>CAJNSZ010000020.1:453742-496337 GCA_905329745.1 Rotaria sp. Silwood2
ATTTTTAACTAAATCGAGTTTATTTGGCGTTAGTGACGTGACGAATTCGTTAGCGACGTGACACAGTACGACTGCGCAACAGAGAAGGTGCTCTTGTAGTTGATTGAAAAGTTTGAAATCGACTTCAAACGTTACAAATTATTATTCACAGCCCATAGATGATGAAAAGACAAAATTTTTCCTTTTTGCACTGTTTAGGGTCTCTAGAAAACCGGTTTTTCGGAAGAAATGTTTTGGAGTCCAATTTTGCTGAAAATTTTACCATAGATGCAGCTCGTGTCCTAGAGCCTATTCTGAAGTTTTCAGATTTTTTTCTCATCTGGTTCATGAGATATTCACTAATTACTTTTTAATTAATTAATTAATTAATTTTAATTAATCACCATGTGAAAGACCAAGCATTTTCACATAAGTCTACGCTAAAAGAATTTATCCAAAAGATTCACTCTTAGAAGAATTAAACTCAAATGAAACGTGTAAATGTCCCGTTTTGCCTGATTTAGCCGATATATATTTTAGCTATAGTCTTGTGTCACTTAAAAATTATTCATGACAAAGTCTTAAACATCTAGAAAATTTTCACCTGAAGTATATCAATCAAATAAGGGAGACGAAAATAATGAGTAGATAGAAGAAGATTTCTAGGGTAAAATCAACTCGCTGTTAAAAATATTAGCAAAGAAATCGATAAAATCAATTCTGGTATATATCATCGATGTAGTATTGATTATTTTAAGTCTATTGTATAAATTACAAACCTATAAACTCGATAGAAATATTCGATGTAAACTTTTAGATTATCCAACATCTATTGATTACTGTTGTAAATAAAAGTAAACTATTTGACAGCAATAATGATAGATATAGAACACATTTAGATGTTGATAATGGTAGCATATGAGACTATATATTAACGTATTCGAGGGTTGTGTAGTCAGCTACCTTCTCGTATAGTCTTAATTTGATTCTAATTGCTTATTCTTGAGCGACCATTACATTAATGTAATGAAAACTTTTTAAACTAAATGTATATGAAAAAAAAAAGCATGATTCTCTTCTATATAACCTCGATTTTCTACGTTTGTGTTAGAAAAATTTCTAATTGAGAAAAAGTTGCATCAGCATTATTCACAGTAAAGACAAGACTTTCATCAACTCTGGCAATAATTGTAATTGCAAATAGTTTTTATTCATTATATAAATGCGTCAATAAAAGGCATGCAGCGAAAATATTTTCCTCTTCGACTATATATACTTTGCAGTGTTCACACTTGTCATGCCATTCTTAGTATGTAAGATCCCTATTTTAAGAATGCAAGTTGCTCAATGTTTTGCTTCATGATAAAAACTAAGTTTTCGATGAATTCTAATTTCGATTGATCAATATTATTCTATTAGATCTTGGTAGACTTCTCTTGAATAATAAAAATAGATTCAATAGAATCCTAATAATTGATCAATCAAAGAATTTCATAATGCAACAATATGAAAAATTTATGTGGCATACATATTCTTGATAACTTCAGTCTATTTTTTGTGAAGCATATTCCAGAAGGAGTGTTGAAGTATATAGAGTAGAAATTTGGATCCTCTCTCGCAGAGACCGTATATTAGTAATGGCTTGTTACAACATGGAGCATACTTTCGTATTGCATTGCTCAAAGACTTAGTAAAAGGCGAGTGAACAAATGTGTCCCAAGAGATGTAGAATAAAACAATCCCCTTCTTATTAGCTATAGCGGTTTGTGTTTTACATTTTAATCTAGCAGAAATTAGGCTGATAACTTTCTACGAAACAAAGCGACATTTTTTTACCGATTTGTAGATAAATGGAAGTTTTTTGTAGGACTTAAACTTTATCTTTCTGTTCTTTATTTATAATATTTATGACCAATCTAATATTTGTAAACTATTTGTATTATTCTTAATGACAATTTAATTCTTGCTGAGACGATCGTCTATCCTTCATTTTCGTTATTCATGAAATAGTCGCATTATTAAAGATTCTTTTATACAATGCTATTTTATTTGAATGAGGTTGACGTCAAAACTTTTTATTTCTTTCACCTATTCTATGTTAGATGAAATTACTTAGCAAAAGAAAAAAAAAGCGAGCGAGTTATTGTTAGTTACGCTTCTTTTAGTTTTATGCGACATAAAAAAAAAACTCATTCTTTACATTTCTATTTTACCGTTCTCTTTTTCTCTTCTTATGTCTGATTTTCGTTGAATAACAGTTATAACAAGAAACCAACCAAACGACGATGCTTACATCAGGCGGCAACAAATGAACATGAGGCCTACAAATCATTATTCGCCAAAGGTACCTGCCAAATCAATTGAATCATCACCAAAAACTGATCATTATGATCATTTGGAAACTATATGGCGTATTATTCTTGATATTATTAGCCTTGCAATATGTAAAGTCTATATATTCTCATAAAAAGTAAAATAATAATAATTCTACTTTAGTGCTCGCTATAACGGTTATATCACATTATATTGCTACACCATTCGCACGTGGTTTCTTTTGTTCGGATACATCAATAAAATATCCATATAAAGACAACACTATACCAACGTATGCTGCAGTTATTCTTTCAATTGGCCTTCCAGTTGTTTGGGTAATATAAATAAATATGTCTAAAAAACGACAACAAAATTTTGAATATTATTTTAATTTAGATGTGGACCACAGAACTTTGTAAATTATGCTATTTTAAACAGTACCCCAAAACACCGTTTCAAATTCGTTTGTTATTATCTGGAAAGCGATCAATAAACATTCCGCCAATCGTTCGTAATTTATACATTCTTACTGGTATTTAGGAATTTCAGTGCTTGTTTTTCTTGATTCCTTCCTTTTTTTTTCACATCAGTGATATTTGCTTATGGTTATCTTGCAACATGGGTATTAACTGAAATAGCAAAAAATTTTGTTGGCGAATTACGACCACATTTTCTTGCTGTATGTCAACCATCTCTTGATTGTTCGACTCAAACATTATTATACCAATTTCATTCTTATCAACAATATGGAAGTAATTATACATGTCAAAATACAGATGATGCAAGTGTACGAGAAGCACGGTGTGTTTGTATATAATAACAAAGAAATAGCACTCATGTTATGTTTATGTTTTTTTTTAGTCGATCTTTCTTTAGTGGACATACTGCACCACTTTTTTGTAAGATTTATTTTTATAAAAAAAAAAAAAAGGTAATTTTTTATTATGCATTTATAATAGTTGGCTTTGTTTGGTTAATTATGTATATTCATATATCATGGTCTTGGCGTCATCTTGGCATCCTTGGTCATTTATTTCAAGTCGGTATTGCTATCCTTGGATGTTATGTTGGTAAGTAAAAAGAAAAAGGTTGTGTTTTGTTTTGTTTTCTTAAATTATATTTTAATAGGATATACACGTATAAGTGATTTTCATCACCATTGGCAAGATGTATTTGTTGGTAGTGTAGTTGGATCATTAATTGCTTTTGCAACATTTAAATTTATTCTTAATTGGCGTCATTATAGTCCAAATTTTTTACCTTATGTAGTCGCTGATAATCAAGAGAAATCAACAGTCCAACGAAATCAACAAATGTCAATAAATAATCATGCTTATCGTCAAGGTTCAGGTCCGAGTGATTGGGAACATGCAAACCAATAAACATTTCATATATTCTCACTTATTTTATTTTGAAATAAAAATAAATATTGTACTAAAAGAAATCTTTTCAGTCATTTATAGATTTGATTTCATTTTGAATAAAATTTATATTCGAAGTGGCAGAAAGTGATTCAGATATCGCATTTGACTCAGCACAACAACCTGAACGAGTTCCTTTATATCGTTATCGAAAACCATCAAAAGGAGAAATACAAAAAATGACTACTCAATCATCACGTCAAGAGAAATACGACAATGATTCATCCGAAACCAAATGTCTTCCAACGCCGGACGTAACGATGCAAAGGTATTTTTTTTCTCCACTTTTTTTATACAGGAAGAACAGAATAAAAAAAAAGAGAATGCCATCGAAGAAGTAACTAGATGTTAACCCGTTCTGTCATTAACAATAAAAAAAAATGAGTCGTGATGCACTAAAGCAAGGAGGTTCGACTATTTCTTACAGTTCCATGGAGATGTCGTCGGCAGATATTCAAAGGTTTTTTTTTTCTTTCTATTCTTAAAAATATTTATTTATCTTAAATAAGAACTCATGTTTTTTTTATGAATTCTAGTAATCAAAAAATATTGCAGCCAGTTTCATTATTAAAAGTGGTCTTCGATGGTCTTGCACTCATAATCGGTATGAATCATATTTATTTCATATAAATATTAGGTGTCTTTTTTTAACTAGTACTTTTTACATGGTTATTATTTAAATATCTTGTTAAACCAGTTCGACGAGCATTTTTATGTTCAGATTTAAATTTATATCATCCACCACCAGAAAAAAAAGTTTTTCCAACTTGGCTTTTATTTACTTGTGCTATCGCAATACCATTAGTGATTGTATGTTAAATTACTTTCAATGATATTAATCAGATTTTTATATTGTTTTGTTTGCTATTTAGATTTTACTCTCGGAATGTATTCGTTGGTTTTATTTACATCGTCGAAAAGTAACTAAAGTAGTTTATGAACTTCAAATTCGTTCAAATATTTATAAAATTCCTGAATGGGTGGGAAATCTTTATATTATCGTTGGTATATTATCATTATTTATTAAAGGACACCGCCGGATAAGGTCATAAATCTGCCACCCCCATAGATCTCATCTTCAATAAAATAGAAAGATAGAGCATGAAATTCTGCACATTTCTGTCTATTTATTTTGATTTTTGCTGAATGCAAAAAAACAATTTCATGGACCAAATAGTCTGGGGGGTCTATCGCTTTTGGACATTTCGAATAATAAGTACGGTATNGGTAATACAGTCCTGGAAGAGAAAAAGAATGGTATTGAACTACAGGACGTATGATATATTTCATGTCAAAAAAATCCCTATTTGGTCAACAAAATAACCCTTAATTGGTTGAGTATCCCCAAATGTGGAAACTTTTTAGGGAGTGATTTAGGGAACCACAATTTGTGGCAAATGATAAACATTCCCAATAATATTTGTGTTGACATCAAGGAGTCAGGAACTACGATTTTTCAGTAAAATATCTGCTCTTTTATGCAAAGAATGAGCATAGAAATAACTTATATTGTATGTTAAAATAGCAAGAAGATAAATATACATTTATTAATTATATCTATACAAAATAAGTGTAATAATATTATTGATATCGATTTAAAAATGTTATCATTCAAATTTAAGTGAATAGAAGTTAAACTATAGTTCTATGTTGACTCGTAGTAAAATTCTTTTAGCATAATATCAAAAATCAATATTCTAAATTTGTCTTTATCTACATTGCAGCATAAAACAATTCAACAAATCTACGATATAATTAGTTATCGTAGTCATCATACATCACCTATAGATCAATTACATTATATTAAAAAGATATGTGAAGATAGATTAAGGTTTGTTTTTAGTTCATAATTATTTAATAGAAAAAGAAAATTAAATTTAATGATAGAGATGACATATCATCAGAAGATGAAGATGAAGATGAACTTGATAGTCGTAATTGTACAATTGATGATGATCAAAATGAAAGTGTTATAATGCATCCACGTGTTGTTCTTCCTCAATCATCAACTAAAAAACGTTTGTTAAATCATGATGAAAATGATTTAGAAAAAATGATTTCACCACCCAAACGTTTTCGATATGAAGATTCAAAAAAAATAGTAAGAAATTAATTTCTTCTTTTTGTTTTGTTTCTCTCTCTATATATATATATACATTTTTAATAGATTAATTCTCCATCACAACGTATTATTGCTCAAACAACATTTGAATGCTATACATCAGAAAATATTACTCGACCATTTACTGTTTCAACTGATATTAAAATGATTGATAATTCATGTAATGAACAACAAAGTTGTTCGACAATTAGTAAGATTCTTCTTTTTTTTTTTTATAAACAAAACAAAAATAATTTGTTTTTTTTTCTTTCTAGATAGTGATCATACATTATCATCATCAACATTAAGCAGTACAAAAACAGCATCATCTTCATCAATTGAACAAACATTACCAATGACATCAACGAAAATATCTACTCTGGTACATCGTTTTATATCAAGAAAAATTTTCAAACCAGAAACTTGTTTTGTGGTAAAATTATTTTATTTATTAAATAAAATTGTTTAATAAAATCTTCTATTTGTTAGTGTCTTAAACGAATCAATTTTGGTTCGGTATCATATCGTTGTTCATATTGTTCACAATCATGTCATGTTAATTGTAAAGAAAATGCAGGTTCAAATTGTAAAACATTGTCAAATAATGCTATGTTACCACCATATTCACCCAAAACTCCAACAATTTCAACTTTAAACAATACTTATCGACAACGAATGGTTAATTCAGAACCTCGAAAAGCAACTATATCAACAACACATACATCAACTATTCAACGACGTTTACCATTCGAACGCATGATGTCACATAAAAACAATAATGGAAATAATAGCAAATATTTTTCTCCTATTTAATTATTCAAATGAAAGATTTTCTTAACTCTTCATGCACGCACAATCTGCTTTGATGGATTAATGTTTATTTTCTTTGTTATAACATACATATATATATATATATATATCTGATATGATTCGTGCGTCGTAGAATGAATAAATAAGTGAACTTTTCTTGTAAGATATGCTTAATAAAATATAAATTGTCAGATATTTGGTTAATAAATAATATTATAAATTTATTAGAGTTTAATATATCAAAGATTTGCTTCGTCTATAGCTAAAAATTCTTGTTGTTTATCATATGTATTAAGATGATGTATTGAAACTAAGATTGTTATCAAGAGTAGAGAGAATGATTATTCGTAGCCTCAAGAAATCAATTTAATAAAATTAGAGATTCTGAATATCGAATTTCACCAGTAACTTTTAGATACATTCCTCTCAATTTATCGATGATACGCTGAACGGAGTCTTGTTCTAAAGAGAACCTTCATGTTTCATTCAAATGGCGAATATCTTGGGTCCAGATTTTAAGCTTTTCACCGCCGATTTGTACAGGACAATGTCTCACATACAAGTCGACGAGCGCTATCAAAAGGTAAAAGACATTCCTCGATATAGCTCATAGTAATCTTGAAAAACGAAAAATGACAGTTTTTCTTTCATTGAATCAATTTTACAGAAAAGTAACTTTTCGGTCAATTCACCTACGAAAATGTTCTAAAACATTTCACGAGTTCCATCAGATGATGACAATCGTCTGTTTATAATATCCTTCGTTCTAAAAATAAAATCGTTTGTTTCTAGGATCAATTAGCCAATTTATGCAATATATCTTACGTCAAGTCGTCTACTAAAATGTTCCAAGAAGAACTCAACGAACATGAACATAGTGAAAATTGTATCTTAAGAGGGTGCCTATCTTAGAAATAAACTTTTTAATTTTCTATCCGGTTTCAACCCAAATTTCAGAGATTGTGAGTCGTGACTTGAATAAATTATGGGTAAAAGTCCTGCTCGAAATTTCAAGATAATCACAAGTTATAATCAATTCCCTAGACAAAAGTACTCTTTACGCAGGAAGGCCTTACAAAATGAGGATACAAGCTACCATGTCGGGATAGATTTTGGGTATGGGAGTAACTATGGGTGTGTTTGCAGGTGGAATCGTCGATTTGAATACGAGTTCATGAATGTGGATCAAAGAGGCGCATCTATTATTCTTACCGACACCATTCATACTCACTCCCACGTCCACATCCATACTTTTTGAATACCATGACAATTTAGCGCAGTTGTTTAATTCTCGAAGCAATACTTGTTATATAATCCATTCACATTTGTAGGCAAAGATGAAACTAAAACCGTGATAAAATTTTGTTGAGAATCAAGCACTTCTTTTAATTCTAACAATGGAAGGGTGTGACCTGTTGAGCGAAAACCTTAGACATATTCGGGTCAAAAGAAAGCTTTCAACGAGAAACTAACAAATTTAAAATATGAGCTGCGTATGGCGTTCCTAGACAAAGATCCTTGAATCTCAAGATCTGTGAAATTTAGGTATAAAAATGAATCAAGAAAGGTTTTCTCCACTATTATAAGGACNTCTTATGTGAATTATGATATTAATTGAGGTAATACTGATCTTTGCTGTTGATTATCAAAGTTCTTATATGAATTGATAAATTTCATTGCTTTTTTAAGTTGAATTAGATAATTACTATGACTTTTTTCAAAGCAGATTTCATATGAGAAATAGATAGTGCACTTTAAAAGACACTAATCGACGATCTTGCCTCGTTCTTTCCAGATTCTTGTTTTTCTTGATTTTCAGGCAAGATTCTTTTTCTATTCCTTCTATACAAGATTCTTGCCTGAAAAAACTGACCTTGCCTTTCTGACAAGATTCATGTAGACCGAATCTTGGCTGGCGAGGCAAGAAGTGCCTCGCCAGGCAAGATTCTTGTGTTCTTGCCTTCTTGTCTGATTCTTGTTTTCCTTGAATTCTTATCTGATTCTTATTTTTCTTGACATTCTTGTCTGATTCTTTTTTCTTGAGATTTTTGTCTGATTCTTATATCTCTGGCGTCTTGTCTGATTCTTGGCATATTAATAAAGCTTTTATAGGTTATTATTACTACCTTTTTCTTACTATTTTATTATAAGGTTTCCATAAAATATACAAAAACAAAAGCAACAAAACTTAGTCAACTTCATATGAATTTATACTAGTTTCACAATTGTAAATACAAAAAAAACGACACATTTCATCATTTCATGAAGATGAAACAAATGTAATGTACTTATTTTTTCATAGTTCATCATCTTCATTCGAATTTTCATGTGAACCTGAAATATTTTCAATTGTTGTTGAAGTTCTTTTTGTTGATTGTATTATTGGTGATGCAGTTTGTCCATGCTTTTTCACATCGTGCTTCATTTGTTGTAAAGAATTCTTTACTGATTGACTATCAGCAAAAACAGTTGCAGCATTAAGCCCGTGAACGTAAGCAATATGACCTAATAGTAGAAATGTCAAATATTACAAAAAGATCGATTTCTAAAATTTGTCTCACCCAATAAAATATCAAATTCTCCTGGAGCTAAATCGTTATATGATGCCATTTCACCATATGCAGCACGAACTAAAGCTCTAGCTGTTGTATTTAATGAAGCACCACGTGGAACATGAGTTACATCAATTCCATTTAGCATCTAGAAACAAAAAAGATTTTATAATGAATACTTTGCAATTTGTAAGATTTGTTATCCTCTTTGTAAAACATAACCAACAACAATTGAGGATGCTCTGACTTCTAATTTATTCACTTACGATTGAGACATTTTCAATATCATTCTGTTGTCGTGTTTGTAATACTTTTGCTTGCTAAAAGAATAAGAAAAATATTTAGGATTTATTAAATTCATATTTGTCTTTACCATGTGTACAGTATGAGATAATTGTTGAGTTATTTTTTGTAATTCACGTGGAGAATTAACCAATTCACGTATTAAACTTGTGTGTTCTGTTCCCATTTTCAATAATTCTTTTATTAATTGATTTGTTTCTTCACATACTGTCACGATCGATTTGATTGTTTGGTTGAATCCTGAAACTTAAATAAGATTTATATTGATGCAAAAAAATCCTGATTATTATATCAATAACCATTTTGTGATGTTTCTGAAATAGACTTTGTCGCAGCTGTTGCAGTTTTTGAAGTAGATGCAGTTGTGCCTCCAGCAACATTTCCTGTAGTTTTAAATTAATAAAGAAACTTTTCATGAATAAACTATAAGTATAAGCTCACTCATTAATGATGCTGCTGTACTTTGAAGAGTTGGATCGAATCGTCTTCGAAGAGGTGGAGCTGTTAACGGTGCATTGAATGAACTAGCAAGTGCTCGACGTCGTTTAGCCGGCGATCCTTCAAGTGCAACTTTTCTAATTTAAAAAAAAACTACGTTTCCACTCACCTGCTAAAGTAACAAGTGGTGCACAATTATTTTCATTGCTTGTAGCTGAATGAAGTACTGGAGGTAATGATTTGTTAGAAGTCTGATGATTTTCGAATGTAGGATCACGTTCACGAGATGGTAATGGATCACCTAAAAATAAAAACACATTTATATTACTGATTTTAAAAGACATAAGTCTCCAGACTTATCTATCATGGATAGTACAAGTGGAACAGTTAACTTACGATGACTAATGTAAATTGTTGATTGTGAAATTGGTGGAAAAGGTACAGGTTGTAAATCACAATATGATGGACCTGAATATTCTTGTGATAATTGTCGTTCTTCACCTTCGTCGTTGTTGTTTACTGAAGAATAATTATACATAATGATATAAATCTGAAAAGAAAAGAACCAAATATTAAGTATACAGAAAAAGATCTTTAAATAATATTTTTTACAAGAAAAATAAAATACCACTATGTTAGTTTTGGTCTGAATCGTAAAATATTTCAGATAATAGCATCTGATCTAGCATTTGTATCGCGATACATTTGTACAGAACCGAAGAAAAAGGAATAGAAATGAACTTTGTATTAGAAAGATCACATTTTTTATAATATTTGTCGAGAAATTTAGTCACAATAGGAGAAAATGACCAGTTTTTTACATAATTATTTGAAGAAAAATAATTTTCAACAATGTCGTATACATTTAAGAAGGCATAAGAAATATCGAATAATCTATAAAAAAAAATTACTTGTCCAAAAGACTTATTATTTTTATCATCATAAAATGATACTATAAAACTTTGTGTATTACCACGTCGTCTATAAGATAATGAATGATATTCACAAATTCCTCTAGATGCGCGACAAAAAAAACGCAAATTTGGATCATCTGTTGAAGTAATAACGCTTTTTACTGAATCAAAAAATTGCGATTTATAATTCGAAATATATTCTCTATCTAGATAGTTATCAATAATCAGTTTCTCATCAAGAAAAATATTACTGATAGACAATGTTTCTTTTTTAAATGTGCAGCGAAACTTCTCGAGTGAACTGCAAATTCGATGAGCAATCAATCTATTACCTGAACGTAGAGATCGAAGAAAACGTATAAAACTTTCATTAGGAAAACAATTATGAAAACATAAAGCACCATTATTGATTACCTTTTCTACTAAATGTAAATGCGCATGTAATGAATATAAATAGAATGTTTTACCGTAAATACGTTGTGCATGTTCACAATACATTTTAATCAATGGTTCGACTTCCATAACTTCCTGAAAGTTATGGTAGAAATATAATGTACGAAGACATACAAAATATAAGGAAAAATGAGAAGAAATATCAACAGGAAAGAAAGAAAATACAAATGGAAACATGACATAAAGAAAAAAAGAACGATAATCGTGAGCTTTCCAATAAGTTCTATCTGACAATGACCTTAACTCAACATTGAAATTGTGAGGCCATTTTATTTTCTTTAGGAAATCATTACCTGATAACCAACTTTGTTTAACAATCATTTTTTCCCATTTACCTAATAAGAAACCACAGTGTCCAATGAAACATAAATGCATTACATCAAGATCAATTTGAGTTGGAATGTCCATAATCTTCCTCAGTGGG
This sequence comes from Rotaria sp. Silwood2, assembly GCA_905329745.1. Classification (NCBI taxonomy): domain Eukaryota; kingdom Metazoa; phylum Rotifera; class Eurotatoria; order Philodinida; family Philodinidae; genus Rotaria; species Rotaria sp. Silwood2. Next base: position 465,451 of record CAJNSZ010000020.1, read on the forward strand.
CTAACACCTTTTACACCATAACAGTTACCACTACATAATTGTTGATTAACTTGTTCAGCACAAAAATCAAAATGTGATGATGAACGACGATTCATTTGATTTGGAATATATGGATACATAACGACTCGACTTTCTTCACACCAAACTCCTTCCTGATCACATTCAAGACAGGAATAATATGCGTTGTGATTCACATGTTTAGTTGCTAAAGCACGAGCAGGTAAATCAGCTTTAAATAGTAATACATCTACTAAAAATTTAATATTATCAACAATAACAGTTTGTTTAATTGTATCACAAATTTCTTTTAATAATGAATCTGCATCTGGTTTTATTGAGCCATTCCTAAAATGAAAAACAACAATATCAACATTAATATTTATTTCAGCATATTCGTTAGAAAAACGACGAAATATATGCTTAAAATGTAAAAAGAAATTTGGTTCTTATTCTCCACACAATAATTTTTTTATTCACTATTGAAAATTATTCTTGTAAACAATGTTATGCTTAAAATATTAGAGAAGGATAATTTTAAAAAAATTCTACATACCACAAAGACAATAACAACATATTCAGCTGGTTTTCTCGAAGTGGTGGTGGAATTTCAGCTATTGATCCTGTTACTAACCATGTGTGCTTTTTTGTCCAATGAATCAATGGAAAGCCATCGATATGAATCATTAATGTAATGGGATATGTATCATTTAATGCTTTAAGATTTTTTCTTTTCTGCTGGTAAATTGATCCTGTAATAATATCACCTGGTAGTAAGTTATTAGCAAGTTGTGGATAATTCAATATTAAATTCTTATTCCGTCGGATAATTTCAATTAACTGTCCATATGAACGATTAACTGTTATATGTTCTATGACATCACCTATTCGTCGTTGACAATTGTTTTGCCCACAAATAATAGAACAAGAATTGGTTCGATCAATTGTTGCTAAACAATACCTGCATTTAAGTGCTTCATTAAATGTTGATGTTGTTTCAAAAATAGTTAGTATTTTTTTATATGATTTTAATAATTTATTTTCTATTGGTAATGCGTTTCCGATCAAATTCAATAATTTATTCATATTCGATTCACTTAATTTAACTGAAGCTCCAAATTCCAGGATCTGTTTATGATAAGATTTAAATGTAACAGGTGCGCCAGTGTATAACGGTTCATCTGCTTCTTGTTCAGCAAATGGTTCTAAAGTAAAGAAAAAAATGTTTGACTTAATCAGATATCATCTCGAAATTCGTCTTAATGATAAGAATCTAAGAATGATTTATTTGTAATACTTGAAAAAAACTTGCTTCAATCATAATAAGTCATTTCGCAAAATTGACGAAAATTTATTAAAAAAAAAGACTCTGTCCAAAAGTAAAAAATAAAATACTGTATCTTACCAGTTGATTGAACCAAATTCAAATTCAAATTAAAACTGTAATTATAATCATCATCATGAAGTATATAATTATCAACAAGTGTATTATTAACAAGTGTATCATCATCAAGTGTACCATCAGCATGTGTATCATCATCAAATGCACCATCAGCATGTGTATCATCATCAAATGTATCATCAAGATGTGTATCATCATCAAGTATACCATCAAGATGTATATTATCATCTAATGTACCACCAGCACTTGTACCATTAGCATTTGTATCATCCATAAGTATATCATGAACAAGTATATTATCATTAAAAACTGGATCATTAACAGCAACATCATCTTCAAAATCTTCATTAATTTTGGATAAATATTGATTTGATTCTTTCTAGAAAATAAAAACGAACAGTGAAAAATTTTTACTTCGAAATGGCTCAGTTAAAATAAGTCATTTACAATTTGTTCAGTCAATAAACGAGACAAAGATAATTGAGCACAATAGAGTTTATCTTTTTGCTTATTACGCCATCGTCGTTGTTTGCGTGTATGTAATGATGGTTCTAAAAAAAGGATGACATATAAATCAAAAAGAAGAAACTAAGTACATGTTGAGATTACCTAATTTATTAACATCATTATCCAGCAATAAGTTGAACAAATTATCAGAATTTTCTTTGTCCATAAAAAAATATAAATGCTGCAAGAAGATCTACAAAATGAAATAAAGAGAAAGACATTGATTAGTAGAACATCGAAATACGTTCAATAAAAGTGTAATTCTTTGGAAAAAAATCGCTATTGTATATTCCATTGTTATTTTATATCCAATCGAAACAAAGAGCTATCAGGTGTCGTTCGAATAAAATGACCGTTCTAGGAAGTGCATACTTAAAGTGAAATTATACTATAGTTTTCACATCAATAAAATGAACAAATAATATTCCAACGTTTCTTTTATATATTCGAATACACAAAGACATCACGTGCCTTTTTTTCTTAGAAAGCTGATAAGAATCTTCTCTGAATATCAAGAAATTTAAAATATCTTATATTTCTTTCCAGCTTCTGTTTTTTCATGATATTCTGATAAGATGCTTGTGATCTTGAATAGCAGACAAGATTCTTTTCAAAAGGAAAGAAAAAGATTCTTGTCTGAACTTAAAATATATCTTGACTATCTTATGATTCTTGCATGATTCTTTTATTTCTGATTAATCAGGCAAGATTCTGGTCATCTTGAGTTCCAGGGAAGATTCTTTTTACTTTCCTGTGGAAAAGAATCTTGCCTGAATACAGAAATCTTGTCTGAAAGTCAAGAAAAACAAGAATCTGGAAAGAACGAGGCAAGATCGTCGATTAGTGTAAAAGATTGTCTTATCCATCTATGATTATAAGACAAACGGTCAACTTTTGTATGTAATATATATCTACTGAACTGTTGTGGATGAAATGGTTAGTCTTTCTGGTCTATCTATTGAAATTTTATTGATTATTTTGAAGAAACTTCGCAATATCGATATTCTATGTGCCTTCGAGATGTTGATCTTTCGGTGATGTCATCAAATAGACCCAATCATTCAATAAAGAATGCAATGTTCAATCGATTTTTGTATAAGCGCATTATCTCGAAGTTGAAAACAAAGACGAGTTTCTGACTATTGAAGGTTGCTCTTTGCAACTTTTTTAATGATGATTATAGTCAAAAGCATATTTACTCTTGTCAGTCTCAAACTTAACTTCTCATCTCTTCAACGCTGTATTTCAATGCTGAAGAAGCAGAGAAACTATTTCTTTTCGCTATTTATGTATTTTTTTTTAGAAAAAATCCTTTTTATTGACTTATTATCAGAGAGAAGCTATCAGCTCCACTCATAAAGATTTCGAATCGTATTTCAAATTCAGCGGCCATTGCTCATTTAAATAGTAAAATCTATCATTTTGATGATTATCTTTGTCTACTTTGAAAATTGTCAATAGTACGGTAAACAGTTTATATTTAATAGCATATACCTTTCTATGTTCATTTGAGACGAATTAAATAAACATATGTGGAAAATATTCTATAAACTAAAGATTACATCAAAATTGGTAAAAACTAATGATTATTGTTAAGTTTTGTGTTTCTTTTATTAAATCTTTAACTAGGATTCATTGCAAACAACTGTTTATGATCGAGTTCTGCTGGAAATTCATTTTGCCTTTTTTTGTTGCAAATAGAAGCTGATTATTAGTAAATACTTTATTCTTTCAACAGCCGATCATGAATTTATTTCATTACCTTTCTTTTACTTTTAATTGTCTAAATAGTTTAATATACTTTAGAAGTACAGTACATTGTTCCTGTTCACAACTGTGTTGCCTTTTGAAATTTTTGCTTTGTATCGTCCATTCTTATGTTACTAGACCATTTTCTACATGAAACAATCAGATAACCATTGCAGATATTATGACTGAGGAATTTCCTCTAAAAAAGAAGTACTGAGGATGTGAAATGACAATAAAAGAATGCGTTGAGTTAGAACTGAAACTGATACTATGTTAGTATATAATATAAGATTAATTATTTTTCAAATTGGACTCCAAATTACCAAAGCCACTTTTAAATAACTTGAATACATTTATGAAATAGTACACACTTGTGAGTGTGAATAATTTAAGTTTGCATTAGAGTTAGTATTACTTGGTTCTTCTAAGTTATCTGATAGTAATGATAGAGAATAATTTATCAATGGTTCAAACTGTCTTTGAAAACTATCAAAATTGATTTGTTCACTGTACGGATGTTGCTCGAGTATTGTTGGGTTATTATTATTGTTGTTGTTTACCGTATCATCTTTATCAAACAGATCCGAAAGAATATTCGCGTTGTTAGCCGGTGCTAATGATAGCATTGCAAGCGTAGATGCTACTGAAGAACCTGTGAAAAACTCTAGAGAATTATGGTCACTTTGCAGGTTTTGATTGACAGTTGTTCTTTGATATTCTACATTAGTGTTTGAGGCTGATGCCGAATTCATTATTGACCCCCTATTTAAACAGAGATCATACACCAGTTTAATCATTTTAGATGCCATAAAAAGATGATTGACGAAGCTCAATACTGTTTGCTTTGTTGTTGTTATCGAATTATCACTGAAAACTGGTTCATAAACGCATTGGTCATTGTAATCTAGTATCAGTTTCATATATTGAGACCAATTTGTTTGTTGTTCATTTTCACTCATTCCAAGTATATATATGATAAAGAGACCATCCATGTATTGCATAAATTCTTCATCGAAAAGTGCCGATGTTGAAGTGGATGAAGTCGAGTTTACTAAATTAAGAAAAAAGGAATAATGTCATAATCATCGAAAAATACAGATTCGTTGCTAAATAATTCTTAGATAGAAAAACATCCTTATAACATCGATTTTTTATCAAAGCTGACGGTTTGAACCAATTTCTCTCCATTTAACGATTTTTTACAATTTTACTTCTAAAAAAAGTAACTTTAGTCTTGAAAATATCGCTAGCAATTCAAAAAATCTTAATAATATGGGCGGTACCGCTGTAAAAGAGAAAAGTCATCATGATCATCATAGTACATTGACTGTGTCCAAAACAGTATTGGCGTTTCTTTTTTGTAGTTGTACAAAAAAAAACTAAGTAAGAGAATCGCGGTCAATCAAATGATTAACTATTGGTTCAGAAACGGTTTCTTTCTGTAGAGATCCGCAAAGTGGTACCACGACGAATACTTTGATCAAGAACAACACTCGATATTAATTGAACGAAGATGATGAATGTACAAGTCCACTATTTTGATCAACAGTTCTTAAATAACTTTTATAGGTGCTTCAGTTACTGAATCGATAGAGTGCATGCTTTGCTATATTGTACTTTAACCATTGGTTTGATTGTGTGTTTTCTACTGTTGTTTTTCTCTCTTGTGAGCAAGAACTATTGCTGTCATAGGATTTCTGCATATTCACAAAGAACACGATTATTATTCAGAGTCTCATATAAATCTAAAAATCATTACTTAATTTTGTAAATGTCTTCTCATTGTAACTAAAACATTCGAAGGTGAAAAGCTATTTACTTTTGGTGTGGAAATTAAGAGAAAATTTATTTTACTCATCGTTAGTTCTGCTATATTGTTAATGGGGTCTAAGTATTTTTTTAAAATTGATTGAAATATGATAGACAACTCTATCTGTTACCATGGATAGCAAAACGAAGGCCATTGGTTCATCTTACTCATGGAGAGTTCAATGAACTATCAATTTTGGTCGATTATGATCGAAAAAATGATGAAGACAGAAACTCCTACAGATGCAGATTCAGTTATCAGCAACAAGTCCAAAACCTCGAAAAAGAAAGGAGAACAACTTACGATCATGATGAATTTCCTGGCTGTTTTTGACACTTTTGTAGTAAAAGAATTGAATGCTATCAAGAAACTTTACTTGATTCCATAGATTTTTAGTATATTGTCCAGTTCTGCCGTTATCTTTATCTTTGTATGTCTATTTACTATACTTATATTCAAGAAAATAGACTTCTGGAAACATGTAGCGTTTGTTCATCATTTAAGAAATTCTCTCCATCTTTTTCAATATGTGGTTTTTCATACAAATTCATGTGTTTTTTTGTACGTACCCCAGCGGAAAAACCACTAGATTTAGATTGCGTCAGTTTGAAAATAAGTGAGAGTCGTTTTCGAGATAGAAAAGTTAAATAATTGACTGTCTTTGAAATTCAACTCCGATCTTCTCAGGTACTACTTCCCCAGCTTTAAGAAGAGCGTTATTTCTCTCTTATGTTCTTCCTTTGTTTACTTGGTTGTTTTCCCTCTTTCCACTTTTTACAATTAAGCAACAATAAGATTTAAACCATTTTTATTATACGTGTTTAAAAAGAGTGTTGTTTTGCATGCAATGGCATGATCACTTTTTTTCTTACGCATTGAATGAAATATCGTTAGAAGATAGATGTTTAAGATATTGGAATAAATATTTATTAGCGTTATCAGATACGATAGACGGAGAATTAATGTTCGAGCAGGCCAATTTTAATGTGTTCAGAAAAGCTTGGCTGCAAGGTNAAAAAATAGGGCGCCCATAGAAAAAAGTTTAAAGAACATTATGTTCGAAATTAGAGAGATTCTTATTCTTGCGATTGATTATCCTGCAAAACGACTTTAGTCTAGGAGAGATTTTTCAGTTTACGTATTTTATATTAGTTGAATGAGGCTAGAGAGCATATGTGAGTTCCACATTTCAGCCCCAAAGAGGCTGCGCTAACAAGCTTTTTTTGGTAAATACCACGTTCATCATTTTATTCTTCATGTGTAGAAGTGTAAATTCAGTTATTCTATTTATTGAAAGTATCGTCAATCTAGACGCACTTCTTCACAGAAAACAAGATCTATGATTTTGAAGCCAATCATTTTTTATACGATTGCTTCCTAACCCAGATCTTCTTTAATATGCGATGAATTGTACCATGTGGTGTTCTCTAATTTACAAACTAGATTGAAGTCAGTTTGCACCAGTGTTCGACTCGGGTCGGATCGGGTCACTAACAGTTGACAGATTTTGAACTTTTTATAAGACAAACGGGAATTTCAGATGAGATAATGGTTTCTTTGCTTCGAATATTGAGAGAGGTTATATAGATACAATGAAAAGATTGCTAATCTGTGAAAAAAACTCATTTTTCTTGACAAAAAATATCTTCGACCTCGGGTCAGGTTAAATCATACTGGGGTCGGGTCAATAAAAACTTTTGACCTCGAGTTAGGTCGGGTCACGAGCAATTGACCCATGTCAGACACTGGTTTGCACTCAAATAAAAGTTCATAGAAAAATCAAAATCAACTGGAAAAAATAATATTCGAGATTGCCTAGAGAGAGCTAGATATTTGACGCTATGATTCCGTTGACTGTTATCCCATGAGGAATAATGTACTGGTAAAACTCTTTATATCATTTTGTAGACAATTTTACACTACATACTATAAGGGAAAAGAATTTGAAAGTTGGGTCACATTCTGCACTAAAAGCAAAGCAAAGAAAAAAAAATATCTATTATGTCCGGAGCACCCGATAATCCGTCATTAGCAATAAATGCTTGGTCAATTTCTTGTTTATTTAGACGCTGTTTATATAGGCTGTTATAGTACTTTATACGCGGCAAACAGACGGGAACAACGCAAATTTCTTAATTGGTAAAAAGTGCGCACAAAAAACATAGGTGAATGATGCAGTCCTGTGTGGATGAGGTATGAAACGCTAGATGCTGCATGAAAAATCTAGTTGTATATAGAAGATTGAAAATAAAGAAGGCTGAAAATACTCTGTATAATATAGATTATCGAGTTTTTTTTCAACAAGTTTTTAAACGAATCATTTTATACATTGATAGTTTATACCCTTTTTGTTCCTTTCAAAGCAGTTTTTGGACATTTTTTCTTTGAGCTATCTTTTTAAGAGATTCATGATCTTGACGGCAGTGCTCAGGATATTGATTGAAAGTTGTTTTGATCATATATATTTATGAGCAAGATAGTTCACGAAAAGTAAACGATTCTAAACCGTGGAATATGATTCGTATAACATAGTTACGACGATTCTGAATTCAAGATAGCTGAAATCATCTCTATAAGAAAACAATTAGATATATTCATCCTGGAATTCATATTATCAGTTCTATGTGATCACATCTGCTTCCTTATTCTATTGATAAGTGATCGAGAAAAATTACAGTTGTGATATTGATGATTAATATTTCACTCGATTTCTACACATACCTTATTTTTAGGAGTAGTCGGCGAGCTATGATAAGAAGTGTTCAAAACAACATATTAAAAGATAAATTTCTTTGTTGAACTGTAGGCTCTGTAGATTTTTCCATGAGCAACCGTTATTCGTTGCGGCATTATCGACTATTTTGTGTGGCATAATTTGAACTCATTACTTGCTACCGCTTCAAATACCCTGTTTCTTTCCATTCGGCTGTGTGTAGCAAAATTTAAGCCACTGAGACAACTAATCTCCGAATTGAGGCCATAACTCAGATTTTGAAGTATAGCCCTTTCAGGACAGGATCATTTTCTCAAAAAACAGAAAAACACGAAATTCTTACAGAAAACTTTATCTTTCGCGAATTACGATTCGAATTTTTTAAGCTTTTCGTTTTTTTTTCCTAATCGATTTATAGTATCAAGTGTTCCCTGTCTACTGAACAGAAATCGAGATTGATATCCATATTTCAACCGAAAAACTTGAAAAAATAAAAGAAATCACACTAAGATAACGGATAATGTTTCACATTTGTTATTGTCTTACTGGAAAATCATTTTTTTCAGAAGAAAAATCGAAATTTTTCTCCATTATCTCTTACATATCAGAGTCAATTGAAATGAAACTTCTCTTACAACTTTAGTCAACGTAGAGTACCTATTTAACTTTTTGTAAAAATTTGTTGTCAATTAATTTTGTTAACTACACCTTATACACTTTGTATGAATCGAAAAATATCAGAAACCAAACTTTACTAGAGATACTCTATGTCGATTATATTCTGGACTTTAAAGCATCCAGCAATATACGGAAAGAAAAAAAAATCTGAAACTTTATGGTCATAACAAGTATCATTTTATCACCTGAATTCTCTTTACCGTGAAAGTTTCGATACTTAACATTTATTCTATATAAAAAAACCGCAAAAAAGAAGAGATCCACGTAAATAAGTGCATTTATATGTAATTATATGTTGGCTTACGTCATGAATGCAAGTAGCTTGAATTTAACGTCTTTTTATATAAGGCATACGCTAATTGCATACGGAATTTTTTTTTTTGTCTTAAATGCAAATATACAATATCTGTGTTCAAAATAGACTATGGCGCATATTTACGTAGCCCGTTTAGAAAAATCTAGCTACAAATTCTTTGAACTAAATGAATTATTTTATAGTAATTATGATTACTAATTAGTTAAAAAATTAGATCAGTTTCATACTGCAAAAGCAGCTGGCTAGTCCAATATGCACCAGAAAAATGGTATTGTCAACTTGTCTTTATCGTGTTAGTTGATTGACATATCATCTGGGTCGGCACAGAACCGACCGGCCATCAGTAACCATTTCATCTATATATATATATATTATATGGTTCACGAGAAAAAGTAGGCGATATAAATCACTTAGATCTTTTCATATCCCTTTATTGAAAAGCTGTAACTTTTCACTGAACAGTAGGCGCACAAGTAAAAAAAACTGTCTAAATGTAGAATCTAGTTCGTAGAACAAACGCAGAATACAGTGGAGAAGTCATTGGGTATAGGACACTAAATGTTTTGTTCACAGAACTAAGGGATGACTAGCAATATTCTATATAACCGACGAAAGTCGTGTATGAAAGGCAACATCAACGTCGAAACCCTCTATTTTTCTAGTCAAGCTAGGTTGGGATACAATAATAATGTGCAGTATTGAATTCAAAATTTTTACAACTAATGCTCTTTGACAAACTTCACTAATAATTGATAATAAAATTGGATGTAACAATCATAGTCATTTTTCGTCAATTTCTATTCAAAACTCCTAGAAATTAATAAGCAAAATATTAAAAAATATGAAAATTGACCTCAGTTTTGTATTTTTTCAATTCTTTTTGATTATGTGCACAGATTATAGACAAACATTTTCCGCTTAGAAGTCTCCTTATTTCAGAAAAGAGAATTTAAAAAAAATCTGATTTTTCATCATTAGAACAATAGAAAAAAAGTACACAAATGTTCAGAAAAAGAATTGTAGACACACTGTAAGAAGTCATATATAATACATATATAAAAGCATGATTCTTAAAAACCGAGAAAAACTACGGCATCATTGGTGATAATAAGTTGTTTGAAGATACCATCCTAACATGCTGCAATTGGTAGCTTCAGATAATATTCATCGCAAGCTATCAATTGGTAATAAAATAATTGCAACAAAAATAAAGACAGCGAAATCGTCGATTTATTAAAAGCATAAGAATTTCTAAAGATGTCACAAAACAGGAAGAAACAGACTTATATACAGTCAATCGAGGCTTCTTCAAAGTGTGGCATAAGGAATATTTTGACATTGTCTCAAATAATACATACAGAGAAAACAGAAGTAATTACGCAAACCGAGAAAAAGTTAATTGATAAGATATTTTTGAGATTCCAAGCTTTATACAATGTTCATTCATTACACCTAGTGACACGATTAGTACAGTATAGACGTTACACATAACAGCAATTACAGTCATTAGAATAAAGCATAAAAGGGTTTAAAAAATTAACAGTGAATGATAGTTTTTTCGTGCACAACAAGTCAAAATCAGTCATCTTCGACGATCGTGCACACTTTCCTTATGTAAAAATTAGATTGTAGGTGGCTACTAGTGACATAATATATCAGAGCAGACGTTATTCATAAAGCCGAAATTTCCTAGAGTAATCGCAATGTGTTTGATGCAATATTTTGCTTATGAGTTTTGATTGGAATAGAAAAAGTCTAAAGGAGATTTGTTTCCGAACTTTCGTCTTTCATCGCAATCCATTCTGATCACTCTGCATCCAATCAGATTTTAGTTTTAAGCAAGTCAAATGATTGAGTTTATAGTTGGAGTTTGAGCCCCATTAAATATCACAATTTACAGTTGTATCTGTCACATTTTTCTCTAGAAAAGATTTCTTTTTGTTGACTTTGCGACAATTATTAATTCAACTTGTGTTTTGCTTCACCCATAAAGTTATTGCCAACAGTAATATTTGAGGGAGATGAGAAGTGATACCTAGTTGAGCAGATTCTTGATGGCAATCGACCAATTGTTTTTACAGATGAGTCAAAAAATTGCGGCTACGCTCAAAACGACGTTTCCCACATTAAAAGATGATCGTCTCTTTTCTCTGAGTGAATGAATCCATATGACCCATACTTTTCTAGCTAAATATTGTCAGTACTGTTTATTCATAGACATCATTGGAACTAAAACTCGACCATTCGATATTATTGCCCACTTTAATGTCCCCGAACAGATTATTTAAAATAATTGTAACTCGAGAAGAAAAGTGGAGAAATACAAATCCTCTTAAATCATTTCATCTCAGCGAGATATAGTTTGTCGAAATATTATCAGTTCATAATTTTCTGATCTCGAGCAAATATATCTCGTCCAAATATGTGAAAACTTAGACAAAACTTGAGTTCATTTGCATCAATAATATTCACATTATGCTTTAAGAAACCTAAATAAAATTTAAAATTTCTCACCGAAGAAAAAAGATGAATTCGCGACACAATGTCTTTCGATAACTTTGTTTTTATAGATGTCGAAAATAGGACGAAATACCTCAACGTCCATTCGGTATATTGAAATCTAACGAAATTTTTACTTGCTCAGGCCACAATTCTAAAAATGATGATCTTGGGACCTTGACCAAGACTCGAAGAATCTGAAGTTAAACTATTTTGGTTGTTGGAAAAAATGGACATAGAAAACACGTTTAAGATCTTAAAACTAGAGGTGTCCAGGCAAAACTGTTGAAAACAATATATTAATTTTGGCAGAGAACAACAAATATTAAATAAGTGTCAACTAGCCAAATAAGCATTCTAAACAGCAGTTTTGATAATTCTTTTAATATATTACATTATTCAGGCAAGTGTTTTGATGAGATTTAAGTTCATTGGGAAAAATTCTGTGCAGTCAGTTCAACTTATTAAAAGCATTTTAATAGTTATTATTTGGAAAAGCGTTGAAATTGCTCAAAACAGTCGCACGTTTTTATTTCAACTGAGCAGTTTAGACAAAACTACTGCATCAACACTTTTCTTTAGAAACTCTCGATTTTTAAAGATATACTTGTATGCTAATATTGAACATGTGTTCTTTCTTAACTACCTATCTCTTCATAGATTAAAACAGCTCCTATGGACGATAACACTAAACCAATCAATTGCTCGTTTCCTACGACGAGTGTTTTCATCGATTTAAACAAGACGCTAGAATCAACTTTAAATGCACAAAATACGCGAGACGTTCAGAATAGTGCCATTGATCCAATGAAAACTTACATGAATCAACAGACTACGTATGACTTTTTCTTTTAATGTCAAATATGATCGTTGTTGCTCTTTCCTAGAAAACATTTGTTCTATTCAATACAACATGTAATGACCACACCTTTTTTTGTATTGCCTCTGTTCACAAGTATAGCTATGGTCACCGGTATATTGATAGTTTGCTTTACTGCACAAAAACCACCAAGTATGTCCTTGTTTTACATTCTTCGTATTCAATGGGATAAAAGCCCACAATTAGATCGATTGTCTTTTACCAGTATTATGGATTTTTGGCTGAAAAGCATCGAGTTGTGATAATCTTCTATATAGATACACTGGAAGCAAATTACTGATTGAGAACAGAATCATAAGCATTACAATTGCTTCACTTTTCAATTTCAACTTAGCACTGGCGAGCGAACCAACTAAGGCGATCGTCATCGATAGAGCTAAAACATTGTCCCCAAGTCGGATCTAATGAGACTAGAAAATGATGAGAAAGACTCGATTTCTTACAAGAAAACGTCATCAATTGTTACCTTCTGTTTGAGCGCATAGTTTGCTCATTAGTAGGATTCATAGAGTAGAGAAAAATTTCAACAGGACTTATCCAATCGCTGCTTTGTTCCGAAGAAACAATCATAACAAAATTCTCTAAAAAGGAAGATTATTGTATTTTCTATCAATTGTTTTTCATATCTCAATGAAATAACATTGTTCACGAGCTGATTTTTTATGGACTGATCTTACACTGTGCTCTTTCTTATTGCAGAAGGATAAACTTTTATCGTATTCACTGTTCGACGGATGAAGAAGAGAAATTCCTTGATTAAGCTCTTCTATTATTTTTTGTAGTATTTTTTTTAATACCTCTGAACAGCAGTAGCAGCTTATCCAAGATTTGTTTTTCTCTATTACACATGTATGTTTTTTTCGACATAATAGATATGCGAAACAGTAAGAGAAAATATAAGTAATTTTCTCATAGTATATGATGGAAGTAAACATTTCTTTTGCATGAGACATATCTGATTTACTTTTTCTGACTATGTGTTGCCTGAAGATGAGAACAAGCAGATCATTATAAATAGAGATCTGTAATAAAAAGGATGTTATGTCTAGTCATCATTTTTGCATCATCTCTTTCTTTCAATCATTCTTGTAACATTGGCACATATGTATTCGTCTATATCTTCTTTTGTTCTGCTATCATGCCTGAATACATATACGTACTCTTTCCTAGTATGCTCAGGTACATCCTTTTTCTTTCTCTTTCTACCTGCATCGGTTATCTATGTTCTCTCTTATATTCTATAGTGAGTTCTCATCTCTTTATTAAAGTCCAGTGAATTCCTTCTTTTCCCACTATTTGAAACAATAATACATTCTATAAATATGATAAGATAGTACTCTTTTTCTTACTAATAACTCGTTAGTGGTCGACTACTGTGTGATGATTTCTGATAGAAGGGATGCTAGTGCTGATGGGTTTACACTTTATTCTATTCCTTCATATCATATAATCGTATCGTTTACATAAAAAGCACACGCTTATATACGCAAGTAGAATAAGAGAGGATGAAAAGAGAGGAGATGAGGCCAAAGAGAGAGCAGATATAGGAGAACAATAGAGTAAGGATAGAAGTATAAGAATAGAAAGGTAAGGACAATGTATAATATACGAATAAACGACACGACAAGGTCAAATATCATGTATGAAATCCAATCAACTGGGAGTGTTACATATCGTTACAAAGTAAAAAAAATAGTGAGCATTTTTCTATTTAATCATTGTTCACTTGTCTCGACAATCAAAATGAGCAATTCTCACAACACCTTAACAGCCTTATTGAACCTGACATCAGATGAATTATACTGTGATTCATCATTTTCAATCACTTCTAATGAATAACAAATTGCATTAAATTGATATGGATGTTTCAGTTCCATTTTGAAAAGTACATTGTATATATTTGAAATGAAAAACTAGATTGGATCATAATGATGAATTCGATAATCAAGATTCAAAAGATCTCTTATCATTAGGATCCACAAGCAGTCATCTTGGTGGATGTGTTTTGGAAGTGAGGGTGTAGATGTTTCTCTTCTGATTCACACATATACGTCTACAACTACATCCTACTTAGCAATCGTGTGCTTTTATACTACAAATAACAATGCGTAGGATGAGTTTGTGGTAAATCAGCTCATTTAAACGTTCCTTTATTGAAATAAGAAAAACAAATTTATATAAAACCCTATAATATTCTTTTCAAAGAAACTTGTTATACTCGTTCTTCCGGAAAGAACAGGATTAGGGTGAATATATTTTGAGTTTTTCTCTGTTCTGTGAGCCCAGTCAATAAGCAAAATATGGGCTTCAACAGGGAATATCAGTTAGTGAGACTTTCTCATCTAAGTGTTTTTTGTCTTGAGTTATACCTATTATAGTAATATTCCCTATAAACCATCACACACTAATAAGTGGAATGACCATATTTCAACCTGATATTTTGCTTCTATATGTCTCATAGTTGTTAGAATGTCCTAAAGCTTTCAGCAAAACCTTGTGATTCTCTTTTAAGATAATGAATTCTCTGTGTTTCGATACACAAATAATCTTTGAGAATAGATCACTTAACGAAGAACACATGTACTATTTGCTTAAGCTTTCGAAGTATTCGAATAATTATATATTTGCAATTATCTACATCTAGCTGCAAGTAAATTCGAGGATAAGAAATGAGAATCTAGGAGTCATCTCGCCGTTTCGAAAGCAGAGATCATCATACCACTATGGAGGCTATGCTATAACAATACAGTACGATTAGACGAAAGGGAATCACAAGTCACAGTTAATTAAAGGATTGTTGCAATACAAAGACAGTGGTAATCTTTTGATTTAGAAATGGTTTGAAACTTTCGTCGTCATAACGAGTGTTGCAAAAGTTCTTCAACAAATGTCGCTTCATTTTTCATTGACTAAAGCATAGTTCGGACAAATAAAAAATAGCTATTCAGAACCTACGCTGAAAGCCCTTTTTAGTTGTACATTCAAAAAAGTTCTATCATATCTTGTCTTTGAGTAACGAGCACATCTTTAAAAAACACTCAAATGTATCCTGTATAAAAGACAACTCGTAATGACTGTGGCATAGAGAACCGATCTTTCAGCAATATCATACTATTTTATATAAGGTTCGTAGAGAATTAAACCAGGAATTCAATGAAAAAAAATAGCAACAAAATATAACGAAACGGATAAGAGACATTCGAAAAATACCGAAAGATTGGTTTATTTTGCCGTAATCATTGATTATGGACTGTTTTTAAAGCCTACATTGTAGTCTTATGTAAAAATGTGCTCGTTACTCAAAGACAAAACATGATAGGACTTTTTTGAACATAATGCTAGAAAACGTTATTAACGTAGATTCTGAATAGCTATTTTTCTTTTTCTGCATTATGCTTTAGCCAATGAAAAATGAATCGACATTTGTCCAAGAACTTTTACAACACCTGCCATTATATTTCTGATTGATGATGTACCACAGAAGAACTTGTAAAGTAGAGATGAGAGTGGTTTTGACCATGTAGTTAGGACCAATTCATGATCCTTATTTAATATCATTTTAGTTATTGTATCTGTTCTTTCTTCGTCTCTATGCGTTTCTCGAACGAGCTCTCTAGTAAATGAAAGAAAATGCACGACAAGTGATCTGCGCGATGAATTTCATGAGACTCAATGAGCTTTTATTGAAAAGTACTTGTACCCATTCAAATCTGATTTCAATAATCCGAGCGTTCCCAGTAAAAGCTCATTATTGCTTTTGAGAATCTGATACAATTCACTAGAGATAGTTGAACCAAAGTAGTTGATCAGTCTTTATTTCTGTGTTCTTGTGTTGGTTAGTTCCAAAATGTGAAATGAAGTTCAAACCAATGAATCCAAATCCAATTGAATATAATTATGGTCCCCGATCTGTCGCCGTTGGCGACTTCAACAAAGATAATTTGCTAGATATTGCTGTTGCTAACTATGCTGCTGACAACATAACTATACATTTTGGATATGGCGATGGCACTGTCGCAAGCCCAGTCAAGTATTCAACCGGTTCGGGCTCTGCTCCGTACATGCTCGCTGTCGATGATTTCAACAACGATGGTCAATTGGATATTGCCGTCGCGAATTTCGGTACAAACAGCGTTGGTATATTTCTTGGACTCCAAAATGGGTCTTTTGTGAGTCAAACAACTTTGTCGACTGCTTTATCTCGTCCCATTTGGATCACCATAAAAGATCTCAACAAAGATACTGCATTAGATATTGTCACTGCTAACTATGGCACACACAGCGTAAGTGTATTCTATGGATATGGAAATGGGAACTTTTCAGAACCAAGCACGTACTTTACGGGCTATGATTCTTTTCCATTTGCGGTTGTCACTGGAGATTTTAACAATGATAAAAAGATAGATCTTGCCACCGCAAATTATGGTACAAACACTGTAGGTATACTGCTTGGAACTGATAACGGTACTTTCGCAAATCAAATCATGATTTCAACTGGTCCTAATTCCCATCCATACTCGATTGCTATTGGTCATTTAAACGAGGATACTATGCTAGATATCGTTGTCACCAATCATGGAAATAACAGTGTAGGTGTACTCCTGGGCAACAGTGATGGAACTTTTATGACGCCAACGACATATTCGCTCGGAGATTCTTCTCCATATTCTATTCGGATTGATGATTTCAATAGTGACGGTCGAAAGGATATAGTCGTCACCAATAATGGCGCTAACAATATAGCTGTATTTTACGGATATGGAAACGGTTCTTTTGGAAGTGCAATACCGTATTCAACTGGATCTTTTTCTTCTATCTCCATTGATGTAGGCGACTTCAACACAGACAATCATTTAGATATCGTTCTTATCAATAATGACACCAGCAGCATAGGTATTCTACTTGGTTATGACGATTTCTCTTTTGAAAAACAAACGGCATATCCAACAGGCAGCTATCCAATCTCTGTAGCTATTGGCGATTTAAATAATGACACCCGATTAGATATCGTCGTTGTTAATATACTGAACGACACTATCAGTGTATTTCTGGGATATGGTAATGGCTCTTTTACAACACAAATGACATATTCAACGGGCTTTTTTCCAGTCTTTGTAGCTATTGGCGATTTTAACAACGACATTCGATTGGATATTGTCGTTGCTAATATGATTGAGAACAGTGTAGGTATATTTCTCGGCTATGGCAATGGTTCTTTTGCAAAGCAGATAACACATTCAACTAACTATTGGCCATCCTGTATAGCTGTTGGTGATTTTAACAACGACGCCCGACTGGATATCATCGTTGTTAGTGCGTATACCAACGTTGTAAGTGCATTTCTCGGATATGGCGATGGTTCTTTTACAAACCCGATAACATATCCAACTGGCTCTTATCCAAGCTCTGTAGCTGTTGGTGATTTTAACAACGACACTCGACTGGATATCGCTGTTACTAATTTGGCTGACAACACCCTAATTTTACTTTTCGGCTATGGCAATGGCTCTTTTGAATATGATATTCCATACCTAACTGGCGCTAGTCCATCCTCTATAGCTGTTGGAGATTTTAATAACGACACTCGATTGGATATCGTCGTTGCTAACATGGATGACGACACTGTAAGTGTATTTCTCGGATTTGGTAATGGTTCGTTTGCAAATCATTTGACGCACTCAACTGGTCCTTCCCCACAGTCTGTAGCTGTTGGTGATTTTAACAACGATACCCGATTGGATATCGTCGTTACTAATTATTATGACAGCACTGTAAGTGTACTTCTCGGACTTGGCAATGACTCTTTTTTAGATCAAACGACATATTTAACTGGCTCTTCCCCACATTCTGTAGCTGTTGGCGATTTTAACAATGACACCCGACTGGATATCGTCGTTGTTAATTCTGAAAACAACACTGTTGATTTTCTCCTTGGTTACGACAGAGGACCTCTAGCAAATGAAATCACATTTGCATCTGGTGATGGTTCTCGTTTACGAAGTGTTGCCGTTTTTGATTTCAATAACGATGGCCTACTGGATCTTGTCGTTGCTAATTATGGTACGAATAATATAGGTGTCATTCTTGGACATGGGAATGGCACTTTTGAAAACCAAATAAAGCTCTCAACGGGATTTAATTCTCATCCTTACTCGGTTGTCATTAGTGATTTCAATAGAGATGATCACATGGATATCGCAGTAGCCAACTATGGTACTAAAAACGTTGGTTTATTTCTGGGAAACGGGAACGGAACATTTGAAAGTCAGGATACTTATAGCAATGGTTTTGAGTCCGCGCCAGTGTTCATTGCTACTGGTGATCTCAACAATGATGGACGTTCGGAAATTCTTGTGGCATATGATAATATTGATAATCTAGATGTGCTTGTTGCATATGACATCGGATCTTTTGAAAAACAAACGACATACTCAACTGGCTCTGATCCACGATCTGTAGCTGTTGGTGATTTTAACAACGACGGACGGCTGGATATCGTTGTTGCTAATGGGAACAGCGGCTCTACTAGTATCCTTTTTGGATATGGCAATGGTTCTTTTGCATATCAAAAGACATATTCAACTCGTCCTAATCCACAATCTGTAGCTGTTGGCGATTTTAACAACGATACACTACTGGATATTGTCATTGCTAATGGTGACAGCGACAGTGTTAGTATACGTCTAGGATATGGTAATGGTTCTTTTTCAAACGGACGACACATTCAACTCAGTCTTCTCCACGATCTGTAGCTGTTGGCGATTTTAATAACGATGCCCAACTGGATATCGTCGTTGCTAATGGACACAGCGACAGTGTTAGTATACTTCTCGGATATGGTAACGGTTCTTTCGCAAACCAGACGGCATATTCTACTGGTTCTCGTCCACAATTTGTAACTGTTGGCGATTTTAACAACGACACTTATTTGGATATCGTCGTTGCTAATGGGAACTGCCGCACTGTGAGTTTACTTGTCGGATATGGTAATGGTTCTTTTGCATATCAAATGACATATTCAACTGGCCGTTCCCCACGATCAGTAGCTGTTGGTGATTTCAACAACGACACCCTACTGGATATCGTCGTTGCTAATCGAGGCAGCGGCACTATAAGTGTACTTTTTGGATATGGGAATGGCTCCTTTTCAAATCCTACAACATACTCAACTGACTCTTCCCCAAACTCCGTCGTTGTTGGTGATTTTAACAATGACACCCGATTGGATATAGTCGTTGCTAGTTCGAATAGGCACACCATAAGTATATTTCTCGGATTTGGTAATGGCTCTTTTGAAAACCAAACAACATACTCAACTGGCTTGTATCCAAAATCTGTAGCTGTTGGCGATTTTAACAGCGATACTCGATTGGACATCGTTGTTGCTAATTCTGGAAGTTTGACTGTAAGTGTACTTCTCAGACGTCACAATCTAGCTTTTGAAAAACAAATGACGCTCAGAACTGGTAGTGGATCTCGACCAAAGTCGTTCGTCATTGGAGATTTTAACAATGACAATCAAATAGACATTGCGGTCGCGAATTCTGGTACTAACAACATTGGTATTTTTCTGGGACATGGCAATTATTCTTTCACAAACCAAACAGCATTTTCAACTGGCTCTACTCCAATCTCTGTTGCAGTTGGCGATTTCAACAAGGATACCATACTTGATATTGTCGTTGCTAATCATGGCAATGACAATGTTGGTGTGTTTCTAGGATGGGGTAATGGCTCTTTTTTAGGCCAAAACACGTTTATGACTGGTTCCAAATCTGATCCGATCGCGGTTGCTGTTGGAGATTTCAACAGTGATACCTTCCTTGACATTATTGTCGCTAATTATGGCACCAACAACATAGGCGTATTTCTTGGATATGGTAATGGCTTTTTCGCCGATATAAAAATTTTTTCGATGAGTTATGGATCTTTTCCATTCTCAGTTTTTGTTGCTGATTTTAATAATGACGGAAAACTGGATTTTGCAGTCGCGAATAATGGTACTGACACTTTAAAAATTCTCTTACAGACTTGTTGATGTTGAAACGCCTATCTTGAACTGTGTTTTTTTTTCATTCACTGTTTCTAGCTTCTGTTTAGTGCTACTAATAGTTCTTGTAACCTTTTTTCTATTCGTCTCTTGATTTCTAAACTCATATTAACTGCAGTTTTAGCATGATTATCTCAATGACAGTACGACAGATTTTGATTCTAGTCGAGGATCTCGTCACATACTTTTGAGTAAGTATCCATTCAAATGATTAGAAAGATCATAATTATGATACATAGTCTACAACTTTCATGAAAAATTCTCAAAAGAGTTCGCATCGTAATAGTAGATCTTGTTACTTCAATAATGAATGAAGCAAACTTCGAGGTGTTTGAATCTTGCTAAAGAGTTTTATCAGGGTATGTAAATCAACCGAAAAATAGGTCGACGTTTATATCTATGAGACAAATCAATCTGTTGCTATCGACTAAATCGAAAAATAAGTAACAATATAATAATAAAACAATGTGCCTTGTATCCGTAATAAATAAAGATAAATGCAGAGATAATTTCGCAGACGTATTTCGTTTTATTTTTGTAAAATATAAACACTCATAAACGGTTTTTAACAAAGCTTTTTTAGAGATGTTATTCAACTTTATTGCATATTATGTTACTGAACAAATTAGAATTCAAGCTAAAAAGATTTGATCAGTTGGTTGTCTACTCTGATACCTTTCTCACAAGTGTCATTGGCACGTCACAAACTATGAAAGATCTTAACAACATCTTTACTCCAGATGTGTAGAATCTGCCAGTAAACTAAAAAATTTTCTCGAGCGGCGAAATTTTTGCAAAAACATTCCGTCGCTATAACACTCAATGAAAAAACGAGCTTTCTTGTTGTAAATTTTTATTCAAAAAAGAAAAAACAACTACCACTATTTAACACATTGCAAATATAGATTAAAAAAATAGCCACTTTTCAATATCGTTTAGTTCAAGTTTGTTGTTACTTGTGTTTCTCTTAAACGATTTAAACTAAAAAGAACCAGGAGAAACAGATTTCGACTTATTGTGTATTTCTGATTTGATGGAACTAGGGTTACTTGAATCTAATCGAGCCGAACCCAAATTAATTTTTCAAAAGTAAATTCAAACTGAACTGAACTTGAAGCAAGGAAAAATGCTTTCATCCAGTCACTGATGCGCATACGTTAATCATCCTAGTGGTATTGTATACATACGCACATACAACAGCAGAGATGGGCAAGTCAGCGATATTTCACCTCAAGCCAAGTCAAGTCATTTTTCAAAAATTTCAAGTCAAGTCACAATTCAAGTCAAGTCAAGTCAAGTCAAAAGTTAAATTAATTCTAGTACAGCTTTCGTTGGCTGCAAAACGGTCAAAATATGAGCGCCTCCCCCCCCCCCCATCCTTTCTCAAGAGAAATGGTCTTCCGACAAAAGTTCATCAGAAATAAGAAAATATTAGGTAAAATGAAAAGAGATGGGCACAACCAATAAATTTCCGTTCAAGCAAGAAACTAATATATCTCGAACAAGTCGATTTTACTTCTCAAAAATAGACAAATATACACATCACATGAGTTTTCTCTTTTTCAATAGTCTTTACAATCAATCTAGATAGTGGTGATCCGATTATGACTCATTAGGTTGTAACTGCTCCAGAAGTTCANCCAATGAAAAAGTGTTGGTCCTGATCCCGGCGTGACTGGAACCGTCTTGTCTATATCTAGTATGGGCACGCATTTACTCAATCGTCAACCTTGTTCGATGGGACTGGAAGTTGGCGAAACAATTCCTCACAAGTGTCGGTGAAAATAAGGATATTTTATGCACTCTCACCGATCCATTGTCAATGCTTCTTCAGGATACATTAAGACTAATGTATCATGCGACGAATTGTTCCAGCAATGCGCTGGAATTTCTCTCTAAGATATTTGGAAATATTTTTTAGAACTAAAACCAATCGTTTTCATTTCTAATCTTCCTAACAGAATTTATAGAGTTCTGATCGCTAATAATCGGACTTTGAAAGCCGAGCTTTTACATATTTCTTTCATAGAAAAAAAGACAGTAAAATTTTTGAAAAGTTCAAAAATTCGTCTGAAATATAGTCTAAGAGACCTCAATAACAATTTTCAATCCAACAGCACAAATTAATGGGTGCTGAAATGTGGTCAGATGCAACCATATAGAAAAAAGACTTCTTCGAAAAAAAAACTGAAAAATCTTGTTTACAATATCTTTCTTTGAACATATGTCACCTTGTTTTCGGTACTCTATCTATGGTAAAAATTTCATGGAGATTAGTTATATCCTCTTCAAGAACTAGAAATGGCCAAAGAGAGTGAAAATTATTTTGAGGATAAGAGTGAATAAAAATCAAAAAAATCAAATGACTTATACTAACTAGTAATCTACTACTATTCATTTCAAAATAGACGTAGGATGAGTATTCTTGAAATCATTTTTGATAGGAACCAAATAGAGATCATCGTTTTTCAGTGTTTAAAAAACGAGATGAAACTACATCGAATTGTATATACCAGATTTTTCAGACCAATTTTCTTAGGGCCTATCTAAGGACATTTAACTTCGAAGGTTTTCCCGTTTCGTCTTATGGCTAGAAAAAAGTATCAAGCGTGATTCTGGTTCAAACCCGAAACAAGTTTTGGATGTTTGTCAATAAAACGGATCGATCAGACAGAAAAAATTTGTTTCCTTTTTTTATCAATTGCTTCTCATAAATTTCATGCGATTTCGAAGTAATTGATGAATTTTTCAAGGGTATTATAAAAAAAAATTTTATGATAATACATGACCTTTATACTATGTAATCAGTCTAACTATCGTGTTTCTCTTATAACCACGAAAATAAATCTCTACACCCGAAAAACTATGTATCAGAAGAAGTTGAGTAGCTCCGTAACACAATCAGATAGAAATCTATAGTTTTCACCACTCGACAGTGGACATAGAAGGACAACAATCTATGCCAAAATAAAAAATTTGAGAGATACTCCTAAGAGACTTCTATTAGGTTCTTCCGAAAACCAACTTCCCGATCAGGGAAGCTTCATTACATTTTCCACTCCAATTTTATCTATCCTATATTCCAGGGTATACTCTGCAAAGCCATGAAAAACGTAAGTTCTACCATTTTCTGTTGGAGTAGTGAACTTCAAGCGTCGGGACTTCAAAAAAGCACGCTTTTTCACTTGACTTACCAGGAAACTTCCCCAAGTGGTCAATCGCTTTTTCATAGAAACATACATGACTGTATGAAGTTCACTGCGCTGATTTAGAATATTAGGGTCCTAGCATCTCTTAGGCCTTTCTAGATTGTGTATCATTACTCTGAACCCTCTTCTGATAAGGGTGTTTCTCATCACATTCAAATTTTTAATCAGTCTACCATGTGCCGCTAGACAAAATATCCACATGAATACTTTTTATAGACTCTTTAACCTTAAGTTTCAAATACTAACCTATGAAACAGCGAAGCAATTATTCGTAGATTGACTACAAACAGTTATCTGATATTTCTTTTCATTTTATCATCATATATTCACAAATTAATCATAACTATAGTATATGCACCGAAGTATACAACAATAGAAGATGTAGAAAATACGTATGTTGGTTTCTCAAAATATAAAACATTACCCACTGTAAAGGCATATTTTCAAAACAAGCGGTAAATTGAGCAAGATTATGTAATGCAATACATAAGATAAAATTATTGCTTTATCCTTTCATTATGTGAAAAAATATTAATTCAAAAAAGGATACTTAAAGTTTAAGTGTTCATAAAAAGTATTTCTGTGAGTATTTTGTGCGATGGTGCATGGTAGACTGATTAAAAGGTTGAATTTGATAAGGAACATCCTTATCAGAAGGGAATTCAGAATAATGATAAGAATCTGGAAAGGTCTAAGTGTCACTAAGATCCTGATGTTCTGAATCCACGCAGTGAACTGCATACAATCATGTATGCTACTACGAAAAAGTGGTTGCTCACTTGGAGAACTTTCCTCGTCAAATCACCGTATCCATCTTATTAATTTTTCTTTACAATATAATCATGACATGCCTTTTTTCATCGCTTCAGAATTATCCAAACACTTTTATTTGTAAATTGAAGCACCTGTTCTAAGTTGAAATTTTCTGTATGATATATAATTCAATAAGACATAAAGTGCTTCAGATAAAGAGTATTTTTTGGCCTATCCCAGAAATTTTCAATAACAAGGTGACAAAAGACATTTTTTTCACATGATATTCAGTCAATTTATTGTTCAATATAACATTAGCATGGGCATTACAAATTGCACAAGATATTTTATTTTAATTGACAGTTAACGTTGAAATATCGCGTTGGTCATCTCTTATGTATACATCAATTACAGATAGGTTTTCTAGTACGGTCTCATTCGTGCATCGAAGGAGGTACATAAAATTGTGTTAAAAGTATTGATTTCTAGAAGATCTTTACCAGGTTAAAGCTTTCATATTTGAAATCAGAACTGAATGTATTACTAAAGTTCAAAATTTTTCTTGTGTTTATAAATAGCAGGATTAAAACGTTTAATGTAGTCTCAGAAACAATTTTAGTGCAGATATCATGAAATGCAGGGCTAATTTTT
The DNA here is from genome assembly GCA_905329745.1 of Rotaria sp. Silwood2. Lineage (NCBI taxonomy): Eukaryota > Metazoa > Rotifera > Eurotatoria > Philodinida > Philodinidae > Rotaria > Rotaria sp. Silwood2. The sequence goes on from CAJNSZ010000020.1 coordinate 490,665, forward strand.
CCTCGTGGTTTCTATGCGAGTAGGAGATAAAATTTTAGAAAAACGTACAATCTTAAATTTGATTGAATACATGTTTGTTTGGTAATATACATCCAAGGCATAAAACTTAAGTGACACAATCAATTTTGGTTTCTAATCTATACGAGTTTTGTCGGCATGAAGACTTCATAGAAATTCAAACTTTTAAAAAGAGTTTCTTACTTCTTCTTTAATCCACCAATGGGACGTACGTGAAGATATATATTTGATTGATATATATTTTGTGGTTAATATTGAAGTTAAGTCAAACTTACAATTTGCTAAGTTGAGATTGAAAATATAATTTTGACTGAGTGACATTGAATATTTTTTTTTTTTGACGAACATGAAAAGGTAAAATCTTGATAATTAAGAGTGTGAGTGGGTGTGAGCGTGAGCGTGAATTATGTATAGTGTATTGTTGCTTGGTTTAGAATGCGAATGTGAGTGAGGATGAGGTCTCTGCTTCCCTCACACCTACGTCATGGGCTCGTACCTCGCTACATTGATTACATAAAATATACTCCTGTTTGACTTTGCTTACATATATAGGACTAAAACTATTTCATATAACTTAAGACTTTTATGTTATTGTTTGTTTAACTATTTTTAATGACAAATTTTGTTGACCAATTAACTATTCAATTTTCTTTTTTGTTAACATAATGCTCTTTTCAATGAAACGAAAATTTTTAATGCATTGAACATCATGTGATGGGAAAGTGAATAACAAAAAAAATAATTGTACATTGACTTTGTTTCTGAGAGCACCTCATAAATCGTTGAAAACTTGATTCTTCACTTGTTCATGTACACAGAGGACACCAGATATTGACGAAAATAAAACTCGGCATCTAGACTTACTGAGCACAGTGCGGGTTCAAAGTTAGAATTTTTATCAGGTATAGAAGCTCAGCTTTTTTTGGGCTAGAATCCACAAAAACCGTTAACCTATCGCTTGTTATTGATCAGCACCCTCATATAATATTTCTTAATAAATTTTGTGAAATTAAAAAAAAAATTGATGCAACTTTAATTTTTTATCTTTCTTTACTTTTTCCTGTTAATCAAAAACAAAAAATTTCTTTCTTTCTAGTCAACATTGAAATGCTAATCTTGTTCACAACATAATCAATACGAAAATCGTGAGGTGAAACTCGATAATTCGTCGGTTTTTTTTTCGATTATTCCGACTACTTTTGCGATGAATAAATGTTTTATATTCAATTTTACCGTTCATTATATTAATAATTTTTGCAATTTTGTGTACATTAACTTAATTTCTATTATGATTATCATATTCAGAAGTTTTTATGATTGATATAAATTGACAAATATTTTTAAGTTACAAAAAGCAGTGCGCACATTATTCTACATGTACAGAACATGTAATGAAAAACAAAAATACTAATATGGTCTACAATTCTTCATAGTTAAATGACAGCATACTCGAAGAAAACCAAACGAAAGAAAATGTTCCTATATACAAATGGATTTTCTCGATTGAGGTTTTCTAGCGAAGCATAGTTTCAGTATTTGTTTTCGTTCATAATTTAAAAATTTAAAAGAGAGAACAGGAATACAAATCCTAAGCGTTAAGCAGAACTATATCTGATGATGACGATAGAAGATGTTATCATATAGAAGCAAATGAAATTTTTCAATTTTACATTAATCCGAGATAGAAGAATTCATTTAAAAATTATATTTTAATGAAACAAACTCTTAAAACAAATAAGTGTGAATGTGAAGTCTAAGTTAATGGTTTTGTCAAACTATTAAATCTTATTTATGTTACAGTAGTGATATTCATACTAAAACAAAATCTTTCTTTTGATTTCAAATCTATATGATTATAATAAAAATCTATGTATATAAATAATATATGATCATCACTTTTACAAATCTTAGAATATTTCTTTAATTAATTGATTATTTGCGATGAATTATTGAAATCAGCAATTTAGTTCGATATATTGCTCTGATGTATCACCAATTATCGAAAAATCGTTGCTTGTACCATAAATACCAATAAAATGTGATTTAATCGCTGACTTTTGCTGAACTACGATTAATTATGATTTCAACGCAAATTTTTTCGAAATCATCAAAATCACGATGACTTTTATGGCATGAATAGTTTCAGAAATATCGGAAAATTCCTTCGGTTTTTAAAACTGAAACAGCTCTTTATAATGTGTTCATGACTTTTAGGATATTCTTTATATATATATATGTGTTAATAATGAATAGTTGACAAACTTTAAGGTCATAATAAATTGAAAGTTTGTATGTCTTAAGATTTGAAATACAATGATGACCTTAGTTATTTGTTTTATAATCAATGTAAAACACCTATTTTGTTTCTGTCGAAACGAACAATGATATATACTTTTATCTTATGTCAATCATATTTCTATTCTGATTGTGCAAGGATAGTAGGAACGAAGGTAAAGTCAATCAAGCAGAACATAATCGAAAGTGCACTTTCATTTATTCGTAAAATGTGGCTGTTCAATAAATATCGAAGAGGCAATTTTCAAGCATGTAAGTAAATCAATAAATTCTTGATTATTTTGAAAATTTAACAAAACTAAATAAAATTTGTTAGCTTATAATGCATTAAAATTATATTTGAAAAATGCTATTCGAGCTCTGAAATATTTAAGAAGACGAAGAAAATTGATTGTGATTGTTGTTGTTTTGATCTATGTCGCTACTTTTGGATACACTAACTTATTTATACGAGAGAATCAAGCAACACCAACACGAGGTGTTATTGTTACACTTATTCGTAGTACAAATCGATCTATCTTTCTCACAATTAATATGATACATTCTATAATTCAATTTTATCCAACTAATAATGGGTATCTATATCCATTTATTATATTTCATGATGAAAATTTTACTTCGATCATGCGTAAACAAATATTATCTTGTGTACTTCGAACCAAGAAACAACTACAAATTTCATTTGAACTTCTTAACTTTGAAACAAAAGTTAAAGTAGATCCTGGATCACGATTGGAGAAACCAATTGGATATCGTTTAATGTGTCGATTTTGGACATATGATGTTTTTTATCATCCAGCAATCATTCGAAGAAAATATGAATATCTAATGAGAATGGATGATGATTCATACTTTATGGATCATATTAAAATGGATATTTTTAATTATACGTTTAATGCAAAATTGGATTATCTTTATCGATCTGTATACGGTGAATCGATCGCACCGATGGAGCCTATCTTAGAACGTTTTCTCAACAAAAGAAGTCTTAAAGCTGGTTGCATCTATAATAATTTCTTTATTATTCGTTTGAAATGGTTTTATGAATCAAAACAAGTTCAAAGTTTTGTTCGTGATTTGACTCGAGATGATTTCATGCTTCGACAATATATAGGTGATGGATGTGCTCATGCGGCTATGCTTGAAATCGATAAAGAAATTAAAGCAGAACGTCTTACAAATATTTCATACGGTCATAATTTTCATTTGATGCCATCGGGAAATCCGTTGTGGTCATTTCGTCCAGTAACTACATTTTATGACGAGATAAAAAATGCATGCCACCACTTGATAGTACTGAGTTCTCAAGGCATTTTAACACGAATAAATATTACTCATACATAATATTTTTGAAAAAAAAATAAAATAGTTATTTTTATTGTTTTTTTTTTTATTTAGATTTTTATCATCGTCTAGTTTATATTTGTATTATTATATATTTATTATTTTGGTATGTTAACTTTCGTTTTCGTTCATTGTCGATATCACCGACTCAATTAGATATATTCCTTAATTCAACATTATGTGGTCGTTTAATTCGTTATCCAAATATAATATTAACCGAAAGTGAACTTCTACAAATAAATGAAGAAGCATCATCATTTTTTTCTTATTCAAAAGATTGTAGTTTATTTCAACGTTCAATAAAAATTTCATCTGCAGAATTAACATATCCATTAGCATTTACTATTCTTATTCATACAAATCTTGATCAATTTGATTTTATTTTACGAACAATTTATCATCGATATAATTATTATTGTATACATGTTGATATAAAATCTTCATTATCATTATATCAAGCTATAGAAAATCGTGTTAAATGTGTTTCAAATATATATTTATCAGAAAAACGTATTAATGTAACATGGGGTGATTTTTCTGTTTTAGAAGCTGAACATATATGTCAAAAAGTACTTCTTAAAAAATCATTAACATGGAAATATTATTTTAATTTAGCTAATACAGATTTACCATTAAAAACAAATTTTGAATTAGTAGAAATATTAAAATTGTATAATAATCAAAATGATATTACATCATTACCATATCGTTCGAATTTACGACAAAAACAAATTTTATCTAATCGAACATTACCATCAACATTATCATTACCATTTTATAAAGGTGAATTTCATGTTTTATTATCACGTTCAACTCTTGAATATATACATAAAAATTCACGTGTTATGGATTTATATTATTTTTTAAATGGAACATTTGTACCTGATGAACATTATTATTCAATGATTAATCGTTGGAAAGAAACACCAGGTTTTTATCCATATGATCATGATTTAAGTCAAATAACATTTATGACACGTTATAAAATTTGGAATGATCGACCAGAATATCATTTATGTCATGGTAGTTATGTTCGTGGTATATGTGTTTTTAATTATCAAGATTTATGGCATTTAGCAACAAGTCCTCATTTTTTTGCAAATAAAATTTTTTTTCAACATGATCGTTTAACACCATATTGTATGGCACAATATTTAGATATACGTATTAATATGAAACAAGAAAACAAAGATTTTTCAATGATTGAACATGATTTTTATAAAAAATTAAATAATGTTCGATTTGCAAAACAAAAATATTGAGTGATAAACAATATAAGAAAATTCTTTTTTTTTGTCATTTATTGAATAAGATTATGAAGTAAAGATAACTGTCGAAATAAATTGTAAATCTCATTCTCGATTTACAATGAAATGCTCTGTTCTTTTTTTTGTTTCCAATAATTGTCAAAATGAAAAAAAGTGAAAAGATTTTTCTACTAGAGAGTGGATTATTACCAATCGAATGGCATGTAAAACGATGATCATAATATATATTGACTTCATCAGTTCATTATTTGTATTTACTATGAGTGAGGTCAATGAGAATGAGAATTCGTCTAGGCTAGTGATGGTTGGGACCAATCATTTTGATCCTGGTTCCAATTCCGATCTGAAAGATTTTTGTTCTGGTTTCGTGCTTAGTAATACATGTACTAGCGAAAATCCAATAGAATTTTCTAATAGTATCAATGAGCTCGATATATTTTGCGCGACCTTCTGCATGGCCTCTAATATTCTTCGTGTTGGAGACTCATTACTTTTTTTCATTCGCTCATGTTTCGTCTATTCTGCACCTTTATGTGTTCGACGACTTTGTTGTTTACAAAAGAAAAGAATAAATTATACTATCAAAATCGTCAGAACAAATATTAAAAGGATCGTTACTCAATAATTTCCGCATAAAATTGTAGAATACATGAGTTGTGAGTATATGATATTTGACGCAAGTTTTATACGATCATAAAAGATATAACTACCAAAGAAAAAGTGTTGGTCATCATTCCGGACTGACTAG
>CAJNSZ010000020.1:496437-554256 GCA_905329745.1 Rotaria sp. Silwood2
GAGGGAAAAGAGAAAGGGAAAAAAGAAGGGGGAAGGAGGGAGAGAGAGGGAGGGAGAGGGGGGGGGGGGGGGGGGGGGGGGGGAGAGATAGGGAAAGGGAGAGAGGGGGAGAGAGGGAGAGAGAGACAGACAGACAGAGAGAGATTATCTTCGTTTTTTTATTTTATTTTATTTTTTTTGTTTTAGCCAAGTGGTTGTCAATTAAATAATAGAAAATCTTCAATAAAACGTTCTCAAAGTGTACTAAGAGAAGAGAAAAAGATTCAAATAGATCCTCTGAATGAAAATGAAAACGAGGAAAAACTAAATGTGAAATAGAATGAAAGACAACAATGATTTATTAGAAATAATCATTGAAATATATAATAGAACTGATTTTAAAAAAACAAAACATTTAAATCTATTTCTCATACGATAAATAATATGTATTTATATAAAACCGAAAGAGTAATGTCATTGGTCATATTGTCTATGTCTAATATATAATCGTTATTTAAATTATTCAATAAATACATTATATTAAATATTGAAATTAAAATCAAATAATAAAATGTCAAGTTTACTCTTAAATAATTGATTGATATTTGCCAATAATTCTATTTAATTGAACAAAGATTAAATAGAATAATATTACTAAATAATAAATAAATTATTTATTATCTGACCGATTTAAATTGAATATGTTTTATATGAATTGTGATTAAAAAATTTTTTTATTTCAATAAATCTTTCATTTAAATTCGTCTTATATATAAATGATTAATTTCAAAATAAAATCATATGTGATATTAGATAATTGTTTTCGAATACTAAATATTATATAGATATTCTAATATAATATTGGTTAGATTTATTAAACAAAAAAGTAATTGATTATTATAATCTAGAGTGAATGACATCTTAAACAGTGAGAGAGTATATTTCTAGGATATTATGCTCATTATAATTATATTGAATAAATAATTTATTTTATGTGTTTATTTCTTAATATAAATTGATATTTATAAGGATGTGGCGGCTGTGGATATGGGAATGTGTGGTCGTAGATCTCGTCTTCATCCACATCAAAACTCACACATACACTCCGATTGTACCGGTGATAAAGTCTCTATAGATTGATAGATCGACCTTGAATTTTCAATGAATATATTGCAGATCATGATATATGATGTGAAGAAAACCAGATTATTACAGCTCATACAGTTTTTGAAATACAAACAAAACAAAAAAAATCTGCTTTGCTTGTCGGATAATTTTGGTAGCCACTGTATATATTCATGAATGCACTTAAAAAACTTGATGACACATAAGTTGAGGCCCGTGTATGACATGAGATACAAAGCACTTTGAAATATCGATTACCTAAGAAAAGTTCCGAAAAATTTAGCGTTTCTTTTAACAGAAAAAAATGGACCAGCTAAGAGATGAAAAAATCAAAAAGAAATACAAACAGAAAGTAATAAGTAAACAGTTTGTATGCTAGCAGGACGATTGGGAAAAATGATGAAAGACACGTCAATAGTCTATGGTTATTTTCTCTACTGAAAGGAGGGTCTTACGCCGAAATGAGTTGATTACGTTCGTTCTTGTGTGTGTATGTGTGTGTGCGTGTGTGTGTTCGTTCGCACAGAACGAAAAAAATGTTTTTTGACCTGTTTCAACTGACTCATCTATAAAGTTTGACCAAAGGTAGTCGGGGTCAGGGAACTCGAATCCATGATTAGTTTTTTGAGATTTTGAGTTTTGGTTTTTTAGGACAGCGAAATACTTGTTTACAAAAAAAAAATTTTTTTATAAAGTTTAACCAAAGATAATCGAGGTCGGGGAATTCGATTTCGTGTGTAGTTTTTCAAAAATTTGAGGCAATTTTTTACTGAACAAAGACGACTGCGCAGCGGTCTATTGCACAGAATGAAAACATGAGCTTTTTGAAAAAGTAAGACTAAGCAACCAACAACTGACGGATCAGAGGTATTTCGAAAGTATTTAGGGATAGCATAAGGGCATTATTAATGGCTACGATCCTAAACAAATAAATTAAATTGATGCAATTAAGAGAACGACTGTCGCTTGATTGAATATTAAATGGTTAATGATCTGCCATAGTTCAAGTAAGTTTATAATGCATTAAGAGCTGTTTAGATTGTGACATTTTCGTGATAGAAATTCTTTGTAGTGAAGTTTTTCAAGGGTACAAGTCGATGATATTGATAATGGTAGATGTATCATATGTTAATATGAGATCTTATTAGGACTAGGCTATAGGCAACTTCCTGTGGAATTGATTCTCAATTTGGCAACGGCTAGTCGTGAGTGGCGCCGACGAACGACTAGCCGCTCACCTGCGTATGTCGTTGTTTCATTGCTTAAGAAAAACTTAGTATTGAAACAGGCATGGTTTTGGAGAATACTGCGCTAAGGTCCCTTTCATCAAACAGTTCAACATAACTCCATGTTCGTAGATTGTGCATAAACCCTAAGATGTGGAAGATTTTTTATGGAAGTCTTCAGTTTATGCATGATATGTCAACTATTTTACTTGAGCATTAAAAATTTATTCAAATTTATCAGCTAGAATTCTATATCAGCACATGTACGAACGTTCATAAACTGTATAAGTACTCGGTAATCTTGTCTTATTCTTCTCAAAAATTGTAAGGAAATTGTCGCATATGCAGATGAATCCCAATTAAATTAGTCTCATAACTGTTGTTGTCGGATTTCTTGAAAATTCTCTTGGTTTTCATCTAATAATTATCTAATGAAGAGAAGTTTCAATAAATCATGCAGTGTTTAAATAGGACACGTTGACCACGTATACGAAACAAACTAGTAGAGGAGACGGCTAGCCGTGAGTGGCGCCCCAGAGGAGCGCCGACGAACGACTAGTCGCTCAGTTAAAAATTTGTTGTGATTAAGACTACAGGGCTTGAGGACTTATAGAATAGTTACACGTTGTCTCGATCAGAAAAGTTGAAACAATTTTCGAAAGTGGTAGAAACCTTCAAGTTCTTCCAAAGGAAGGTCGTGAAATAATTGCTCAACTCGTATGAAATATTTGAAACTTATATTTATCGCGAATGTCTTAATAAGTTTATTTTTTCCTGATTGGGAGTGGGTTTGATTCAAACGAAGTAAGTGTTAGATCTGTGTATCTTTGAACCCGCGCCCCAGAATGCATATATGAATCAGAGGCCGAAAACACACCTAAACAAAATGAATCCAAATGGATTTGAGCAAAAATGAGGAGAAATCTAACGAAAATCGAGTTAGAAAAAGCCAGTTTGATTTTATCTTTGATCTACTCGTGTAGATTCATGTTAAATATTTAGTCTATAGACTAATTTGAGTTGTAGTTCTACTGAAATGGAGTATTTCGATCATAGCTCTTCTGGATGGGTCTTTTTCTTCACGCCGTTATCGAGCTGATCGAAAGTTTTCGGAACATAGCTTGAACTACAGCAGATCGGATGCACTTAACTTCACTATCGCCATTTAGTATTAGTAAGTAGTACTTAAATGCAGTTTTCTTGGTGATACTTCCAAGCAGGTCTGTCTTCTATTTATGTTCGGTTATCAATCGTTTTTTCCATGACAATCATTTCGAAGCTATAAAAATGTAAAGTCTATCAGCTAGATAGCTTTGGATAGCTACGTTCTACATGACAAAATCCTTTCAGTAGAGAGTTGGCGACGCTAACGTCGCGTTACCTTGTATATAATAAATAAAAATAAATTTTTTGTTAAAGGTATCTCAATATTGTTTTGCAACATGTAGTTATCGAGAAAGAAAATCAGAACCAACTGAAATGATGCCACTTGAAGGTTATACTGTTGATTATGCTGAAGCAGATAATGGTAAAAATAATCTTTTTTTTAAATAATTATATAAAATAAATAAAATTTAAAAAGGTTTAATAATGCATGATGGAAAATATTTTTTTAAAGCTGTACGTGAAGGTGATGTTGTTACATTTGCAACAAATGAAGAAAATGAACGACATAGTTGGGTACAAGCATTATATCGTGCTACAGGTAAATTAATTGAAAAATAATTTTTACTAATATAAGTAGTACTAAAAAATGTTTAATGTTAAATTATTTCATGATTGATATATATTAAAAAGAAATGTTTCAAGTGTTTTTCTAATTGCATTCATTGTTGTTCCAATTGTCTATGCAGATAATAAACGATAATAATAATTATCTTTGGATTTTTTTGATAATATATTTAAATATTTCTTTACCGAATTTTATTCCATTAGTACCACACATGATAACAAGATGAGTTTGATAATTAACTGCCCATCGTTTTAATTCTCTTCGTCCACATAAATCTGTTTGACCAAGAGAATGTAATGAATAACCTTTATTATCAATTGGATAATAACCAGTTCGATTAGCTGTACGCTGATCGACATTGAAATTTACATAGAAAATATTTCACATAAAATTTGATGAAACTCTTTCTGAATCGATATCATCATTATCATTAAGTAATGATGGATGTGTATAATAAGGTGGATTGTAACTAAAACAAGAGGAAATTAGGATTTAGATGGTTGTTAATTATACTACTTTAGTGTAAATCGACAATCTATGGAACTTGATCATCATCTATTTGTTGACGTTGAATTTATATTCCGAGATAAACTCCTTTACGAAAAAAATGATGAATGGATAAAAGAGATTGGTCAAATGATGAACGATTTTGTAAAATTTTGATCTATTAACGTACAAAAAAAGAACACTCGAGTATTAAAGTGGAAAACAGTACTTGCTGTTGATAATGATGTTGTTCACATGTATTGGCAATGATATTCTGGTATGGAGATAAAAATTTTTCGTTATCAAAGAGACTTTTTTCTTCAGTTGTTAATATTGGGTGCGATTGTTTAATTATTCTTTTTTATTTAAGATTTAATAATTGACAACAATATAAAAATTTTTTCCACATATCTATTATAAGTTGATTCGATGTATTCATCTTGTCTTTTTTGTTTTAATTTTTATTCTTATAAGACATTTAAATATGTATTAAAGACAACAAACTTGAACGATCAAAGTCATATTAGAATGATGAATAATGAATTCAATTTTCAGAAAGTCTAATAAGAATTTTTCTTTCATTTCAAGTGATAATATCAGAAATTAGCATAAAAAAATGAAATAAAAGAAAAACATTAAACTATTAAGCACTTTATATATTTCATTTTAGCCTGGTTCACCTATATTCACTGTTTTACATTTGTCTGATATTCATGTTGATTTTCCTTATACACCTGAATCACAAGGTGATTGTCCTCAACCTTTATTTTGTCGATGTGATCAACAAAGTGAGTATTTAGAATGTATTAAGTTCTGCTAATGATTTTACTGTATTTAGCTTCAGGTCATACAGGTGCCGGTTTCTGGTAAGAACTGTCTTCTTTAATAAGATCGATTAGCATTGAAAATATATTCTTCATTTAGGGGTGATTTACGCAATTGTGATATTCTATATTGAACAACAGAAATTATACTTCGATATGCCGCTGAATTAGAAAAAGTAATTCTAACTTTCTATGAATACAAAACACACTTTTTCATGTAAGTTGATTTTATTATATCGATGATCGACCACCTCATAATGTCTGGAACCAATTTCTAGAACAATAACTCTATTCACTTAATACTATCAATTAATTATTAGCTACTACTTTTCCTAATAAAACATTCTATACAGCACTTGGAAATCATGCAGCAGGTACATTGTAAAAAAGAAGTTTTTTAAGAAACCTAAAAGAATTCTTCTCACGGATACACCGGAAGAACTTTTTAGAGTTTCGTAATGGAAATCTTTTTTTTCAAGTGTAGATTTCTACTAAAAATTTATATATTTCTCATGTGATGAAAATCACGCAAAAGTCGATGATTTATCGCCGTTTTGACGACATAGGTTATGTAATCTTCTTTATTGTTTAGTTCCATGTAATATTTTACCTACGCCTAACATTCGCTCAGATAACATATCATGGTTATATCAAATCCTAGCTGATAATTGGATCAAACTTGGTTTACCAGCTAATACACGTCAAAGTATTTAACGTGAAGATTTTTATGCAACAATAATCTGACCTGGTTTACGTTTGATTACATTAAATATGAATTATTGTTCATCGGAGAATTTTTGGTTATTTATTAATTCAACTGATCCACTTGATCAACTTCAATGAGTAAATTACTCGAGAAAAAAAGAAAGTAATTGAATATATTAACTTTATAGATGATTAAATGGTTACAAAATGCTGAAGATCATGAAGAAAAAGTTCATATTATTGGAGATATACCACCAAAACAATGTTTAGCATAATTTAGTTGAAGTTTTCATAAAATTATGAATCGGTAAGACTTAAGATAAGTTCTTCTTCCAAGATTTTTGATTGTATTAGATATGAAAATACAATTGCTGATCAATTTTATGGACCTACACATAATGATGAAATCGATCATCAACGTCCAGTTTCAATGGTTTGTTATTTTCTTCTTTTTCTTATTTCAAAAATTGTCAATATCATTTTTTTCGGAATATATAACACCATCATTAACAATTTTTTCTAATCTTAGTCCAGGTTGTCGTGTTTATAAAATAGATGGTCATTATCCAGAAAGTTCATATTGGGTACTTGATCATCGTGCAGTAATTATGAATTTAACAACAACAAATATGTATAAAAGAAGAATTTTTATTGATGAATATAAGGGTTGAGATGCATATGAAATGAAAAATTTATTTCCAAATGATTGGCATAATCAAATTCAAAGATTAAAAAATGATATTGATGATACATTAATGGGTTTAGTATATCAATATTATACAAAATCATATGCAAATGGAAGTCAATGTGATCATAGTTGCCATCGAGGATTTTTCCATGATTTTATAGCATCTCAATCATAAGATCCTGATACATGTGATTTGCAATTCCTGATTAGATTTGTTGTTTATTTTTGAAAAAGAATAAACAGAAAAAAATATATGAAAGTAATCAAGTTCATTTCCAATTATTTTTTGTGTTTATCCAAGAATACCAGATTTTATAATATAAATGTTGGCCGTTGGAATACCCAATGGTGAACCTACATTTTATATAAATATAATAGATTTTGATAAGAATAACATTAGTCAAATAATATACCATAACTTTCGATTATCTTAACAACATTCATACCATCAACAACTTCACCAAAGACAACCTATGATAAGAGAGAAAAAACAGCAAATAAAAAAAATAATGAATTAAAACATTGTACATATTTGCCATCGAGCCATGGTGTTACAACAGTAGTAATAAAAAATTGTGAACCATTGGTATTTGGACCACGATTAGCCATTGATAAAAGACCGGATTTTGAATGTTGATAAATGAAATTTTCATCAGCAAACATTCCACCATAAATACTAAATGAAAAAAACAATAATTCATATTTAAACCACGATATAAGCTTAAATAATCAGCCTACCTTTTACCACCGGTACCATTACTATTTAATTATAAAAAAGAAATCATTATATTTATCGAATACAATTTTATTTTATTATTTACTTACTGATTGGTGATATCACCACCTATTAAATCAATTAATTAATAATACAACAACCATATAAATAAAAATCTTTACCTTGAACAATATACTGAGGAATTACACGATGAAATCTACTTCCCTCATAGCCAAAACCTTTTTCACCTGTACATAAAGCTCGAAAATTGGCTAAAAAATAAAAATAAATTTCTAGAATGAAGAAAGTTTTTTATTTAAGATACCTGCTGTTGTTGGTACAATGTCATCGAAAAGCTATAGAAAAAGATACAAAAAATATTTATTCGTTCAAGAAAATATTTCTCAATTATACTTTGAATTGAATACGACCAATTGGATAATTGTTGATGGATATATCAAGATAAACATTTGGACAAGATTGTGATGGCATCTGATTTTTTGTAGCTGCTGAATTTCGAAGTGCATTTGCGATGCTTTGATTAAATGTATCAATTGATGTTTCTTCTGCAAATAAATTTCTAAAAAAAGAATCTGATAACATAAATTTAAAAAACACATGAAATCGATTACCCATTTAATAAATGTTCGTTTAGTCTGAATGTCGATTTATATGTTTGATTATCAGAACGCTAAAAAAATATCTTGACGGTTACTACGTTGATAAAAAGTAAACTTACAAAGTATTTGATCGTGTACTGATTCCCGAGAAAGAAATGTTCTGTATTAATTATATAGTTTTCACTCTTATATTTGATTGAAAATGGTTTATCATTTTTGTTTTGATAATGAAATAATTGTTCATCCTGTGAAGAAAAAAAGTAAGTTATTTCAAAGATATAATAATTATTTCACCTGTCCATCAAGAACCAGAAACTTTTTTTTTAACATGCATAAATGGAACAGGATGATAACTTTTTCGTCACTATGACATAATTGATTGCCATAGATGTTAAGTAAATCTTGAAGTGAATAAGACATATCTAAAGAGAAATGAGAATGAGAATGAAATGGAAATTGTTTTCATCTTTATTGATTTTCGTTTTTGCATTTAAATAATTAACTTCATTTTCTTTGTAATTCTTCATATTGTTGTTTTTTCTTCATTCATTGGTTATATTCCTTTGGTTCTATATATATATATTATTTTATAACTTCAGAATTGACGAATAATGAAAAAGAAAGATTTTTGACCTTCGGATTAAATATGATTTGAATCAAAAGATGTCTCTAAATCTTTTTTATTTCTTGTTCAGATAATTTAAATAACACTTGTTGTTTGATTACTAACAGTCGCTAATCTTACACATATTTTAGAAGGAAACATACAAGATTAGTTTTGTTTGCTGCATATAATGAAGGAATTAGAAGAAAATAAACGTTTAGTATTTCATAATCATTAAAGATTTATTTAATCACTTATCTGTTTGAATATTTTTCTCAATATTAAATAAAATTCTGCTTGAAAATTATCTTTTTAAATTAGGATAGATTTACTCATGGTCAGTCATGTTTGCAGTTCTCGAAGAACAAAACAAAAGAGTTTGAAAGACATGGCGCTTGATCATTGAATGCAGTCCCATTAGGTTATTGATTTATATATAAAGACAAAAAAAAACAGTAAGTTTCTAAAAACTTAAGCAAAGAGAATTTTTTACAAAAACTATTCATCAGTAATTTTCACAAGTTCTCTCATAGTATGCTTGTTTTTTAAATTTTAATAGATCGATTTTAAGCAAAAAAATGTAAATTCAATTTTATTTTTAACAAAAGAAACAAAGTTCTATTTAGTTTAAAAAAAAAGAATGATTCCACGCATCAAAGATAATAGAAAGCTTAGCTATGTCATATAAAATGTAGAATATACGAAAAATGATGTTCTCATGAACAATTCAGCTATTACATAGCTACAGATGAAATCTTTCCAATTATTTTGTTAGAAGTTACATGCAGCTTTCTCATTTCCATTTGTGTCATCAGCTAATGAACTTTTTAACTTTTACTCAATGACCAAACTAAAGATATTCAATACAAAGTGCAGCATTTCCTAGAGATCTGTATAATTCCTCATTTCGCCTTCCACATCTCTATGTACCTAGATTCATTGATGAGAATTTTTCCTTCGATTTTTAGTTTAGCATTCTTGAGAAGAATGCTTGTGAGAAACTTTGTGTGGATGTTTTAGTCCTCATCCGTAGCTAGATGACACGTTCTATATGTGTGCCCTGGTTGACTGTGATAAACAACGTGTTAGATTAAAGAAGAATAAGAGGCGAATTTTCGATTCGTATATATACTACTTTCTCGTTTGAAAGACTTTCTCCTTCAATTTTGTGATGCGATTATATCGAGATAGGTACATCGTATGATGCTCGTTGAAATATGATTAGAGACACTAACATAAGATCTGTGTATGATACAAATGTTATCCGATGGTGGGTATGATGTTTTGTTGGACCAAAGTTAAATCTCGATATTATAAATAATCTATGGATTTTATTTTTATTATGTCGATATAATGAAGCGAAACTAGATGATGATCTTAGCAATGATTAATTATCGCTACTATTAATGATAATCCATCAATGAACAGTTAATGACATCTTTTTTTAATGTGATATGAAGCACTGTACAGTAGTCAGTCGCGACTATTTTTGGTTTCTCGATATATAACTCGGAATTGTTGTGTTGGACCGTGATGATCTGAAGACCGAAGAGTCGTATGATTTTTTTTTGAAATATTGTAACAAAGTTGCATATTTCTATACGATCAGTTTTGTTTTCAGAACTTCCATACGAGGTTCCGTTTGTATTGTTGTAGCTCCATAGTATGACGACTCTGAAGTGAGAATTTTTGTTTTTTTTTTTCAAAATAAGGAAAAGATAAGCGAGACTGATGGGTACGAAGTAATGACAAGAAATTTCAGCATCAACTCTGAGTGTTCGTTAGATCGAATGTTGCTACCACCTTTCGAAGTTTTCTTCATATCGAAGATCTTTTTGACATGTGCATTCTGTTTCTTTTACTAATAAAAGATCAAAACGGATTCGAAATAAAAATCAACAAAAATAAATGGAAACTTAGTCAAAAACTTTCATGCATCTGAGTACTAAGAATTTCAGAGAATTTTTCATACAATATGTTTTTATTTTCAATTAATGTGAAATCTGATAAACCAAAATTTTCCGCCAAATTAGACATTTCAACTAAGTTGAAAATTATAGAAATCTCATAAATGACGAGCCCAGTTTGGAGATGTGCTTCGGACCAAGTTCGCATCATGAGCTTAGCCTCTGTGCCATCTGGTTATTCAACAAGACCGTCTGTTTCTTTGTCCAAGTGATAATCACATACAAACTCAAAAAAAATAATAATAAGAGAACACGAATTAAAAAAACAAAACGACAATGTTGTCTGTAATTAATTCAACATTGTTTTATTCTTTGAAAAATCCATTTCATCCATGCCACCACCAACTAAAATATACGTAAGAGAAAAGAAATAATTTAATTCAAATAATAAAATAGAATAAGCATTACAAGATACTATTGGTGATGCTTCATTATTAATTAAAACAGAAGCTGTTGTTGACGCACCGAAATCTGAAAAAGGTGCTGCTCCATCTATGGAAGACAATATCTATTCATGAGATATTCTGTTTTGTTAAATGAATTAGATTGTTTCTTTTTCTCCTATACATTTGTGGGTGGTGACATCGGTAGAATGGATTTTTGAAAGAGTAACACAATGTTGAAATACCTACACAGGACATTTTTTTAATATCTGTTTTTGTTTTATTTTCTATCTTTGTATCCACCAATTATATACCTATTAGGCAATGAAAAATAGAACGATAAATACCAATAACAGTGTCTGAGATGGAACCAAAAAACTACTTTAGTATAAAACAGAAATTATATGTTCAATACAATTTTATTCAAGGAAAAAAATAATTTACATTTGTCCTTTTTTGTGTATTCTGAAAAAAAAACAAGTTGAAAAAGTGCAATTCATTACACTGAATCAGGTCGACGAAGCCTATAAACGATTTGTATAATTATTTTTTGAGCACGTTTGGAATTAGCACATAGACAAAAATAGACGACTGTATTGAATAATAATGAGTGTGAAGAGAGCCTATTGCAAATTATTTCATCGAAACATTCAAAATATAGACAGCAACATAACAAAACAAGCAACAAAGTTTGTAAGAATGCTGCATCTTCCGAAAATCCGTCGTGTGACTAAAGTCAAGAAAGTTCGACAATATCATCGGCATCGACATCGACTTGTAAGTTACTTCAATAGATTTAATATTGGATTTTTCAAATGCAAAAAGTACAATAAAGTACATTTGTTATTTTATTTATCATTATTTGTTTTTGATTGGCAACTAACAGATTCTAGGTTACCCCTTTATATTCAGTTGGTTTTTGTTTAGAAATAAGATGAAAAATCTTTCTATGTTATTATTGATCGCTCATAAATAAATATTCATCGGATGTATTGATCAAACGATCAATAGACGAGATTAGTTCATTGACTGTACATGAAACTTGTAGTTCTCGATGAATTCACTTGATAATACACATGAAATCTTGAATTTTTATATCCGATAATGAAACTTTTACATTAACCCTTAAAAGCCGAATGTCTCTTCCAAGGGACATTTGAATAACTGCAATAAAAACCTTAATAAGACCTTGTATAAAGAAACCAATATTTTTCTGGACTAAGAGGAGCTTGGAGGCCATACCGAGATCAAAATATAATTTTCAAGTGACTGCCAGATGGAACATTAGATCTCTTACGATTGATAATTTTTTTAATGTCACTTTTTTTTCTTAAATTCTTGTTTAATCATAAATGCAACGTGTAGCCTTGTTTATTTTACGGAATATCCTTAAATATAGCATCAAGGTATCTGATGAAACCATTCCGTAAGTTTTTAACCGATCTACTGGCAACTTATGCCATCACAAAGAAAATGCTCGTTGGATGAGATATTCAGTCTCATAGAAAAATCGAAACAAAGGAATTTTAATTTAAAATTTTGCTCATACGTAGCTCCAATGATATTTAGAGTGCTCTGAAATTTTCAGCAACAACGGTTATTTCTTTCTCGAGATATAGAATGTTGCAAGAAAGTCGGTTTTGGGCAGGTTTTTTCAAAATGTGGCCGTTTTTTTGGGTATCAAATATCTCAACAAGAAAGCATCCATTTTGCGTAAAAATTTCAGGGTGAGTTGAGGACTATGAAACCTACTTATGGGAAAAATTTCAGGTCGAAATAACTATCTTTCATTTTTTTACAAGGCCGGATATGTCTCCGAAAGGGCATTGCGTATCTCTGGCAGAATAGCAAGGTAATTCTTTTTAGCTATAGTATGAGTATACTGAGGGTCCATAATCTCTATTTTTGTGACTAGCTTCCTTCTGTTGTAAGAAAAAATCCCTTCGGCTGTAAAGGGTTAAAATCGTTCAATTCCTCTTATCCTTTATTTTTTCTTACCATGAACTTATAATTTCTACCGTCCATTGACTTACTCTCACACGCATCATTTTTCGAGTTCTTTCTCTAAACGTCTGAATCAATCATTGATGCATGAAAATTGAATTTTATTATTGTATCACTCATTTCATAAGCCCAACAACGATTAAAAATGTATCATTGTCAACAAAATCATATACGGATTTCAAAAATATTGGATTTCGATCCTGTAGTAGAAAATATTGATTCAATACCTTCAACACCTTATTTATCGATTGAAACAAGAAAACAACTATCTGTTGATGCATCAATGGCACAGATACCTCTGTTGGAATCTCAAGCGAGTATTAATGATAATCATGGTTCAGATTTACAAAACAATTCCTTAGAACAGTTGAATATGAACTTTGTATATGACAAAGTTCAGAAGTCAATGGCTCCATCGAATAGATTTGAAAATGTAATGCAGAATATTTTCTTTTCCGCATGGAAATCTATTTGTCTTTAGATTTCATCGAATAATATGAAATCTTTCAGTAATGCTGATCAAAAAAAAGTTCGATTATAGTAGATTGATTTTCATATGATGAATTTATAATATTTTTAAGACGATCATATCATCAAATAGTGTTGATTTCAGTGCTTCGAAAAAATTTTCACCAAGAGCAACTAATTCAATGCCTAATTTTTATATTAGGACCAATTCTTGGCAAAAAACTTCGAATGTATTATCTTTAGTTAACGATAATAGTCGCATAAAAAATTTCATCGATCGTAATAAAGAGGAAAACAATGAGAAACGACGGCAACGACGTCGTCGTCGTCGCGGAGGATGTTGGATTTTTTGTTGCTCATGTTGTTCACCATGTTGTTGTTTATTAACAGGCATATTCTTAACTTTACTTTTTGCCAGCGTAGCAGCATTCATTGGAATATTCATTATAACGATGACACAAAGGACTACGTCAACAAGTATGAACACTTATTTTCTTCGATCTTTCATATATTTGCTATTTTTTTGCATGAATAGCGATAACGACTACAAGTAGTAGTACGAGTACGTATGCTACTTTTTCCAACAAAAAACCAATTCAGTTTTTGCATGCCTTTTATTTAGGTACAACAACGTCTGTAACTACAACAACAACAACATCAGAAACAACGACAACTTCATCTACTAGCACTTCATCTTCGACAAGTACAACGTCATCATCAAGTACTAGCTCATCTTCAACAAGTACAACGTCATCATCAAGTACTAGCTCATCTTCAACAAGTTCAACATCAACATCTAGTACTAGTTCATCATCAACATCTAGTACAAGTTCATCTTCAACTAGCTCGACATCAGCATCCAGTACTAGTTCATCATCAACATCAAGTACTAGCGTAACGACAACGAGTAAAACAACCACTTCCGTGACAAGTATGTAGTTTTTCACGGGAATATTCTTCAAACTCTACTTTTTAAGATAAATGAACGAGAAGTAGTCGCCATTATACAAAAGAATGAATTCGAATGTATTGAATTCTTTGCACTTGATTTGCTTGTAATTACATAACAATTCATTTTTTACTATAGAAAATTGATCGTACTAGGAGTGTTACGATATAGTTGGATGGAATTATTGAAGAGATTTTTCCTCAAAACTATACATTTAATTTGGAATCAAATGTTTTCAATCACTATAGATCCTCATGTTAACAATTTTCTGAATCTAGTGAGAAGTGATGTAGAAACAGCCCCGTAAAATAAAAAAAATTTATCTAACACTATCTCTCCTCAAATTTATTTCCTCAATCACTGATTGATTTTACTAATTTTAATGCCTGTATTCCTTGTAAAACGATTTGACGCTAGTGTAAGACAAAATAGAATTTCTCACCTTAAAATTAATTTATATAACATAAATTCTTCTCCATCATAACCATTACAATGAATATCAAACATAATGTGGAGTTTTTTCCATTACACCTATATGAAACTTAAAGTCTCATTACCTTTCATAATCCAAAGTTTTTGTTTTTTTCTAATCATTATATACTCTGAAGTACATATAGTTGCTATTTATTGAGTATATTTTGAAATCCAAAATTGATGTTTAAATGTTGAAAACTTCGAGAAGAAATCAAATTAGCGAAAACTATACATTGCTTCCTACTAGATCGAGCTGAAATATTTGTATACACTGTTTGGGATCATTATGTTTTTTTTTCGTTTCAAAAAATACTCTTCTGCTGATTTTTTTGTGGCTCTTAGAAAAAAGGGTTCTATTTTTGCGCTGTAGTCGTGAAGAAAATTTCAAATTTTTCTGATGAGCCGTCCTCTAGAAATTCCAGAAAGGGAGAGGAAAAGGAGTGTATATTCTTAACTAATATAGCATTATATATAGCGGCAACAACTACTATAACTAAAACAACTACTACAACTGCAGCAACTGTTAGTAAGTATTCATCGTGTAAAAACAATACTATATTTAACGTTTCTTTGTTAAGCAATTACTTCCAATACATGTACTTCTGGATGGAAAGGCGTTACTGTACTTTATCATTGTAATAATTGTCCAGATATACCACCATATACACAATATACATATACTTATACAGCTATTTCAAATAGAACTCGTATTGCATTTTCTTTTCGTGAAGATGAAGGTTGTTTTGCACTTGATGCTGTGTCAGTACGAAGTATAGCAGCACCGACTATTGAATTAATTGCAAATAATGGTTTTGAAACTGGTACATTGTCATCATGGACTTATTGTAATCCGAACAGTGCAATAAGTGCTGGTGCAGTTATGCAAAACTCAGATAGTTTTCAATGTATGGGTTATACGGACCAAGCTCAATCAGGAAGTTATTTTTATTATGATGGAGCAGTAGGAAATTGTGATTATTTAATTCAAATGTTTTCAACAATTGTTGGTCAAACATATACTATTTCATATTGGTTATACAATCAAGGCAGTGCTCACCCGAGTAGTGCTGATGTGATCATTAGTATCTAAAAAACTGACATTTTCTTTCCAATAAACTTTGTCCTTGAGTTTTCTAATTCTTTACTTTTAATAAACGTAGTTTATATTGTGTCATTTTTCTTGAGATGAATTTTAGTTAAATGATGCTATAGAAGAAATATATGACCATTTTCGTTCTTTACCAAAGAGCGTCAGAGGACACATGATTTGCAGGACCTCAATAACAATATTTGAGTCCTGCAGGATACCTAAGTTACCTAATTGCTCGTGATTCAATGAAGTTCTGGTGTCGTAGTGAAATTCGTTGGAGTTTTTGAATTACTATCAATAGTAGTCGCAAGAGTGCATGCCATACCTAAATTATGATTTACATAGAGAAGAACATGTTTATTTATTCGTTCTTATGAGAAATTCAAGAAAAAGCAAGAAAAAAAGAAGAAAATTTATCCTTTTGCATTGTACGTCTGTCTATATATGTATTTCTCATTTCAATTCTACTGAAAAACCTATGACAAGATTTATTAACATGATTATTGTTTCAATAGAGGGTCTATGATATTTGACATAGTACCTCATACACAGACAAGTTTTAATATCCTCGTGAAAAATGCAATGATTTCATCGAATTGTTTTAAAACAAAATAGGCTAAAAAGTCACTATCTTTATATGTGTATATCAAGATAGTTATCATAAAATTCTTTTGTATCAACAAATTCATCGAATTTTTCTATCATATTGAAAAAATAATGTTACAGGAAATGATAAGATTTATAACAATGAAAAGATAAAGAAAACTATACGATATAAAACAAAGATCATAAATATTTTGAACAAAAAAACAATATTTCAAGATAATTTTTCCAAATCTTTATATAATGAATTAATACATTTGTATCGACCATTTCACTTCTTGAATCAGTNTCAAAATATTTGTACTTTCTCAAACTACTATTTATATAAAAGTATAGAAGTAGAAACTTCAACAATTTATTGTACCTGAGAATAGGTCACTGAATTGGAAAGCGATATAATTTTACTACAAGAATTCATTTTTTAATGAAAATTCATCAACACATGATGATGAAGTAGCTGAATACGTCGAGAGGAAAATGAATTATCGTGATGGGAAAAGCATTCATGTATGTATCTACAATGATGATATTTGGCACCAACATATTGCATTGCATTCAAGCATCATCAGCAACAAGCAAACTTATACTTATAGAAATGGATTGGATTTGAGAGGCATAAAGACACCAAGCGAATGCTGAATGACTTGCTTTTTTGTTGTTGTTTATGGAAACAACTAAATAGTATACTTTTTCATATACAATAAAAGCTTAAAAATCGTACTATGACTGTGGAAATCTCTACCAGATGTCGGTCAGCTTCGGTCCAATCACATTCTCAAACTAATTAACATAATTGATAAACTACAGATATTACTCGTACTTAAAATTCACATTGTTTTTCAATCGTAAAAATTTTTGAATAATTTCTGTTATTTATAAAGAACATAAAGTTTAATTTAAAAAATGATAAAAATGCAGCCCGAGACAAAAATCTCTTTAGATCGGGTGGCCCATGTTGAACCTTGTTTCATATCTATAGTAACATCTTTCAGTACTTTTATGCTACAAAAAAAACATAATGCTTTTCCACTATAGATTGCTTCTTTTTGCTTGAGAGTTTTTAAAATTATATATTCAATGAAAACTTTTTATTTATTAAAATTCAAAACGTTGAATCTAATAATTCTTTTTGTTTTTGCGTACGAATTTTTTCAACTTGTGCAATATAACTATCAAGACGATTTTTTAAATTAGCATCTAAATCAACAACTAAATCACGACTTAAAGTTTTGTCTTGTTTTTTTAAATTTCGATGTGCTTTTGAATAAGCTTCTCGCATTTTAACAATAATTTGATCAGCTAATTTTTTTGCATTTTTTGCTAATTCTTCACGATGTTCACGTGTTACTTTCGGAGTTGGTAAATAAAGTGTTGTTCCATCTTGTTGTGGATTAACATTAAGACCAGATTTATGTATAGCTTCAAGAACATTTGGTATATATTGTGCATGACGTGTCATATCAATCATAAACATTTGTGGTGATTTTTGAATTATTTGTGTTAATTCTTTTAATTGATGTGCTTTATTATTCGGTGGAAGTATAACAGATAATTCTTCAAATGCTAATGGTGATGTTCGTAATTGTATTTGTTTTGAATAAAGTTCATGAAGTTCAACAAGTAATTTATCATATTGTGCTTTTAATGATGGCCAATCACTGGACGATGCAGATAGATCAGCATCAGATAAAAGATGTTTTGATGCTTTTGTTTGGCTACCACCTGTATTTTTACCTTTAAAAAGTGTAGCTGAAGTAGAAAATGAATAGACATGAGGCTGCTGTAATAATGCCATACGACGAAAAATAAATGATAAAGA
Source organism: Rotaria sp. Silwood2 (assembly GCA_905329745.1). NCBI lineage: Eukaryota > Metazoa > Rotifera > Eurotatoria > Philodinida > Philodinidae > Rotaria > Rotaria sp. Silwood2. The sequence continues at coordinate 514,899 of CAJNSZ010000020.1, forward strand.
CATATCTATAAGAAAAAAAAAAGATTTGGAAGTTATCTGATAAGAGATTATTCATTAAATATGTCTATAAATATGAAGCGAAATTGTATTAGAATTTCAATGGTTTGATTAAATCATTAGATAGATATGAAAGCTTTAAATATATTTCAAGAATTTTTTACTATTGAATTGTTGACATATTTCAATACGTAAGTGAAACAATATATTCAAAATTTTTGATTTCAAGAATAAAAAAAATGAACTGCTCTCGACATACATTTAAGGCTCTTTCTATCTATTTGATGATTTAATGGTTCCAGTTTTTTCAAGAATCGTTGTCGTAGATGTTAATCGCATAGTCGGTTATTGAAAATAGTGTTTTGTTATTTTTCAAGTTTAATGATGTCTATTAAGAAAGAGTTGAGTTTTTATTATTATTAATTTAACAAATGAACGACTACTTACAAAAAGTCGAGAAAAATGTGCTATTTCCTTTCAATTTATGAGTTTGTTGATTGCGTCAAATGAATTTTTTTTTCGTAGAAAAATATACAATTTCAAGATAAATCTTTGTTAGACACCTCACCGTATCTTTTATTTTTATTCGTATTTTGTCAAATTACATTTCGATAACCTGTTGCTAATTAAAGTTCTGACTTTCCGAGAAATTCATTCATTAAGGAGAGTCTTCTGTTATGGAGCGAGGTATAAATTAAATTGAAGATTTCTTTATATCAATAAAACATTTCCGATAATCGAGTTTCGAACATATGACAATCATAGAAGAGAATGATCATTCGATTCTTATAGGTCACTTTCTAATTGAAATATGATTAATATTCTGCGTCTTACTGATAGATCAGAAACTTGATTTTATATTTCTAATGTGGAAAACATGCGAAGAGATACTTCGCGTTGGAGATGAGTTTAATAAATACCGTGTCAAAGATAAAAAAAACCTAACTGTAGCACTCATAACTCTCAAACGGGTAATGTATGGAAAAGAAACCTTCTATATTTATTCGAGTCTCAACAAGCCCTAGGTAACTATTGAAGTATCATCTCAAGCGCGAGGTATGACCCCGGATGATTCTTCCGTGAGAAAATGAAATATCTTTCCTAGATAAATCATATCTGATTTTAAGGCATATTTTATTTAGTTATCAAATGTCATCAATACTTTTTTGTTTTAACACAATAAATGAGATTAAGTTAAACACTGCATTAGTTCTACGAAAGTTTTTTGCGAGAAATTCATATTGAATCATTCGCAATATCACAACTGTAGATTCTGTTCAATAATTAAACTAAAATAATTTTTTTTCTATTGATTCAATAAATTTTTCACATCTTCTTTTATTTTCTTTTGTTCTTCTGATGATAAAGCTATTTCATTTATAGATTGTCGTAATTTCAATTCAGTTGAGTCATTCAATAATTCTTCATCTAAATTGAATTAAATTTTTATTTATTAAACAAAAAAAAAACAATGAATTTTTTTACTTACATTGAAGAAAAGTATAACCCGAAAGTTCTAGACAACCAATATTCCATTGATGAAATGTTTTCGCTCCTATATTAAAATTACATTTAAAAACTATTACATCTATTTATAAATATTTACCTTTAGTCGATTGACGAAACCAAACAAATATACGTATAACTGGTTCTAATGATGATGAAAATGAATCGCCTTTCATAATCGTCATATTATGAGCAATGTCAGATGAAACAAGATAATTTGTCACTGTATGAATATGTCTTAAGTAAATATTAAATTTCATCTTCTTTTCAATTAAATTTAAAAGCTTTTCAAAATACTACCGAGCAATTGTATCAAATTCACCAACATGTTTTATTTCGAAAGCAAATCCTTGCACATCGAATAAATCGAAAAGATAACAATTTGAATTAATATGAAACGGAGAACATTTCTGAATAGAAGATAATAAAATAAAAGATTTATCGGAAAAAAACTACGAATAAAACTAACAATTGTCTGAATATATAAACGATTGGGCATATAGATTCCATGAAGATGAAGCTAAATTAATTTGAATCGTCTTTTATGATTAATTTCAATAAGAATAAAATTTTATTTACATGATTAATTGATGCATAACCACAAAGTGAATTAAAACCAATATAGATAAATGGATAAGCACTTGAAGCAACAAAACGAAGTCCAAATAAAAGACAATCAATTGTTAAAATCTACATATATTTATATATTAAATTTATTGATTCTTTTTTCCTTACGAAGGAAATTCTTCAACTGACGAATCGCTCTTGAGTCGAGACTATATTCATCGCGACTAGAAGTTTGCCACTGTCACAAAAGTTTTCGAGAAATTTTTCGAAAATTTCTCCAGTCAGTGTGCTAAATTAGCACAACTAGATTGAATTTATTAAGATCCTAACTCTTGGACTTGCAGGAATTCAAATCCAGTACAAACAATATGGTGCCTATTCAGCAAGTGTGTATCTGGAATGTGGCGTAAGTCTTCTTTTCACCCATATTTTCTTCTCTGCTTCTTAAATCTTATTAAATGTTTTTTTTTCTAAGTGCTGCTGACACCGTCGTGGTGGTGGCAGTGCCATCATGAACATCTCTGCTATGTAGACTTGAATGAACAATTAATAAGGCGAAAAGAGTTAATGCACTTAGCTTATTGCTGTCAAGATACTGCACCTTTACGATAGTTTTAAATGAATGCCGTGATCCTTTTAGAAACATTAGGAAAACTGTTGTGAATTTCGACACGAAACTTTGCATAGAGACAAGTCATAATGAGCATAGTTTATTGTGAACTTTTAAGGCTTTGTAGCTGTTTCTATCCGAAGATACAACTATGGTAATAGTGTGTGTTTTATATTGCTCATATAAATCAACAATCTCTATGAAAACTTTCAAGTCGAAATTCGAAAATCAGTTTTTCTGGTATTCTTGAGAGGAACTGCGACATTTATTTAAAAAATGCCGAAAAGTGAAGTATCTTCGCAGGAATAAACTAAAGACACCGATTCTTTTCACGCTATTCTTAGCCCATTCGGATCTACGTAATGCACATGATCTTGATTCAAACGCGAGTTATCAGTCGAAAAAATTCTCTTGTTAATATTCAGTTTTTATTACTTGTGATTGTTCAAGTTGACGATTTGGTACGAGTAATACCTGATACAAACGAATAGGTGAATTATTAATAATAACTAAATTTTTATCAGTTTGTTGTTCATCATCTAAAACAAAAAGAATCTATACATAGATAATTTTTGAGAGAAAAAAAAGAATATTTTTAATTATTTACTTCTTCATCTTTAATTTTATTAAAATTAAATTTGCTTCTATCAAATGGTGTATTGACATGTTCAAATGGATGTGGCATTCGACGTTTTTCAAATCGACTAGGATTTAACTATATGTATAAATCAAAGTAATGATGTGGATGTCATCATCAACGAAATAAAAACATAACTTACTTCGATTACATAATGAAGATCACCATCAAGTATTCGTTTTTTTATATTGTGATCCATGTTATAAGAAAAATAACCTTGTGCAAGGGCACGATCCCATTCGCAATGTAATAATGTATCAAACTAAAATTTTGTAGAACAAAAAATTTAATGATTGTTTTTTTATTTTAATGTAAATAAAAATTTTACATGATTAAATTTTTCATCTGTATGACATGATAAATTAATTGATTGAGGATCAAATTTGTAATGTTTCCACATTTTTTTTATTATCTAAAATATAACGAAAATAATTTTAGTTCATTGGCATTGTAAGCGATTTTTCTCCTTCTTCTTCTTCATCATCATTATCATTATTATTATCTTCTTCTGATTTAGTATCAATACGAAAAGCACATTCACGTTTATCATGTGTTCCATAAAATGCTAAAGCACAACGAACTTGATTTAACATCCTAAAATTAATTTATTCTTTGTTAAACATTAAACTTTATAAATTGATTTACTTGGCTTTAGTACGTATCATAGCTGTGCCATATCTGAATGAAACAATTTCTACATGAATCATTTGACTACCAATCTTATAAATCAATAGAAAAAAAACACATATAAGTTTTTGCGTACAATAAAAAAGAAAGTTACCGACCTCGCCGAAAAGTATATTAATTGCTCGATCAATTGCATTTCTTAGAAGATATTCTTCTGCAATAACCTGATCTTCAATTTCTCTAGGATTATATTAAGAATAAAGTATGATAAAAAAAAAAGAAGGAAGAAGCTTCGTCTTTAAAACTAACAAGCGGACATAAAGTTCAACATCACGTTCTGCCGCCAATTGAGCTGCTTTAGATTTGTGTCGTTTTTTCATTTTAAAATCTAAATTGTAAAAAGAATCAGAATAAAAGTGGTTTTTTTGTTTGGTCCATACAATATTCTTTCACCATTGATTGGTTAGAAGTAAACAAATCATAAATTATGCTAAGAAATTCTCGCTTGAAACTACTCGGATAGTCGTAGTGTGACGACATTATCTGCGTGAAACTCATTTTAAACAAAAATAAAATATATAGTTTGGTAAAGCACCTGAAATCAGTGTTCTTAATGAAAAAGTGTGTCCAGCAAAACAAAGTATACTGTACCCTAATGAAATAGAATTTACACACTGTTTTACACGTTGAAGAAAAAAAATAGAGTGTACAGTGTACACACTGAATTTCATTTTTACACACTGCTATTTTACAAAAATCCTATTCTTTTATCCTAGGCAATCAAAAAAGTTTATTCTTCAACGGTGCTTACATTGCAAATTTACAAGCAAAAATACTAAAACATGCAATGTCTTACTCGTTGATGTTAAACTTCTTTGTTCTCAAACTGACGTTAAGAATTTTCAAACTCAGTTGGATTTAACATATTCTGAAAGAGAAAAGTGTGCTCTACAAAACTATCACATTTTCCCAATTTTTATGTTTAGTCTTTGTTATTTGTTTTGAAAAAAAAAAAGAATTATCCATGGCTTAAAGAAAATAAAACTCTTCTGAAGTGTCATTATGAGATGATGTTGTCGAAATCCTAAGACAGTTGTTTTATTCAGTTTCTTGAGCTATTTCTAGCTATGCATTTGTAAAGGAGCTTGAACGACTTATGAATTATACAAAATAAATGTTTGTCAAATTTTACGACCTCTATCAATAATATTCAAAGTAGATAGTCAAAAATAACAAGATCAAACGAAAATGTTTTACCAAAACGTAGAGCGTAAAATTCTACGTCGATTTATACAATTGTTAATTCCTTAAAAGAAAATATCTGAACCAAGAAAAACAACACAAGAAAAAAGGTTTAAGCTTTTGCCTGCTGAAGCCAAATATAAATCATATTAAAAAGCCCAAGTTTTGTCTAGCAATGGTCTTTTTATATGGGCCTTGTAGCTCGTGTTGTGATGTATACTAATCACACTTCAAATCATTTTCAAAGTTTCTTACAAAGTCAAAAAGAAACATAGACAAAAAGGTTTAAACTTTTGTTGCCTGCCTTATATTAATTTGTTTTCGAATTGAAAATTAATGTGTCAACTATGTCTGTGAATGTACTATAGTCATTTATTTCTTATTGTTTTTTTGTTTAACTATTTATCTATCAGTATGGATGCATTACAGACGTTGATGAAAGTATCAGTTAATATATTTGATGTGATCAGAGTACTTATTTTATTTCTTGTGATTTGAGACATTTTATTTTTGTTTATTATGTATCTATGTATACTCATTAAAATGAATAATGAAATAAATTTCTTTTTAACAGATGTTGTCTTATGTGGTTCGATACCAGATTTACGTTTCTTCTACACTTTGATTTAAAAAAATAGAAAAAAATAGCGTGTACGAATAGATGGTGTTCTGAAAAACACAGTGTACCTGTATATTCTGTTTCATATTCCTATTAAAAATACTGACCAGAAATTTACTATTTTTATTATATTTTTTTTTTTTGGATGTGAGGATTTGAACCAGGTGCCGCCACTGGTAGTGCATCATGTAGTCAATTGGTGATTCTAGTTACATGTTTTCCGTCAGACAACATACTAATACTTATGCCATTAGAAACATTGTTTCACACACCACAACATCTACAATAACAAACAACTGAACAACTATTGAATATCGATTGGTTAAGAACAAACAAATCATTTATTTTAATAAAATTTTCTCATTGATGTATATTGACAGTATCATTTATTCTTTTCTTTCTTACGATTAATAATAATTGTATTTAAAGATTAACACTACTTATTTTCCAAATATTCCATAAAATGACATCAAGTGTAGTTGCTGATACAGAATTAACTGTTAATCCAGTAGAACAAACTACAGAACTTCCTGAAACATCAATGTAAGTAAATAATTATTTTATTTTGAATCAACTTTTTTTGGGGAAATTTAAATCGAATTCTCATAGTGTAAATGCTGATAACGAAGATGAAGAATTATTAGCAACTGATGTAAGTTTCTAATTGTAATTTTGGAAGATATTATTTAGTTGTTTTATTTTTCTAGCGATTTCAACAACGTCTTGAACGTTTTGGAACAATAGCACCCGAAGCAAAGAAAATTTCACGCGCATTACGTTTTGGCACATCACATGTAAATGATGAATTTTGCCTATGGATAAACAAAACAAAAGAACACGTATTTTTTTTGTAGGAAACCATTGATAATGAGACTAAAAAACGACGTTTAGAAAGGTTTGGTACCCTGCCTGATTCAACCGTAAGTGATGATATGACAGATTGAAATTTTCAAAAACAAAAAATCTTATCCAATAAATTAAGGAAAATGAACAAGAAAAGAAGCGTCAACGAGCTCAACGTTTTCATGTAAATAATCCAACATTAACAATTGATGAAGAAACAAAACAAAAACGTATCGATCGTTTTGGCGTCGTTACACCATCGAGCGTAAGAAGAATTTGATATTAATCTTCAATTCCTAAATTAGTCTTTTTAAGGCTGCGTCAACAAAAAATAAAATTGATAGAAAATCTTCACCAACAACTCAAGACTTGTCAGACGCAATTAAAAAACGAACTGAACGTTTCGGTAATATATCTGATGATGCTAAGGCGAATACATTGGACGTATGTCAAGTTTTCTTTTTTTTTCGATTTTTAAAATTTGAATGTTACTTTTTAGGACCAAAAAGCTAAACGAGCAGAACGATTCAAGCCAATAACAAGTGTTTAATTCATAAGATACATTTTGTTTTTCATTATTCTTGTTGTCTTGAAATTTTGTCTCTTTTTTTTACAATTATCTGTTTTTTTTTGTTTCACAGAAACAAAATGAAAGTCAGAATCTATGTATCTATTCGAGCATATGCAACAAAGACCAAATCGGTTTTTTAAAAGGTTTGTTGCTCATCTATTCATTGATTCGATGTAATGCTCCGTATTAGGAATAATAATATTCATATTCATAGATGACACAAATTTTAAATATTAGTAAAACTTTCCGCTGAATAAAAGCATATCATGGCATGATCAAGTGTTACGGAATTTCATATAAAATATACATGGATTTTGAACGAATTATTTTGGTTTGTAAAGATCTAATATTTGTAGAATGGTCATATTTTGACAGAGAACTTTGTACCTGATTGATCCTTGTTTGACGATGTATTCCATTAGCATATTTTACAGTAAGTTTCAAGTCGTCCACTTGATTCTCTTTTCAATGGTAGACTTAGTTTTTCTTCACTTTTGAGTTCGAACTCTTTGCATATGTGGATGACCAATAGCTGGCCACGTCGATTAATGATTGTGAAAAATGATATATTGATATTGTATCTACTTTAACGAGGGGACGTTTCCAAGTATCAAATCGATTTTAAGTTGGGATTGTGTGCTTTATGTAGATTCCAATAAGCTGTGAAAAGTGACAAAAAAGTTCGGACTACTAGCTTGTTGCTGCTGACATATTGAATTTTAATGGTATTTTTTTGGACAATGCCATAGTCTCCTTCAGGAATACTAGGAAAACTGAGTTTCGACTTGAAACTTTGTACAGAAACAGGCTTCAATGAGAATAGTTTATCGTGAAAGTTTCGGATGTTTTTATTGCTTCTATTCTGAAATAAGAACATCGAAGTCTCCCATTGCATATAGACGACGTTAAAAAAATGTTTTTTTAACCATAGCCGTATCTTAAGGTAGGAAAAACAAAATGGTCTGAAACTTGCACAATAAACAATTTCCATTAAGACCTTTCTCTGTGTAAAATTTCAAGCCGAAATTCGGAACTCAGTATTTCTGGAGTGAACCATGACATTGTGCTAAAAAATACCTTAACCCTTTGGTTACGGGGCCCGCATATATGTGGGCTTAACGTTTATCTAGATTATAGCTTTTACAGTCTTCTATCTTTCTTTTGCCATAGAGTGCTCTCTCTTTCTCCTATGCCTTTAGCTGCATAGCATCACTATATGACATCGCTATGCATGTATGTTAGCTGAAAACAAAGAATTGTGGATTTAGAAGTCTGTGAGAATTCATAGGCTCTCTAAACTCAAAATGGTTCAAAGTCCTGTGCAACCAAAAAGAAGTTCATGAAATTGCGCAGAATCCTAGAACTGTTGTTGCCCCAGGAGTTGCTATTATTGCTGAACTTCTAATTTAAAAAAAAACAGACATTCAGCTTTATTAGATCTGTCTTATAATATTGGGTCATAAGATTATTCATGGGGTTACGCGAAGGGTTTCATAATGTTGTGGGTCACTTTACTCAACTCTGCTATTTCACAATTTTATTGCGTTGGTTGAATCCTGATGCAATCCATTTATTTACTTGGTTGTATATACTCTAATCTAGGCTTTTACAGGCAAACTCAAACTTTTTTCCGTACTTTCGAAAACCCCGTAACCAAAGGGTTAAGCACTTGAAATATTTTTTCTTAGTTGTCCAGAATACCTTGCTTTTACTCCACAATTAAGTGAGCTATATAAAGAAGACAATAAAGAAAAAAAATCAAAATTATTTTTTTTAAGCTCTGACAGTGATGAAAAATCGGGAAAATTTCAACTCGTCACGATTTTTGTTTTCTGGCTTTCGTAACGAATTGACAGTACGAAAACCCGTAACAGAGCTTTCGTAACGATAGAATCAGGGTTTTCGTAACAAAAAATCAGGGTTTTCGTAACAGATTTTACAGGATAATCGTAACGGGTCTTTTGATATGTACCATTACAGAGCTTTCGTAACGAAAAGCATGTAATTTCTGCAAACTAAGTCCAGTATTACCCTCATCCTCATTACAAAATCCCTGTTGCTTCGTTGCGAAAGCTCTGCAACTGTTACGAACTCCCTGTATTAATCGTTACGATCGGTCTGTAAATTTCGTTACGACATCCCTGTATTTTTGGATATCCCTATTTTTGGTGTTCCGAAAGGTCTGATTTTTGCTGTTTGTTCAACTCGTCACGTGATGAGTTGAAACTTTCTCGAAATATCATTTAATGTTTATTATAAGACTGTATCTTGCTTAGCATTAGATTACAAAGAACATAAGAAAAAAAAGAAGAATTATCAAAGAAAAATGATGCTATTGAAATTTCAAAATTAGTCCTACTTGAGAATGGTTCAGGAAAAATTATTTGTACTAATGCAAGAGATTACTTTCTATATTTAGATGCTGAAGAACAAATTTTCCATCGAAATCATCAAAATAGAATCAATTCGATCTTTATTTTCGTGTCACGCATTATACTTTCGAGGGTGTGGGGTGGGGGGTGGGGGCGGGTGTGGGTGTGAGTGCAAGTGTCTCCTATTAATGAATTCACCCACACCCACACCCTAAGAAATGATTTAAATTTTCTTAAATTGTTGGAAAGTTTAAACCTGAAATGTAAGTTTTCTTTTTTCAAAAAATAAAACAAAAGATCTAATCTAGAGAGAAAAGCAAGCGATTGATATCTTTCAAAAACACAAAAATGTGCATGTTGACATATGTTTTTTATTTTTTCTACAGGAAATCATTTGATCTCAGAGAATATATTGACATGTCATTGCTTGCTTTTTGATCACGCTATAGTGTATATCTTTCTCGTCCATTATGCTTCTTATTCTCCTCGCCTAAACAAGTCAATAGCGTAGTTATTCTTAAATATGACGCCGTTGCTTTACACTCGTCCGCGGATAGACAGACAAATGTATCATTTATAAGCACTAGACTCATTTCTTCTTCATTCATTACGATGTTATCATCCTGTCTTCTTTGTCTTCTTCTCTCGTTGCTAACCCAAAACGTAGTTACGGGTGAGGAAATACCTATTCACGATGGTGCACAATTTGTCATTTTGAATATTCCAAAAATCAATCATGAGAAAACTCATTGCGAAATGCGTGATTATCTTCTACGAAAAATTTGTCAAATGTCTCAACGAATGCAATCAATTATTTTGTCAACAACCAAAGCATTTGATAAAATGCAGGTTTGTTTTCATCAAATAGAGCTAGAAATAGTTTTGTTCGAACTTGATTTGACTTTTATTTTTATCATTTTCTAATATTGATGATGTCAGGAAAATGAGCACATCATTGGTTTAGACTATTAAATATACAATAAACTGAGTTGAAGTAAACCATTAAAATTTTTAGAAAATGTATAAAACTGAAAGACTTCAGTTACAATCGCTTATTCTCTAAACACCAGTTAAAAAATGTTGCCAATAGTAAAATTATTTTATGTAAATTCTAAAAATTGTAAAAGTTATCTGGTATAGTTTCGATTATGTTTATTTTGTTAAGAGAACATTTTTGCTTTCGAAATAAGCGAGAGATATTTCAAAATCGTTTAGCAAAAGTCAACTAGTGTGATTTTAATCGACGTTTGTCTTTCATGCTTAGAAATACCAGAATGTCACAAACCAATCTTGTCTTCCGTCTTCATTAATTTTGTACATTGGTCAACTTTCAACAAATTTAACACGAATTGTGCAGACTGAAGTACCATTTATTGAACAAGAATTGAAGAGAATTGTACCAGATATGAATAAACTTCAGAACGAAATCAACCAACTTACTCATGATGACCAACAACAGAAAGTGGTTCAGTTCAATAAAGAACAATTGCAAATGTTCCATAAACTAACAAGTGCCTATGAAAAATTAAACGACGAAACGCTTGAATTCAATCAAAAACTAGTGCAGTAAATATCAATTTTTCTGTAAATTCATCAATTCATCTGATATGTTCTTTTTAGGATGATGAATGAAACATTAGGTCCTGGTATTGGTGCAGTTGATGAATATAATGAATGTATGAAGTCAACAGCTCGCACTTTAATAGATTATGGTCTTGATCAATTAATTGAACATATTGATGATGACGAAAATGAACCTTCTTTCGACTGATATTTTACTACCAAATAATCATACTGATTTATGACTTGTATTTAATATAAAATAAATAAGAAAAATGATCATGATAATATGTTGACAGCAACATTGATAGGTTCATAATGAAAAACAATTTATCATTTTGATAGTTTATCGAAAATTCTGATGGCCATAACAAACATACGCGGTTATAATTTGTGAAATGTACTCATTCATTGATACCAATAGGGTCGTTAAATATATCAAGTTTATATCGAAATAGCGTTCAAACAATAAAAGAAAAATCAAGGTTCGATTACTCTTTTACCTTTCTAACTTACGGGTAAAAAGTCTTGCTCCAACATATCTGTGCGATATTCGTCCACTTATAGGTCGTAGAAAATAATTAAAAGTAATCAGCTAGAACGAAAATTTCATGCTCTTCCGAACTGAAAGTTGATTCACAGAGAGCAAATCTTTGATGGAGATTAAAAACGACTTTTGTATAGAATTTTTCATATAGTCTATGTTTGTATTTTGATTAAAGCTGCCTCAATTCAAACTGTAAGAAGGTCTTCTTATAGACCAGTTTGTAGAACGCAACTTACTCTACAAAATGCCTTATTTACTTTGCTTCATTCAAAATATTGTTGCAAACCATCCGAATCTATTACAGTTTAAATACAGAAATTCACTAAAAACGATTATTATGATTTTGTAGAACATTAAATTCTCTACAACAACAAGAAGTGAAAACTGTTCTAAAATACCTTTTAGAGAAATTATAGATTACAAGAAAAAAACCTATTCCGAATGGTGAACACGACATTTTTTAAAATTCAGGTATTTACCAAGGGGGAACAAACTGATTACTTGATTACCAATGATTAATAGTGATTACAAATGATTACTAATGATTACCAATGATTACCAATGATTACTAGTGATTACTGGTGATTACTCGGGATTACTGGTGATTACTAGTGATTACTCGTGATTACAAATTGATTACTAGTATTAGTAATCAGTTTGTTCCCCCTTGGTATTTGCTTAAAGTTAATAAGATGTAAGTCAATACAAAACTCTAAAGATATATTTAGAAAGATCATCAGATTCTGCTTCTAACCGCCTATTTTTGATCTTTAATTAGATTAAAATATCCGAAAAATGAGCAACCATAGTTATCAAGACCGTTTGAAAATAGTGTTTTTGCACAGGTGCCATTTTAGAATCTATTATAGATTTGCTCTCTTAGAATCACCTTTAGGTCTGAAAAAAATTCTGAATATATAATTAGAAAGGGCATGAAATTTTTATTCTAATTGATTACTTTTGATTCTTTTTGACAACCTATAACTGAATGAAAATCGAACAGAGATGATGTGCCAAGACTTTTTATTAAATTCATCGACAAAGATTTTATCCATATCAATAAGCTAGACTAATTCAACATTAACAATCTTTTTCTTTGTTCTTCATAAATATTCCAAAGTATTCTTTTTTTTTTTGAAGCAGAAGAAATCCTTTTTCGTAGAGTAATAAGAATTTAAAAGAAAAGAACAAGAAGATTGTTCAACTGTTATGAAAAGAATTCCAGATTAGATCATCAATATTGATCATTTTCGTTATCGTCATCTGAAGATCAGATCAAATTTTAGGATTCCGTATTATTATTAATATGATAGAAACAATGTAAAACATGAAATTTATCTTTTATTAAGACAAAAAAAGCAAGAAACTATCAAATCTGATCAATTATTTTTCTTCTTATAACTGTTAAATAATTTTTTAGATGAGAGACCTTTTATTTTCAGTTGAAAATAATTATTCTCTTCCAATGAAGAGATATTACAAAGATTCGTCCATCATCATTATGTAGCTGATATTTGGAAAAACGGATCAGAATGATATCGTATAAATAATAGTCTTTTTTTTATTTTAACGTGTCTTGAAATATTTTTATTTTTCTGAACTCACGAGGGAACTTCTCCAACTGTCAAATCGCTTTTGAGTCGAAAATTATTGGATTGTAGGTTATCGACTATGCTGATTCCCAATATCACCATGTCGGCTGCTAGTGAGCTTTTCGAGATCGGTTTTCTGGAAACTCAGCTTGATATGGCAAAAACGTTTCACATAAAAAAACAATAGTTTTCGATTGAAAAGCGATTTTACAGTTGGAAAGGTTCCCTCGTAAGTTTCTCTGAGATATTTTCTAGAAATCGATGTAGTATTTTATTCAAAGCCGAACCTAACACATCGTGGCAAGGGATCAAAATTTTTCTGCCACTTCTATTAGCTTTTTTTCTCATTTAAACATCCATCAAAATCGTCTATTGAGTTTTTTCGCCAAAAACGACCCACAACTTGTCTTTCTGGTACCGATTTGAGGAAATATTTGACTCTTCTGCTCTTATTTTGATTAAAAAAGACCGCGTAGCGAAAGATTTTTGTCATTTCGATTCGATTTTCTCTGGTAAACATGATTCTTCAAAACAAAATCGAAAGTTTCTTTAATCTTTCGAATTGTGTCTCGAAAATTTTCAAATATTTAAGGCGATGAGAGATTTCTATCACTTTGAGTAGCCTCACCCTATGCAATAAATCCATTGATCATCACCATAAAACCTGAATATCATTGCAAATGATTATTCAATGGAATTTTTTGTCACTTTTTTTCATGTTGAACATTTTCCATAATCAATTCGATCAAACTTCTTCACCTTATTCTCTATTACTTTATCAAGAGATATTCATAGCAGAATTTCCTATTAATATTTCTCATTAATCGAAGTTCTATCGTTTTATGAATCATATTGAAGTAATATAACAGATAATGTTTACTTCTCTCAATTCTTAAGTGTTCAAATAAAAAAAGGAAAATGATGTATTTGATGAATTTCTTTTTGAAATTCAATTGAAACGACAGAAAATGTAATGATTTTTTTGATAAATCTAGTTCAATGTTCAATCTCTGATCCATCGATACTAACAGGAGCAGCATTGTCAAATTTATCACATTTGATAATCGTTTGCCTAACTTCTCAAGGAAGAAATTCATCGAATGATAATCAAATAATAGTAAGTTGTTCAACTGAAAATTTCCAATAAAAAAGTCGTTTTTTTTATCTTAACTTGAAAATGAAACATATTGAATAAAGATTCAAGGAAATTATCTGTCAACGAAAAAAACACCTTTTCTTGTTAGAAATTCCTCCTGAAATGTGTTCATTTAAAACAGCAGTATTTCTATCTTCTCTAACTGGTACTATTGAAGAATTTTTCTCCTCAGTTCAAATTTGTCACCTATCATCAATTGATTCAAATTCAAATTCAACAATAACAACAAAAATAATGAGACAAGATGAAATCACTAATGACATCTTATTCAGTTCCATCTCGTCCATTACCTTTGACTCGAACAGCATTATCACCATTTTCTCCATTTGTATGAAAAATAACTAAAGATATTAATACTTTATTACCAGCAACTACAATAAATGTTAATAGAAGCATTCTTTGAACAGAACAAAATGATCGAAAATCTTCCTTCAATCGATCATTATCACAGTCTTGTTTTTCGATTTAGATTTTTTATATAAAGAAGGCGACGATCTTCTTTTTTCTATTCCTTTCTTTATTGTTAAAATAAACCTTTATTCATCTGTTCTTCATTCAAAGATATTTTCATTTGACTATCACTCTTTTTTCTACAAAATATCTTTTAACAAATCATCAAAATCATTTGATTTATCGAAATATTCAAAAAAATAGCATTGAATTGATTTCAATTCTTCCTATTCAAACATTAATTTCATCGAACTTTATTCTATTTATCATATCCAATGAAAAATATCAATGAAAAACAAAGAAAGTGAACCCATTTATCAAAACATGGAAAGTTACGTTTTCTATGAAGAACGCGTTCATGAATGACGAAAGTAAGTTCGGTAATTCAAGGAAGGCATTCTTTGCCGTTCCACGTTATTATAGAACGCTTTCTGCTTGGCTAAAAATTGTTCTTCATCTGAATAGAAAACGTTCTGTGCCATTTCATTAACAATTGAAATACTTTCGATATCGTTTCTCTTTGGAAAAGTTAGGATAGGATTCCATCAAAATGGGATAGATTTCTCTGACGTTCTCTAGAGACATACTTAAAAACGGATTCTTCTAACCGATGAACGTGTACCAAGTAATACAATATCCCTCTTAGAAAGAAAAGAGCGTATTTTCTGCCGTTCTTGGCGTCGGTTTAGAGAGCAGACGACACCCACACCCTTTGCTGATGAAGTTGTTAGAGTGATGTTCTTATCGAGCGTTCTCATAAATTCGTTTGTTTTTGTCTTTCTTCGTTAGTGAGAATTATTGATATTCTCATGTTTCTTTCCTTTTCCATCTTTTACGTGCAGTTGAATACATATAATATACGCGTACTTCTTGCTTTCTGCCCATATGTATCACAACTGATTTCCTTCTCTTTTCGTTCCTTAGATGTTTGAATGCATGTGTGAGCTTGTATGTCGGTATAAGTTCTTATGTCTTTTCTCTAATAAATTACTGATTAACCGACGGGCAATATTCATCTTGTTTGATCCAACTAGATGTAATGTGGATTTCCATATTACATGTCAAATTGTTGTTGTAAACAATATAATTGTTTTTCACACAAATATATGAATATTTGAAATCATGTGTATTTATTTCAAATGAAAATTCTGCAATATCGATACTTTTTGTTCTTTAACAACAAAATTTGTTCGCTCATAAGAAAATAAAATGTGATCTTACACTAACAGACGAAAGCTTTACGATCTTATTGTAGCCTCGAGTTTACAATGTATAATGTCTAATATTTTTGTGTACTCAGTCATGTGTCAAATTATTTTTTTTGTCATGAAAATCTTGTATGCGCTTACTACAAAAAAATACAAATAGTATCAATACAAGTTGTCCACACTGGCAACTTCCAAAATGCAACGCTCTAAGTAAATTTAGTCAGTAAACACCTGTATTCATTTTAGAAAGTTTCAGTTAAGAACTAGTCTAATATGTGTGGATACATTTCACATTGTTGTTTGCCAAATCAAAGTATAATATATCGTTCGTTGATTTTTTCCTGCTCTCTTGTATGTTTCTATTTAATATATGCATGACTTTGTCCTTTGTTGTTATATTTGTTCTTTTTTACATTGTTCATCTCTTCATATAGTTTGTGACTAATGTTATTGAATAGAATCAAACTCACGTTCACAAAAAACAACAATATTGGTAATTTCTTAATAACTTGATGTTTCAACAATTGGTTTGGGCAGTTGAATAGGACATGGATTCGAATACACTTTTAAGTGTTATATTGTAAGGACAATATTGTTTCGTAACAAGATTCTATGAGACTTCTGTTTGAATATTTCAATAATATTTTTTTCGGACATCTATCGAACGTTTAGAATCAAACATATTGACCCACATGTATGGATGTGGATTTTCCTATTGAGTCTGAGTGATTACGGACATGAGTTTGCTTATGACTAACTTCTCTTCTCACCCAATCCCATATATGCCACATAAAAAAAGTGCTGTGAATACTTTGTTAGTTGTAATTCTCCAAATAGTTGCATCTACATCTGCGTTGATGTTACCAATTGTATGTAAGTTGATGATCGTTTTTATTTAAAGTAAAATTGCTGTTCATTCATGGCATTTCGAAATTTTGAGACATTACAGATTTTGAATTTTTCTGAAGATAAGAAATAGTAATTTACGACCTATGTCGGCCGATATTCTTCATCTGTATATAAATATAAAATATGACATTACATGATGCATATATTCATCTTGACAAAGAAAATAGGGTCGTGTTTAGTATAAACCTCTGTCGAACAAAATCAGTCTTGTTTGAAACATCAGATGGATACAAAACGGTTTTTATTACTAGCAATATCTTATATAAATTACATATTTATAATAGCTGGACAAAAATATGATATCTATTATTGTAGGAATAGAACCAGCTGAATCAATTATGACAGCCAGGTTAAGTGTACCAGACAAAAATTGGAGTATCTTAACCAATTATTTCTCTGTTGCACAAGATTATCCTCTTGAATGTTAGTAAGAAATCCTCGATCTTATGATATCGATGGAACAACAATTATTAATGCTATGACAGCTGTAGCTCCGTCTCGATACTTACTCGATCAATTGTGACTATCCGGATGAGTAATAAAATGATCTATTTTCATACATGATAAAATGCAAGATCACTATTGTTATTATCTTTCATCATCATTAACTGGGATATCCGAAGAAGATTGTCATATGCAGCATGATCGAGATGATCCAGTAAACATTGCTCGACCTTTATTTAGCCATTTATCTGAACTATTGCTCGATATGATGAAAGAATGCGATAAAGATAGTGAATTTATGTCGGATTATGATAATCCATTTCGACAGTATGGTTGTTGTTTTCAACAACAATTTTGTGATTCAATGAATAAAACAGATCCAACAAATTTTGAATTCAGCAACTGTCTTGAAACTTTATTTGATCGAACTGATCCAACAAAATGTATTGGTAGTTTGTATGACTACAAAGAGTGTGAGACCTGGCCAAGTTCCCAGGAGTCGGGAACTCATTGGGAAATGGGAACTCAAACGGTGTCGGTGGGTGTGGGACGTTACCGTTACGTTCCCAGGTAACTGGTAACGGTTTGGTAGCCGTCTCCCGCCCGCAGACCCCAATCCTATGGTCCTCAAGTCCTATTCTTGAAAAAATTTTTTTTTAATGTAGAAACAGACTTTTTTCAAAAGAATTTCGGGTGTTTTCGGAAAAATTTTTTTTAAAAAAAAGTCTATTTCTGCATTAAAAAATGTTTTAATGCAGAAATAGCCACACCCACACCGTTTGAGTTCCCAATTCCCAATGAGTTCCCATTGAGTTCCCGACTCCTGGGAACTTGGCCAGTGCTGTGCATCCCAATCAAAAGTTTTGCAGTACCAAAGATACCAAAATAGTGCTTTTTGCAAATATTGAGTGATTCATAAAATCTCAAAATCTCAATATTTTGATACAAAACTTTCACAGTAAATAGGACTCATTAATATATATGTGTGTAGAAAATTTCAGCTCAATTGGCTCAGTCGTTCTTGAGATATGACCTCATCGGGACCCCATTGGGTGATATAGTCACTCTCAGAGCTTTTCATAAAATGCTGATAGAAAATCGAGGAATCAATATTTTTTAAAACAGTTTGCGTCAGTATACATGAAATTCGTCCCTCTACAATATATCGTAACTTGAGTAATATTTAACAAGCCCGACTGAGTAAATTTGGTCATGGGTTACATGAACTGGCCCATATAACATCCGTAGAGAAACATTTAGGCTACCTAGCGGGCAAGAATCAAAACCGACTCAAATGCTATATATACCAGAAGATAGAGCAAGCGACGCTCTACAAAACCTAGTACACCACGATTCATCCAAATTCTGAAGAGGTTCCTTATTTCAAGACAAAGTTTCTGTAGGAATCAATCAATTATGCTGTCATTAAAAAATTCGCTTTGCGGAGTTGATAAATTGCGTTAATATGTGGTTCAATAGAGTTGAACATGAGCTATCAGAAGATATAAAGGCTGTTCTGTTTTGATGCTAAAATAAAGAAGATAATGTTATCGCAATATCCAGAATTTTTCAGTTTTAGCATGGTTTTTCCGAAATTTCAAAAATCGTATTTCGCTCATTTTAACCCGAGCCTATGTTCAAACCTTTAATAATATATTATCAAAATGATCAACTCGCCGAACTCTACAAACTCTGAAAGGTTCAGTCGATTTCGAGAA
This sequence comes from Rotaria sp. Silwood2, assembly GCA_905329745.1. Lineage (NCBI taxonomy): Eukaryota > Metazoa > Rotifera > Eurotatoria > Philodinida > Philodinidae > Rotaria > Rotaria sp. Silwood2. The sequence continues at coordinate 534,074 of CAJNSZ010000020.1, forward strand.
AGTCAATGTAGACGTGGTACGTTTCCGATGGATTTACCGTAACGCTTGAAACTCAAACTGTTCATTCACCTGATAAAGACAATTAGATGTAGTGTGTAACAATGATAGAAGATTGAATAACATACATTTTTATTTTGCTTGAATAGTCGAAAGCATGTAAAGCAAGTCAATGCTTCATACGAGTTTATGCTAGATGACATAGAATAAGAAGATAAGACATAGTAGAGGAACAAAATGTACCTTTTTTTTCCTCTCGTTACATTAACATTTAAAGGCGATAGATGGCTAAGAAGCAACAGGAAAGAGAGCGGTGCTGAGAAGAACAAGAGAAAACTGGTAGAGATGCATGGGTAGACAAGCGAAAATGCGCACATGTATAAGAAGGAAAGAGTACTAAACTGACAATAGATCCCGCAGATTTTTGAAAAATGTGTTAGAAAGAATGAAATTGAACAAAGCTTTAATTTAGTCATATCGTATGTACGCCTGTAAAAACTTAGGTTACGAGGAAAGTCTTCCACCCAGATGCAATAAAACGGCCCATAACCGGCCTGAAACGGCATAAAAGCGATATAAAGCGTTAAAAAACGGCGCCGTTGTTCGTAAGCTCGGAAAACGGTGAAAATAGGAGAAAAACAGTGATCGTTTTCTAACGAGAAAAACGACCCTCAAAACGGGTTGACGGATTACGGCAAAATGTGGTGAAAATTGATGCCTTAATACACCGTTTGTAGCCGTTTAAGGTCGTTTAAGGTGCCATTTCCGATGGCCGGAATGGTTCTCCTGGGCAAGTGGTGGATCACTTTTTTCTCTAAAAGTACAGGACTGTGTGCAACTCACGAGACTTTTTTGCAAATAACAGAATCCTAGGGACCTTTAAACTTTTCTAGAGTCTGTATTATCACTACCAGTACTGTTTTAATAGAGATGTGCTTAATGAAGTGTGATATATAATCTGGTTACTATGTGTCACTGCGTGAAATAGCACAAGAAATACTGTATTGTAGCGACGTTTTAACCTTTAGTGTCAGAAAAAAAGGATTTCCAGAACAAATGGTAATTTAGACGCGGTTATGTAATATGACATAAAACTCATCACATCACTTTGTAAAAAACGTTAATCCTAAAATAGTATTTTTGTATACGTAGTCGTTCTCTTTTTTATGGTGCATCTTATTATCTGACATTAAAGGTTAAAATGGTCGGTAGTAAAAGTATTTTTTGATGATACTTCATCCAATGATACAGAATAAACGGATTATATATCGATTTCTATAAACAGAAATCTGTATTGAAAGATGATTGATAGTTATGATATGGGATCTAGAAAGGCATAAAGACGGCTAGAACCATGATATTCGGAATTAGCGCAACGAATTGCACATAATCGTGCATTTCTGGAGGGAAAAACAATCCGTCACTTTGGGAGCTACTGTTGTTAGTGGATTTTTTTATGTATTGCCACTATAGAAACACATTTAAAAAAGACAATGATTCTATTCGCTTGGCCAAAATAAATGGATGCACGGATTATTCCATTTGTACTGTGTATAATCGAAATATCCTTCGATCATGCAGGCTACAAATAAAAGAATCGACATGTTTCACTTCTCTTGGCTCCGAGGATATAATCATATATGTTTTTCAAAAAAGTGCTTCTATAGTGACAATATATTAAAAACACTGATCACAGCTATTTTTTTCACAAGCGTACATACAATTCGACCAAGTTAAAGTTCTCTTCGATTTCATTCTATCCAACACATCTTTAAAAAATCTGCGGGATCTATTGTCAGTTTAGCACTCTTTCCTTCCTATACATGTGCGCCTTTTCCCTTGTATATCTATGCATCGCTACATCTAGACTAGTTTTCTCTTGTTTTTCTCGGCACCGCTCTCTTTCCTCTTGTTTCTTAGATATCTATTATCTTTTAACGATAATGTAGCGAGAGAAAAAAGGTATATTTTATTTCTCTACTATATGTCTTCTCTTCTTATTCTATATCATATAGCATAATTTCGTATGAAGCATTGACTTGCTCTGCATGCTTTCAACTATTCCATCATAATAAAAATGTATACTACTCAATCTTCTATCATTTTTACACATTACATCTATTTGTCTTTATCAGATGAATGAACAGTTTGAGTTTCAAGCGTTACTTCTCAAAACGCAAGATCTTCTCTCGGACAACGACCGATATCGATTCCTTTCGCTTCTTGGCGAAGACGTTAAGAAGAAGTTGCATGATGATCCATCACTTCGTGAAGCACTTCAAGTGCTCGAAACTCTATCCCATAGGGCGATTATTAACCATCAAGACATTGCTTATCTCATTGATACATTTACGAAAATACAGTGTCACGACGCTGCACAACGACTCAAAGGCTAGTTTGTTCTTATGTTGAATATGATTTTTCACTCGACGAGTCAGTTTTTGTCTTTTAGTATACCAACAAACCCAAGGTCGAAATGATAGACGAAGTATCTCACTTGAAAATATTCTCTTAAACAACAATGAAGAGGACAATATCTGCTCGATAGGTATGTATCGATAGAGTATTGCATGTCGTTTTGACAAATCGAAAGATTGATTCATAATTAAATAAGTCATCTTTAATACATCAGATACGAAGGCAGCATCAATCCCACTTCATACACTCGACGAGATTAACATCAGCAACGAAGTACCACCTTTACTTCCATGTATCGACGTCAAAACGAAAGGATCAACTGGTAGATCTTTATATCTGAATACAATGTTCAAAAAGTCATTTTGCACTCGTCAGTGTGTTCTGCTTGTACTCGTCATTCTAACTCTGATCACTCTGCTGTGTGTTCTGCTACTGAGCCAATGGTTTCGGGCAAAACATAATGAAGGTAAATAGTTAAACATCCCGCTGCTGTATCATATAACAATATCACTGAAGTACATTTCTCTTTTGCGTTCTCTGACATACGTAGTGGCGAATTGCCGAAAAGTAATATATTGAAGCATTTCTTTATGGATATTAAGAATAAATAGTTGATAGACAGAAAGAAAAATTGTTATCTTCGGACTCGGTTGAAAGAGCTGTAATTTTTATTTATTATGCCTTAAGTGTCACACTCGAAAGTGCTTGAATGATAATAGAGAAGGAAATGAAGATACTTAAGCATTAAGCAAAGTATATATGCGATGAGTGTTTCAGTTAACACTGATATCATTATACAATGTATCAACTCTGCTCGTGTGCATGTAAGAAAATGAATACAGAGACAAAAGAAAACAGCAAAAAAAAGAAGAAAATTCAAAGATATACGAAGAAGCCAGTAAACGAGAAAGAAATAAGAGAAGGAGGAACAAAAAGAAAAAAAAAGAAACGTAAAGAAGGTAAAAGAAAATAGCGAGGAGCGAAAGGAGAAGAACTGTCTTCTAGTTTTTTTGTATATAGCTATTTTATTCAGTAAAATGATATTCATTTCAAGAGAAGAAGTTGATCCTTTTCTAATAATTCTTTTACGTGATTACTACGAAAAAACTGACCGAGACGATTCTTGTTTCTTTTATAAAAGTTATCCCGAAGAAACATATCATAATAGAAAAGCGAACGACGAAGATGTGTTGTATACATCTATTTTTAATCTATTTTTAATGTAGTGTGTAACGTAAACATCTAATGTGAGTTTGTAAGTCACAGTATATAGATTACAAGCCGAGACAAAGCAACAGCGATGCGTCAGAGGAAGAGCGATGTGGAATTGCTGCTGCAATAGTTGTTGTGAATCTGGAAGCAGAGAGAATAAGGAAAATATCCATACAAAATGAAGAAATGCATATGCGAAAAAGGATTGTATAAGATGCTTCATGCAGATAACCTGTTTTGTTCTCAGCCATTTAAGATCCGCCTGGGATTTCTGAATATTCTCTGTGCATCTATCAGCTATTGTTTTCACTGATAATTAGATTTCTTCGTGTGAATTCTACATGGGTGTGGATGTGGGCCTGTGTGAGTCTAAGTATTCATGTTATCTTCACCGACACCCACACCCATCTGTGCAGTACTATCGTTCTTTCTACCGGATTCCTCTTTCCTAATTTATTATAGTTCTGTGTCTGTGACCAAATATAAAAAAAAATGGTACGCGTATGTATCCCTGACCATCAAAGGGTTAATATTTAAAATGGATGGCATTTTCTATTGATCTCGATTAATTTGTCCCTGGTATATCTGTTGGAAAGGTTGCTGTACACCCTGAGCTCGTGTAAATATAAGAAATTGATAGAGATCACGCAGTATATGTGAACTTTCAGCTGATGACTGAAGAAGACCTTCTGGTTGTTCTATGCCGTTGCCATCACCATGCATTGTGGATGGAAAATAATGTTGCTAATGTGACTCACACATTAGGTGATGATCGTTCATGCCTGATTCACCTTGGTTAGCATGACCTGCACGAGCGTAATTCGTCAACAAGTATTTTTCGGCTAATTGAGGATTAATAGAGAACAAAAAGTAACTTCTAACCAGAAACGAGAGAGTTTCTCGAGATTCGCAGAAAGAACAGTATGTAAGTGGACGAGAAAAATGCGAACACTCTCTACGAAGGCAGATTCCACAAGCGATTGAACTACAAAAGCTGGAAACATTGCAGTAACGCATCATGTGTAATAAACAAATGGAAAAAATTCCAATCGTGAGATATATAATCGAGAATCGTCGAGATTTCTTGAAAACAGAAACTTGCAGAAATCTTCATGACATCGAAAATTCCAAAGGAATTAGAGTGGAAAAGTTTTCAAATTTTGCAAGGATTGTGCAAATCAAAGTAAATTTGAATGTAGTCGAAATTCCGAAAACAATTTTTAGAAAGTTGCGTAGGTGTGCATCCCTTTGTAAATATGAACATAGTTGTACGAGATGCTCGTTGCTCCGCGAATACACCATATTAACATATCAGTATAGTCGATACTTTTAAACAAAAGGACATTTCAGACATATATGCATTAAAATGATTTCAAAACTATAATATTTTATGATTATCCATGACTCAATTCTGGAACTGCATGCATTGCAATCCTATGTGACTCTAAACCCCCAAAAAATCAGAAAAACTTCAATTAATACTATCTCCCCAAACCCATACACACTTTGATTCACTTCGCAGGGAATCTATCTCAAAACCAAACGAAGCTATCACAACACAACCAACCATTTGGCTCAACGGCTCACACAACCTTTGCTACCAGTTACAACGACACTCGAGCAGAATATTCCAAAGAACTACAAAATTATAAAAATGAACTCGAAATACAACTAAAATCCCTCCCTTCAATTCATCCTGATTTGGGTACCACTTACAATAAAATCGGTGGGATCTATTACAAGATGGGAGAATATTCGAAAGCACTTGAAAACTATGAAAAGTCACTTCAAATTAGACGAAAATCTCTCTCCTCAGCCCATCCGGATCTCGCAACAAGTTACAGCAATATCGGGTTGGCATATTTCTCGATGGGAGAGCCCTCAAGAGCAATTAAAAACTACGAAAAGGCACTTGAAATAGCGCAAAAATCCATTCCATCCAATTATTCCTATGTGGCTACGAGTTATACCAATATTGGCTCCGCCTATTACAGTATGGGAGAGTACTCAAGAGCACTGGAATACTACAAGAAAGCACTTGAAGCCGAAAAAGCCTCTCTTCCGCCAACTAACCTCAACTTGACTACACGTTACAGCAACCTTGCCTCTATGTATAATGAGATGGGCGATTACTCAAGAGCCCTTGAAAACTACGAGAAGTCACTTGAAATAGTGAAAAAATCCCTCCCATCAACTCATCCTCAATTCTCGACGATTTACAGTAACATTGCCTCTGTGTATTATAACATGGGAGAGTACTCAAGAGCACTTGAAAGCTACGGAAAAGTACTTGAAATCGACCAAAAATCTCTCCCTTCAACTCATTCCGATTTGGCGGCAACCTATAACAACATCGGCGTGGTGTGTTCCAAGATGGGAGAATACCCAAGAGCACTTGAATACCATGAGAAGGCCCTTGAAACTCAGCAAACATCTCTCCCACTGACTCATCTTGATATAGCCACGAGTTATAACAACATCGGATCTGTATATACTATAATGGGAAAGTATGAAAGAGCATTAGAATTCCATGAAAAATCATTGGAAATTACACGCAAAAGTTCATCTGGAAGATATCCTCATTTGTCTATGATTTACAAGAACATGGGCTTGGTGTTTTTCAAGATGGGAGAATATGCAAGAGCACTAGAAAACTACGACAAGGCACTCGACATCGAAAAGGAATCTCTCCCATCAATCCATCCAGATGTAGCCACGAGTTACAACAATATTGGTTCGGTGTATCTTAAAATCGGAGAGTACCCTAGAGCACTGAAAAACTTCAACAAGGCGTTTGAAATTCAGAAAAAAACTCTCTCATCAACTCATTCCGATTTGGCTACCAGCTACAACAACCTCGGCTTGGCCTATTTCCATGTCGGAGAGTACTCAAGAGCACTTGAACACTACCAGAAGGCACTTGCCATTATACGAAAGTCTCTCCCTACAACTCATAGTCATCTGGCTACGAGTTTCAACAATATTGGCGTGGTATATTTCAAGATGGGGGACAACTCGAGAGCACTTGAAAACTACGAGAAGGTACTTGAAATCCAACAAAGAACTCTTCCTTCAACTCATACCAATTTGGCTTCAAGCTACAAGAACATCGGCACGGTATATTTCAACATAGGAAAGTACTCAAGAGCACTTGAAAACTTTCATAAGGCGCTTGAAATCGAACAAAAATCTCTCGCATCAACTCATCCCGATTTAGCTACCACCTACAACAATATTGGCTTGGTGTATTTCAAGATGGGAGAGTACTCAAGAGCACTTCAATACTATAACAGAACACTTAAAATCGAGGAAACATCTCTCCCACCAGCTCATTCTGATCTGACTACGAGTTACAATAACATCGGCTTGACGTATTTCAAGATGGCAGAGTACTCAAAAGCACTTGCATACTACAAGAAGGCACTTGAAATTGTGCCCAAATCTCTCCCATCAACTCATAGTGTATTTTCTACGACTTACAATAACATCGGCTTGTCGTATTCTAAAATGGAAGAGTACTCAAAAGCACTCGAAAACTACGACAAGGCACTGGAAATCCAACAAAAATATATGCCATCTGCTCATCAAGATTTGGCTACCACCTACAACAATATTGGTTCTGTGTATTCCAAGATGGGAGAGTACCCAAGAGCACTTGAAAACATCGAGAAGGCACTTGAAATTCAGCATAAATCTCTCCCATTTACTCACCCTGACTTAGCTACTAGTCACGACAGTATCGGCTCGGTGTATTACATGACGGGAGAGTATGAAAGATCACTTGAAGACTATGAGAAGGCACTTGGCATCAGACAAAAATCACTTCCTTCAACTCATCTCGATTTAGCTACGAGTTACAACAACATCGGTTCGGTGTATTTCAAGACTGGAGAGTACTCGAGAGCTCTTGAAAGCTACGAGAAGGCACTGGAAATTGAACAAAAATTCTTCTCATCAACGCATCCCGATTTTGCTACGGGTTATAATAACATTGGCCTCGTCCATTTCGAGATGGGAGAGTACTCAAAAGCACTTGAGTACTACGAGGAGGCACTTGCAATCCAGCAAAAGTCTCTCCCATCAAGTCATCGTGATATTGCTAGGAGCTTTAACAACATTGGCTCGGTGTATTTCAAGACGGGAGAGTACCCTAGAGCACTGGAAAACTACAACAAGGCACTGGAAATTCAGCATAAATCTCTCCCTATAACTCATGTCGATTTGGCTATGACTTGGAACAATATTGGGTTAGCGTATTATAAAATGGGAGAGTACTCAAGAGCACTTGAAAACTACGACAAGGTGCTTGAAATCGAACAAAAATCCCTCCCATCAAGTCATCCCGATTTAGCTACGAGTTACAACAACATCGGTTTGGTTTATTCCAAGATTGAAGAGTACTCGAGAGCTCTTGAAAACTACGAAAGGGCACTTGAAATTCAACAAAAAACTCTCCCATCAACTCATCTCGATTTGGCTAGAAGTTTCAACAACATTGGCTCTATGTATTTCAAAATGGGACAGTACCCAAGAGCACTTGAAAACCATGAGAAGGCGCTTGAAATCCAACAAAAAACTTTCTCATCTTCTCACCCTGATTTAGGTACTAGTTACGACAACATCGGTTCTGTGTATTACATGACAGGAGAGTATGGAAGATCACTTGAAGACTTCGAGAAAGCACTTGACATCAGGAAAAAATCACTCCCTTCAGCTCATATCGATTTAGCTACGAGTTACAATAACATCGGTTCGGTGTATTTCAAGATTGAAGAGTACTTGAGAGCTCTTGAAAACTACGAAAGGGCACTTGAAATTCAACAAAAAACTCTTCCATCAACTCATCTCGATTTGGCTAGAAGTTTCAACAACATTGGCTTTGTGTATTTCAAGATGGGACAGTACTCGAGAGCACTTGAAAATCTGAAAAAGTCGCTTGAAATGCAGCAAAAATTTCTGGGTGTAACACATCCTGATCTGGCTAGAAGTTACAGAAACATCGGCTCAGTGTATTACAAGATGGGAGAGTATTCAAAAGCACTTGAAAATTATGAAAAAGATGTGGAACTTTTGGAAAAATCTCTTCCTGCAACTCGCGGTGATCTTGCTGTCAGTTACAAGAACGTGGGGTTGGTATATTCTAAGATGGGAGAGAATTCAAGAGCCGCCGAATACTATGTCAGGGCGTCGGAACTCTCAGGAATTCCTGTATCAAGAAATGATACAATTGTTAAACTGTATTCTAATGACCCTAAAACAGCTCAACAAAGATCGTGAAATCACATGTTATATCGCTGGACCGCTGACATTTCGCATGTTGGTCAGTTATCTGTCCTGTTTTTTTGGCGCCGACACGCGTACCCTGCAACCACAGCCCAGAACTACAGTTTACACCCATAACCCGCATCGGCTTGATATTGATACCCAAAAGTACGCTACAAGAATAAAATGGAACTCTTGCAATCATACGATAGCACCCTTCGAATTAGGTGCTCTAGCCTTTTGATCTAATCGTTTTTTCGTCAACAGAGAGATCTCAACGCTTGAGTTGGCGGCACAACCAAAACCAAAACACTTTGAACAGGTGAACGAGAAAAAATATGTTTTGTATTTCTTTAATAAATCCGTCAGCTTTGTTATCTGATCGAACTAAACTTATTTTTATTAGAATTGCCGTTACATATTCCATAGAGCTGATGATGAGCGATTTTCGTAGAGTAAATATGGCAAATTATGGAAGAGAAACTGAAGAGATCGAAAAGTGTTGAGTTCCAATGCGGATTGTTTTAGTTTTCCACTATGTTTTGAACGCCTGACAGTGTGCCTCCTAATACAGTTTATTCATTTAGTAGTAATTTGAAGGGTAGTGTTTGTGACACATTGAAAAAAGATACTCTCTGATTTGCCAAACGTCAATACGAAAATGAAGTTTTTCTCAAAGCACCATTCAAGGGTACTGTTGATGTCGTACTGTTACGTGAGACTACACCCAATGGACTACTAATTGAGGGACATGCCTATGCTATAGTAAAGACTTCGGACTTAGATATTAATAAACAAATTTTGCAAAAACAGCATTTTCGTACAACGTACGAAAGATTAAAATTAAATCGTTTTTTTCGAAAAGCTAAAGAAAGTTAAATGCCTTCTTTTGTGCCCTAGGGCTTCACTTGAATTATTGTTGAATACATGGTTTCGATAGAAAATTCTACATTCTTCAAAATGAGCGGCTCAGTTCTTGTATATCTGACCATGAACGTTCACAAGTTTAGAAAAATATATTTTACTCATGAAAGTTGATACTTTTCGACCTCTTGAGTTTCTGATCTATAACTTTGGCATACGTACTTCTAAAAAAACCGTTTGAATATAGTTTTGTAGATCATCAAAAGGTAATTTTAATTAAAAAAAGTTTAATTCAATCTTAGCAAAGGTGTTGAATTTATTGATAAAATACAAAATACTCCTTTATTCTGGTTCACTCGTTATGGTGATTTGGTTTCTACGAATATCTCAAAAACTAAAACATTGCAAAGATCAATTGATTCTCATATCGAGTAATAATTGCCTTCTTTTCCTACGACATCTGACTGATTGTAGTAACAAATAGATGCCATTAATGTTTTCTTGTGCAAGAAATGAGAAAGATTATTTCATGTATACAAAACTTCTTTGGAAATATTTCCTACCATTACTGTTTTTTTTCGAATCTATTTGGATGTCATTTCTCTTTGAACAATCGCTTATACTATGTATGCAAAATATCAAGTATTTCATGGTTTCTTGCATAACTGGAGAGATGAACCATTTATCCTATTTGTGTTGAGAATAACTCGGGGATAAATGTGCCTAACCTTGGTATCAAACCAGAGAAATACGAGTCTGAGAGGATTAATTGACAAAGTTAGAAGATAGTAACTTGTGGTTTTAGGCAATCGATAATGAACATCGTTAAATATAGCTCGACGAGAAAATATAAAATTCTGAAGTTCTTCAATAATATTTTAGAATAGAGACTCAATCTTATATGGAGCACATACTTTTGAGCAAAAGTGCCATTTTTATGTCACTTAAAATACAGGAAGAAGAAATCTTCCAAGTGATAGCTTTAGTTGACTAAAAAAGAAAATCGAGTGAGTTGAGATTTATGAATCCATCTTTTCTATGAAACTCAATCATTGTAGCTCGAAGGTTATGACGCTGTTCAACGATGGTGGCCAATAGTTGACTGGTCTATTAGTCAAAATACATTGTTAATGAGCAAAGAGAGATTGATTTGAACGTGATGAGAATGTGACAAATCTCATCAGCACTAAATCGTTAAATGTTCGTAAACAAATAAAATCCCAACAAAATCAACGCACCTGGTTATTGTTGATAAAAACTGAGAGTCGGCGGCGAACGTGGAGTGAAATAGAAGGTGATATATCTTTTAAGTTAGAAAGAGCACTCGTGTATGAGGCAAACGTCTACTTATCTCTGTGCTTTTGCTGGGCCGGTACAGCGCATCGCACATTATTTTATTTTACACGTCCCTCTTTAGGGTGTGTGGGTGTAGATGTTGAAGACACCTCTTCGCTCCCACTCACACGCATACTCAACAAAACTCCTCAAACCAGCACACGATCTTCTGCTTTAGTAGAGGAAACATTCGTTCAGCTCGATTCACACGTGCGAAGTATCACGGTCGTCGCCTGTGACTGAACGTTCACATGCTGGACACCAGAAGAACNGTAAAAATCTTTTTCGCTTTAGTTTTTTTTTTTGTTGTTATATTTTTCTTCTTTTTGGCAAAATAGATTTCACGTCCGATTGATCTATCAAATGTATCACTACTTTATATGCGTCTTGGTAGTGGAACATGTCCACCACCTGCACCTACAGATCCACCATTTCAATTATTGATAACAACAGATTGTTTTAATTATTCAAATTGGCTTCTTGTTTATTCACAACAGTAAAATTAAAAAAAATAATAATTTTATTTATCTAATATTATTTTTCAAAAAATAAAAACGCTTTAGAATTTTACCTGGTATAGAACATGTTACTGTCCCATTATCATTCAATAATATAACAAATTCTTCGACTGTATGTTTAAAACTTGAACAAGATGGCGATAAGTTCACTGGTAGTGGTTCTTGGTTTATAGATGATTTATTAATTATTCGATCTCGTCTACAAAATGAATATTTTTTTGAAACATTTAAAACAATGCGATCAACAAATTGGTATCGTTTAGTTGGTGGTCACTTGAAAGTAATTTTTTATTTTTATCAAGATAGTATACAATTATTCTAATATTTAGACATGTGATGAACGAATGAGTATGGTTTTTGAATCACATGTTGATATTCGAACAGACATTGGTGCTACAACAATTGATTTTTCTCTATCAGGAATGATTGATTATAATCGTGATGCTCTTTTTCATCTTTCAAAAAATACTTCAATCGATTGGACAAAGTAACATAAAAACAAAATAAAAATTTGCATTTTTATTTTGTTTATTTTTATTAAAATATTCTATAGATGGAATGCAACAGGTTTCTTGGATTTAAATAAAACATGTACTGATGAAGATGTTATTACATTTAATGAAGAAAATTATCGACAATTATGTTCACCAATTATTGAACTTAGTCGAATTGATAATGTTCGTTTTACACTTTCAACAGGTAAAATTTAAAGAAAAAATATTTTATATTTTTTCTTTAACTTTAATTTTCTTTTAAAGAACCATGTATGAAACGAAATAAATATACTTCAACATCAGCTGCAGTTATATTTCTTTCTATTTTTTATAATGTTTCAACTGTTGCTTATTCAAGAACAATACGTCGAATATCATTACGTGAAATACCGGTTAGTTTTGTAAAACAAATAATCCAAATAAGTTTATATATGTATATATATTAATTTATTCAGCAAACTCATAAAACTTATCATGTTCGATTTGATGAATTACGTCATAGTGCAACATCATATGGTCGTATTTGTTTATCACAATATCCTCAATCATCAGGAAAAAATGTTGATGTATGGAATGTAAAAGATTTTATTGCTTTACCTTTATTACAATCAAATATTACACATTATATTCAATTGACTTTAAATACAAAATGTAATTTACAAGAACAATTAACAAATGGATTAGGTGGCATATCAAATCAAAAGTAAGAAGAATTATTTATAGAAGTTTTAAATCATAGATTTACTTTGTTTTGTTTTTAGCATTAATATTGAATATTCAATTGATTTTGGAAAAACTTGGCATTTTTTATTACAACCATGTTTTCGTGGTTCGGTTTGTTCACATGATGTACCACATGTTTATTCTTCAAGTATTATATTACCAACATCGTAAGAGTTTATTAGAAAAATTTATTTTGATGTGGGAATTTTATTGTTTCTTTTTTGTTTTTCGTGTATAGTGGATGGCATCGTATAACATTACCATTACCAATAGCAACATTACAACAAGAGTATATACGTTTTCGTATAAATACTCCATCGTTTGCTATGCCAGCATATTCTATAAGTAATTCTTGGGCAATTGATAAAGGTAAGCGATAAAAGTTTATTAGAAATGACTTAGTTAGAATTATTTTTAATAGTTTTTATTGGACGATGTCCTCGAGCATGTAGTGGACATGGATGGTGTCAATTAAATTCATGCAGGTATAGTGAATATTGTACTATTTGTCTTTTGAAGATAAAAACAAAAATTAACAAGAATGGGTAGTATAACATCGAGAATTTCTCTTCCCCTTATTTAGAATATATATTCTGTAGTTCTATTTATCTTTCCATATTAAAGACTATTTCTATTATTAGTAACATACAATATACTAAATCATGATCGAATCAAGGATTTGAAATAGAAACTTCAGATCGGACAGAAATGAGAACAAAAAGTTCAATATGATGTTCTACAAGAATAAGATTCTGAAACTATTTTATGTATTTCATCAGGTTGTTACTATAAACATATATATTTATTTTCTTTTAAGATGTGATGCTGGTTTTTCTGGCGAATTTTGTGAAATAAGTAATACAACATTATTTAATCGAGCATCATTTCTAATGGATAATAATGATAATCAAACTGATCTAATGACTTATCAAGGTATATTTTACGTTAGTCTTAATACTTTATTTTGTTTGTTTTTGTTTTTGTGGTTTTAATTTTTAGGTGGTCAACTTAGTTATAAATGCGATATAATTTCAAAAGGAAAAGCATTAGTATTTTCAAAATCTGGCTTTCGATATTTACGAATATCAAATATAAATGGTAGTTCACCAAAGTAAATATTTCGTTCTATGAAAAAAGCAAATATATGTCTTATCAAGTTTTCTTTTTTGTAGATTACTTGAATTTACGCTTCGTCTTGGTAATACAAATGCACAATGTTTTGGAACAAGTAAAAATGATCTTGATCGTGATTTAAAATCAGTTTTATTATTATCATCATGTTCAAATGGTGTTCATTGGACTATAATTGATTATTTTCGTATATCAGATATTCTCGCTCGAGATTTTCGGTTTAGTTTTATTATTTATTTGATTTTAGTTTATTGTTTATTTTGAAATTTTAATAGAACAATTAGTCGAATTTTATTTGAAGAAAAAGTCGAGAATGAAAATTGTCTTATTGAATGGAGACAAATGACACATGGTGGAAATAATCAAGATGTTTGGGCTATTGATGATATTACAATTCGTGATGTAATATCAAAAAAATTAATTAAAAAAAGTCTACATGTTAAGTATGAAATAATAATAATGTTTTTTTGTGTTTTGTTTCAGAAAATTTATTTTTCTTTTTGTAATAGAAATTTTCAAACAAAATTAACATATATTCGACCAGGATATATTCTTAGTTTTCGATTAGAACTTATACAACGAAAAGAATTAAAGATATCATTTGATTTCGATGATGTAAATTTCTTTTTTGTTTTGTTTGTTTATTTCGTTTTTAATGAATTTTTAGATTCATTTACAAATAAATTCAAGTCGAATTGATCTTGCAAATCATATGGAAATCGTTTCGTATCATTCAGAAAATTCAACATTAACATTAATTATTACACTTCCACAATCAATATGGTATAAAAATGTTATATTAAATTTAACAATTATAGCAACGAAAAAATTTACTTTAAATTTAATTCATCTTGGTGTTCAATGTGAAAATAATTGTTGGCTTAATGGAATTTGTTTGGAAGGAATGTGTTTGTAAGATAGAAACGGTTCTTGTTGAGTTTTTTCTTGAAGTTTTTTTTCTTCAGATATGAACAACAAAAATTCTTCAATCAATTAACAAATTTATCTTTAAATGAAAATAATTTAATGAAATATAAAATAAGTGTGGTAAGTCAAACTATACTAATAATAACTTTTGAATTTAAGTGATAACGGACAGATAAAATTTTTAGATCGTATTCCTAATGGAATATATTTAGTACAGTCTCGAACAGTGATATTTGAATATTTTTAAAATGAAGTAAAGCTCAATGGAAGTTTATTTTTTATTATAAACAAAATTTTTACATATTATCTTGACATATAGGACTGGCGAGAGAACCTTTACAGGTATCAACTTGCGCTTTTCCATCGAGACTATAGTCATTTGATGAGTAATAGAAAAGTCTGAAATAATTCGGTTGTTGTTTGGGTCTTGGTTCTTACTATATCGAAATTTTACTCGATATTTCAAAACGAAGCTGTGATCTTCTTAGGTCATATGGAGAATAAGCTTTCAAGTTTTCTAGTATCTGCTATTCTGAGATATTCAATGTTCGAAATTCTCTCATGTATAAAAGTAAATCTTGTTCAAATATTTACATTTTCAAAAAGAAAATACTAGAAAAACTAAAAGTTTCACAATCAACTAATCTTACGAGGGAAGGTCCCCAACTGATCAATCTCTTTTGTGTTACGGCTATGTGCGCTATGTATATACAAATGAGTTATGAATACCCCCTAATAAAAGTTCGGGCTGCTAGCTTATCGCTAAGGAGATACTGCACTTTTACGGTATGTTTCTAAATAAATACCGTGGTCCCCCTCAGGAAAATCAGAAAAAATGATTTTCGAATTTCGACTTGAAACTTTACATAGAAACAGATCTTACTGAGAATAGTGTTTTATGATAGTTTCAGATCTTGTCGCTGTTCCTATCCGTATATACAACTATGGTAACTTCATTCAGATAAACCAGAAGCTTTCATCTTCTCATTTCAGAATAGGAACAACGACAAGATCTGAAACTTTCATAAAACACTATTCTGAGTAAGATCTCTTTCTATGTAAAGTTTCAAGTCGAAATTCAAAAATCATTTTTTTTGGTTTTCCTTAGAGGGATCACGGCATTCATTTAAAAACATACCGTAAAAGTGCAATATCTCCATAGCAATACGCTGGCAGCCCGAAACGTTTTTCAGGGTATTCATAACTCATGTGTACCCACATAATGCACATAGTCCCAATACAAAAGCGATTGATCAGTTGGGGACCTTCCCTCGTTAGTGAGAAGTTGATTTATGGAAAATTTGAAGAGGAAAGTCGATTTTCCACGTGACCTGAAGGAAATCACCACTTTTTATTGAAGAATCAATTCATTCTAGACATTTCTTTCTTTGACTCATCCGATTAACATATTCTCCATCGAAAGTTCTCTTCTAAGCGAAGTTCAGATAATAGAATTTTTCAAAATATTTAGGTCTGCGGGTAAGGATGTTTGACCTTTTTGCATTTGTTTTTCTTTTGTAAAATATTCATGAATTGATTCATTGAATTTTTTTTATTATAATCTCAAATATAGATAATGATAATTAGCATAAACTCATATGAACAATGTGAAGAGTATTACCATAATCTTCTACTGTCATAATAAATTTACGACAAATGCGCTGATAGTTTTATCTTTTGAATATATGATTGTAAGATTAGCCTAGTTCACATACCAATCTATGTGAATAAAATCAAATAGATCGCCAAAAATCATGATGAAATCAATAGTGTCTCAATGTTTTACTATTCATTACCATTGATAGATAAATATGTAAAAGATTTTTATCTCTGTCCTATAATAAGATTTGCTTAACCAGGCATTATCAGAATGAAGTTTGACTAAGTTTTGGAACCATCATTCAGGTGAAGCTGAATCGTTTGAATACACCAGATTAATATGAAGCGAGGACTTCTAATTACCGTTTCTCTTGATTTCTATTAATTCAAAATATCACCTGAAAAGCTTCCAATATTGATTTCTTTTTTTTTTTTTTTATTGACTAATAATGATCTGTTCAGATTAATGGTGAATTGCTTTTACCATTTATTGATTCAACGGACCTATCAGCTATACATTTTCAAACAGTGTCACGTACAATAATTAAAAATAATCTTCTATTGGAATGTTCACCAAATGGAGGTGTTAAATGGTTTGAACTTGGAATTTGGACAGAAGAAAAAGATAATTCATTAAAGTAAGAAAAAAATCATTTTAAAACAAAAAAAATCATATTTAGTTTTTGTTTGTAGAGATCATTATGTATCATTGTCTACTTCTTGCCAAGCAAAACATACATTATTTCGATGGAAAAATTCATCTGTTCATTTATTAAATGTAGCATTTGTCAAATCACATATTCAACATTATTTTATGGATGAATTCAAAGTAATTAAACTATAGTTGTTTTTTTTACTTTAGAAATATTTTTTTTTTGTTTTTAGAAAATCGATTCATCGAAATGGCTTTATCCTACGTATTCGATTAATTCATCAGGTTTATATACAAATAAAATTAATACTATTTCAAATAATAAAACAATATTTCAATTAATTTCAACAGCAATCACTCTCAAACAACATAATTATGTTATTATGATCGATGTATGTTTAATTATTAATATTGGTTGAAGAAATGTATAAACTTTTTTGATCTTTTACTTATATTTTAGACTAATTCAAATATGAATGATACACGTTTACAAGTTGATTATTCACTTGATAATATAACTTGGCATGAATTGATTGATATAAAGAATTTTGAACGACAAATGAACCGTTTTGGACAACAGATACCAACGAAAATTCTTCGACGGTTCGTGAAAACTATGATGAATCTATAAAATTATATATTTCCTAAAATTATCAGATCAAGACGTTTGAAGGTTACATAGAATTATAAAAATAAATAAATATTACTTTATTGCTAGAGCTTGACTACAGAATAGTACAGCCCTATTGATCAACACGATAAGAGGAATTTCTTTGTACTGACTTTCAAAATGGATTTTCAACCATTGTTGAAAAAATATTTGTTTACTTTAGACACAGTCTTCACTCTCATTAAGTGCAGGGTGAACGTGTTAATCACGTCAATTAGAATATAGACTGTGTTTCAAGTAAACGAATACTATCGAAAGTCAGCATGATGAAAGCCTTATTTGATGATAACCAAAGCAAAGACACATATGAACTCATCCTATAGTTTGATGCACTTTTAATTGCCAAAGATGAGACAAATGAATCGATACAATAGTAAATAAATGAATTATGGATAAAAGGTTTAGAGCCGATCTATTGAGTGAAGTTGAATAAAACATTTTTGACATTCATATGAGAATAGACAACAATTGAAAAATGACAGTAATGATTAGAAGTTTAATTCTAAATACATTTATATTTGATCAAGTAATATTTAAATTAAGAAGTTGACAATTAATCTTCATTACTTCTTTTTTCTGTTTGTTTATTTACTCGATGACTACTATTTTTTTGAATCATCTCTCTTGAAATATATTCTAATTGACATAATTCATAAGATAATTCGCTTGAGATCATGGAATATTTGACTATAAAGGGTGGCCCAGAAGTCCTGATTCGATTTGTGTAATAAATTTTTCTATAGTGAAGCACATGGTTGTAAATTTGTTTCTATAAAGAAAAGATGCAGCAAAAGACGCTCTACAAAATGACTGTTGAATGATCCCGCTAGCTCATGTAGTAAGAAAGNATCGAAAAACCTTTTGTTCTGATGAAGTTATGGGACTTTTACTGGAAGCGCCATAATATAGATCGGGTTCACGGTTAATTTTTATTTTTTGTGAAGCACATTTCTAAGCTTATAACTTTCTTACTACATGAGCTAGCGGGATGATTCAACAGTCATTTTGTAGAGCGTCTTTTGATGCATCTTTTCTTTATAGAAACAAATTTACAACCATCTGCTTCACTATAGAAAAATTTATTTTACAAATCGAGTCAGGACTTCTGGGCCATCCTTTAATCATCAGTTTCGGTTGAAGAAACTTCTTCGGTGGTGGTAATCCCAGGATCTAAGTTGATCCCTTCATAATGAACTGAAATAAATATATTCTAGTTCAATTCTAATACGAATTCAAAGTGATCATTTATTTAATTTAAATCATATTTATATTGGTCCATCATGTCCAGCTAATTGTTATGGACATGGAAAATGTCTTTGGAAAACTGAACAAGCTATTTGTCAATGTGATAATAATCAAACATCAGGTATATTATTTTACTATTTTAAATAAATAGATAAATGAATATTATATTAAATATAGAAACAAATTGTTTACAAAATAATTTACTTTTATCAAGTTTATATGAAACATTTGAAAATAAATTAAATTCATCTCTGTGGTCAATATCATCTCATGCTCAATTAACACATCGATGTTATAATCGACAAAGTAAAATAACACCATATTTATGTTTTCTACCTAATAATTATACTCAACAAAATTATGCTATAATTGGTCCATTTAAAACACTTAAGTATAGATATATATATATTTGTTCTTATGTAATATATTTAATATACAATGTCTTTTTTATTTTAATAAGTTATGTTCTATTTAAATTTGGTTTACAATATGTTAGTTTAACAAATTGTACAAATCAAATATTATTTCAATATTCATATGATAATGGTATACAATGGTATACAAAGAAAATTTTAGATGAAACAAATAATATTTTTGAACGTTTTGATGATTTATCAATAAATATGAATATTTATTTAAGATGGATTGAAGATAATGGTAAAATAGAGATTTTTATCTTATGTTTTGTTTTTGTTTCTAATTCCCCTTTTTTTTTAAATATTTATAAATAAAAAGATTATTCATGTTTAATGTGGAATCTACGTTCAATTAATATTCGAACAAAAAATGATGAAAATCTATGGTTTGAAAATAATTTACATATAGAACAAAATGATGAAACTAATTATGAAGCTCAAACATGGGAATTTCCATTAATTCAATCAAGTTCAATAATTCAATTTGATTTACAAATGTTTCCATTAAAAAAAACAAATAATACAAATTGGTATTTAATACTTGAAATAAGTTCAAATATTCTCTATGGAGGGTCGGATTGGATACCATTAATACCTTCATGTAATCAAACAAGTTTATATTGTGAAGATAAAATTGCTTTAACTGGTTCTTTATTTCTTGCACAATTATATCAACAACGACGAAATGTTACAATTCCTATATCAGATAATTATGTGTAA
>CAJNSZ010000020.1:554356-606153 GCA_905329745.1 Rotaria sp. Silwood2
ATTTTCATCCCTATATTTCAACACTTCTTTTAGATCGCATTTCATAAAGTTGTATGTTATTCTATTGATTGATTATTTTAGAAATTATATATTTCCTCTTGAAATATATTCAACAATTGATATTGAATTAAATGAAACATCATTTTTAACATTTCAAGTAAGATATTGATATAAATATTTAATATTGTTATAATAGTTTTTCTTATTACTTTTAGCTAGATTCTAATCGTTGTATCCCTAGTTCTCTAGTAACATCAAATCATTCGCAATTTGATCTTGAATTTTCTATTGATTATGGTCAAACTTGGTCATCTATCGATCGACCACCAACAATTTCTTCTAGCATTAATGATATAATCATCACTCAACCACTTCGTGCAATTAAAAATACATTTTTTTTACCATTATATGCTTATCGGTCTTTATCTAAGTAAATAAATGTTATAATCAATATTGAAATTTAGTCATATTAAGGATGTACAGCTTCAGTTTACTTATCATAGATATCATCGATTCAATGTAGTCAGTACTTTCAGTGGATCCTATATCGGTGACTTACTGTTTAATAGTTACACTAACACTGCACATCCTTAAGTCAAATTTTGAATTTCTCTAGACAAAAAATGGAATTTGATGTTTTAATCGAATAGTTTTTAAACCAAATTAGAATTTCAATTTTGTTCCGATGTAATTAGATTTAAACTAGAAATAAATTGTTCAAGTTGAGAGCAGTTCGAATCTGAAAAAAAAAAAGAATTTTGTATTTTTCATATCATAAAGTATTGTTTCTATCGGATAAATTACAGGTTAATATTATTTTAACTCATGGATCTATATTTTTCACATGATCCTAATTTAGAATGAAATATAATCGAACAAAAAAACACTTCTACTTTTTTTTACGTGAACATTTTTTGTGAGACGTTTCCTCTTATTGAAACTCTAATTTTAACCATAATATATTGCATGGAAAAAAAAAGCATAAAATAAAAGCCTTTTTTCTCTTTAGATTTATTCGTATTCGTTGGTCAGCTGCAAATTCAACAATTGCAACACGTTGGCAAATAACAAATATTACTATTCGATCTGAATGTGAAGCTTTATGTGAATTAGTATTATGTAATGGGAAATGTCGTTGTTCAGAAAAGAATAATTGTTTATTATCAACAATAAAAACAACATTTTTTGAACGATTTAATAGCAATTTATTAGATCTTATTGTTTTACCACCATTAAATCTTATTTCAACGAGGTAAATAAAGAGAATTAAAGAACTAAATTAAAAAGAAAACCGTTTGTTTAAAATCTAGATTTTTAGAATTTACTTTTCATATGAATTGTCAACAAAATATTCAAATAATATCATTAGAATATTCTCGTAATATGGGTTTAAGTTGGCAACTTTTTAAATATATTATTTTAAATGTAAATCAATCTTATATTATACATGAAGATTTATTAGATGAAATGAGATATGATTATGTTCTCATTCGATTTGTTTTTCTATCGAATATTTCAAAATGTTTAAAATTAGAAGAGGTATTAAAGAAAAAAAAGATGTTTTAAATTATATAAAGTTGTTTTTTTGTTGTGTCGAATAGATTATTGTCAGTGGTTCGATTATTCTTCAAGAAGTAATCTATGGAAAATTTGATCAATTTCAAAACTTTGATCCGAAATTATTTGTTTCATTTGGTGATGGAATATTTAATGGAACATATCTAATATTTCCAACAAAAAGTAATAACTACACATATGAAAAGAAAATTAATAATGAAAAATTGTATTTTGTTTTTAGATAAATCAAATTTAACAATTAATGAAATTATTACTGATGATTTAAATATTTTTGAAAATTTATTTTATATTCAATTAGCTATTGTTCCTCTTTCGTTTAATCGTTGTATAAGTATGATAATACTTTTAATATTGAAATTAATTTTATATATTTAATAAATGATTTTTTTTTTATTCAATAATTAGATATTTTATTTTCGTTTTCATCTGATTTTGGATATACTTGGCAATCGATTGCCAAGTATATCCAAAATCAGATGAAAACGAAAATAAAATATCTAATTATTGAATAAAAAAAAAATCATTTATTAAATATATAAAATTAATTTCAATATTAAAAGTATTATCATACTTATACAANGTTATCCGAGCATCGTTTACTGTCGCCGTATTTTTACGGTTGTTGTAAAGGACGAACGTTTACTGTCATTGTTTACAATTAACGTAATACGCCGTAAAACGCCGTATATGATTGACGTAAATGGTCACTGTAAACTGCTGTCGTTTTTCGTCGTAAATGATTGGTGTACGACCGTTTACGGCCGGGCATGAACGACCTGGGAAATCATTAGATACGAATTCTTTTCTAGCGACAGAGAACAAGAAGCACTAGACTACTTTACTATGGTTCGGCAGTAACGGAAAAAGATGCTGAACAGCACTAACAAAAAGGTTAGGTTTAGTCTGTTGTAGAATACTTCAAAGACTTTATTGAAATTTAAATGACTGGAATCTGATTTTGAATAGTCTAAATAGCATAGTTTTTTATGTTTGTGTAGTTAAATGATTATGCAAAAAATATCAAGGGTGATAGTTAGCGACGTGCCAATTTGCCGCAGACGTCATATGGCCCATAAAAGAGTCATGAACTGACCAAGTCGTAACTATCGAGAATTCTCAATAGCAGCATTTAAGAGCTTGTTGCGCCACATAATAGGGCATTGAGAATTGCTATAGATACAAAGGATGCATACAACCGGCTTATTTTTCAGTTAAATCAATGGTTGAAATGATAGTAATACCAACAGTAAATTAATCAAAATGCAATAAAAAAAAAATAACGAGTGGATAGCAACAAGAAAACAAAAAGATAAAGGACTAGTAAAAAAATATAAGAAAACATAGACTACTTGAAAATCAGAGATAAATAAGATAGATCGTTTTACTAACGATCGATTATCCTTCGAAAGGGACTCTCTTCGGTTAGTAAATCTTTTATTTTATGTGTTTGATATTAGTAAAATGAAGCTAAAGAAGATATGTGAGTGCCATATTTTAGTCTAAAAGATCTGCGTGCATAAGCTTTTTTAGGAAATATTATAGCGTCCCTGACATGAAATAAAAAATTAGCGATAGGATGTGCGCGTGCGTGGTGTGTGGTTGAGGGTGTGAACAGAGGTTTGGAGTCTCTTTTCACCCCCATCTCCAAATTTCCACGAAGCTTAGATCAGTGGAATGTAATTCCAACTCTCAATCACTTTCTGTCAATTTCAAGGGTTGTACTATTTTGAAACAGTTAAGTTCTCGTCATTTCTTCTTAGAACGAGAGAAATTAAAAAAACAGTGCTTATCAAAGTGCTAATAATGTATAAAAATCGATGCGATTGTAACGTTCTTTTATCAAAACCTCTATTTTACAAGAGTATTCATTGCTAAAACAAACTATTAATATTGTTGTCGTGTCTATGGAGAAATTCAAATTATTGACTTTCCCATTTTTGCTTTTGATTCCTACAACCAGTATCGTTGTTATTGGCTGCAAGAATAATGGTTTGTACACAATTTTTAAGAGTTTAAGCTGATCTTTCCTAAGTCGAAAAGTATTTCAAAAACTTTGTTTTATCGGAATGCTAATAATTGGAGGCTTGATAAATGTTGAAAACTTAATCAACATCAGAAGCATTTTTATACGTGTGTTTGGGACTCTCTAAAGATAGGTAATGCTGTATATATTCATTTTATTGATAAGTTTCAGAAATAAGTACTTACATGTATATATTATTAATCTCAATAAAAGCTTCCTGGGCCAGTATAGTCAGTTGTTTCACCTTGATAGTCATTCGATTCGTTTTCGCCTGTTGTATAGTCATTATCGAATCCGCCTGAATCTGGTGAAAAATATTCTCCACCTTCTATATCATTAAAATCTTGTCCTCCGTGTTCATCATGGTCTTCTTCATGCCCCGTATTGTCGGAGTAGTCATACTCATGGTCACGATGGTACTCTTCATCATGCCCTGTTTCGTCACGGTAGTCGTGCTCATCACCATGATGTTCTTCTTCATTTCCTGTCTCATGGCAAAAATCATGTTCACCGGCATAATGTATACAACAAGGACAATCTTCAGCGTGCGGACAATCATGATGTTCGGGACATGTACAATCTATCCAGCATGAATCATGATCATTGATATGAGAATCGCCTGAATCTGATGTCCAAATGTGTGTTGGTCGATTGTAATACGATGGAAACGAAGATTGCGGTGGTCTATAATTTCTAAAATGACTTGAAGATCCAGTTGCTGCAGGCTTAGGTTTTACGGTCGCTGGATTGGGCTTAATCGGTTTAACTGGTTTCACAAAATTCGATTTCGAATCTTCTTTTCGTGATAGAAAATAGGCAACTATATCTCGTTCCAAAGAAATCATACGGACAGACATTTGTAGCTTGCCTATATGACGTTTATTGGCAAGAGCAATAACGCCTGTTTGAGGATTTTTCTCTAGATCTTTCGAAGGCGAAAATTGATGCCGTTCGAGAATACCCCTATAACAGAAAAAAAATCACTCAAAAAACGGTAAGTCAAAAATTTGTAGACAATCTATAACAAGTCATGAATCAGAAAATAAAGATAAACGAAATGATCATCGTTTTTAAATTCGATTTCTAGCTATAGTGGAAATCTACTAACCATCTTTCAACGTAACCTCTATTATCTCTACTTCCATGCCAATGATGCCAGACATTGATAGGTACATGGCCGATATTATGACCTTCTTGTGCAAGTTGTGCCACATTTTCACCCCAATTTATAGCTAAACGTTGATAATCTTCGTGCAAATTCTTCGGAAATGTTTCTTTGATGCGATTTAAAAGTGCATAGGCAAAGTGTAAATCGCCTGATCCGAGAATAGAAAATTCGCATAGACCACCAATAGCATTAAATGCTGTACGACGCATTGCCCAAGCATAACCTGGATGTGGATACCATTCTTTGTAACGACGCGGATCAATTGGTTTGTTGTGTTTGATGGAATAAACAAATGAATAATCACGGCGTAAGACTTCACTCTTTCCATTCGGCCCGAGGAAATGAGCCATTTCAAAGAGTTGTACAATCGGGTAACGTTGCAATTCGTCAATCGCCAAATGAGCCCAGTTGAGATGCTACAATATGAACAACAACAAAAAACAATAAAAGACAATAATTTTTGCAAGCATTTCTATAGAAAACTTTCATTTGGCAAACAAAAACTATCCATTAATGTCGACACTTGTATTATCTCTTGAGACAGTTCGAATAATGTCATCCGATGACACTATTCTTGCAGCTTTGAAAGCAAATATAGTTGTGATAATTCAATCTCAAAAACTGACAAAAAATGGTAGTGCCTGTACAATCAAAACTGGTTCGAATCTCGATACCGACAATTCTTAAGAGTCCAATACGGACACTTTCAAGGCGATCTAATGCACGTCTTCTGATTTCCTTTGTATGTGAATTATGTTTATAGGTAATCACGAATTCTGTCGACCTTTTCTGGATGCCTAGTTCGTTCTTACTCTCCAGTTCTCATGTGTATTGTCGATAGAATTCAACTGTTAAATATCCGAGTGGCATGTACGATGAAAAACTTTTTGCTTTGCTATTACAAACATAGCATATTCCAGGAAAGTGAACAATATAAATACGATCAAGTTTTTGACAACTTACATCAAATTCGATATCGATATCGATCCAGGCAATATATTCGATATATGCCGGTAAATGCTTCACGGAAATATTAATTAAGTTTTCTTTCATCCATAGAATGGATGGCGCAAGCAGTTGTAAATGATGAGGATTATTGGGTTGTGTCACTTCATACGTTTGCTTTGGCAAACCAAAAACTGGCGCTGATTGAAACAAACATTCGACAGTAAATAGGAAGACTCCCGATTGAGACATATGTTCTTCGAATTGTCGATACAAATGGTATCGACTATTATATCTGACTGGATTGAAGCAAACTGCAATAACGGCAAGTTTTCTTAAATCATGTGTCACTTCATACTTCGTAGTTTTGGCCATCACTTTAGATGTAACACTTCACTTTGAAATCGAAGAATGTGTTACCGATGACGCTAATATAAATAAGTGCTCTTGCCTTGAAACAACGCAAGGCTATTTTACTTTTTTTCGCTCGTCTTGCATTTGCTTCTAATGATATTTATCGCGCTTACCGCTCGATGATTTAGAAGAAAGAGAAAAAGCTGGTAGCCAAGCAAGAGTTCTTCTTTCTTTTTCTTTCTTTCTTTTCTATTTTTGTTCTTGATTATTTATGGTACTTGAACTTCAATATAACTTCTTTACTCGATTGGCAACAAAAAGAAACCATAAGCTGCCAACAATTATAGATGGAGCACGCATTGCTATGTAAAAAATATCAATGCTGTTATTTCTGGTGAACCGATTCCAGTATTTGAAAGAAAAGACAATTATAACAAACTCGAAAAATTGAAACAGCTTCTCAAGTTTTATTCAGATTTTGTATTGGATCGTCGAATATCTCGGATAGAAAACAATTTCAATAAAATGTCTTTCTGTACTTTAGTGACTACTTACTTTCCATAACAGTCTATGGCTCTATTCGAATACTCTAGAAACGATATCAAAAACTTAAATCATTTTTTCGCTGTTTTGACTGCATTTAAATGGAAAGCATCCTTGGAAGGAATATAAAGAATCGTGGTCAAACAAAACGAGCAATGGACATTGCGTATATATAGGTTTTCCGAATCCCTCTATGATGAAACGGATAAAAATACTTCAGTATACCACAAGGGGAAAACGGTAGACTTCACTCCGATATAGTCACATGGAGTCTCGTAAAATTCTTGCCGAACTTCAGAAATCCATTATAGAAATTTGTTACTGCTATTTTTTTTATTTTTTTTAATCATGTGTACCATCAGATGAAATAGATATTAGTTTCAGTTTAGAGACAAACATACAACATCTTTCTCTTATTCGTATTCAGCCAAGTGGGAAATGGCATACTCCACTCCTATGGAGTCCCATGCAGTCTCATGGAGCCCCGAAGTCCTGAAGTTCGCCATTTCTTCCTTAAACTGATCTGTTTGAAAAGTTCTTTTGACAGAAATTGTCCAAAAACAATTCCCGAAACAGAACAATATTACTGAGTACCAGTAAATTGTATCTCCAAAGTAGAACAATTTTGTTCTGTTCTGGGAATACAACTGCTGGGTACTGAGTAATATTGTCAAGAGTGAAATGACAGACTCCTTTTCCATGGAGTCCCTAGTCGACTCTCCGTCAACAAATCCCCCGGGGAATCCCTGTCAGGAATCTCCGGAGAGTTAAGATGGGATTCAGGGACTCCCTGGAAACTTCCTGGGGACTCCATTGGGAGCTAATAAAAATTACCAGGGACTCTTTAAGAAGTTACCAGTGAGTCTTCTGAATAATTCAAGTTCATGAAGATTTGAGAGGGGCTCCCTAAAAACTGGGGACTCTCCGGGGATTTCGCAAGGGAGAGTTGACTAGGGGTCTGTTGTTTCCTCCTTGTTTTTACTTTCTAAGAATTGCAATACCTAAGCAGATATACTATTAAGAATTTCACCTGATGAAGTCCCGCCAAGACAGAAACAACCGTTGTCTTGGAACGGCGATTAGTCTATATCACACATCCAGAAAGGTGATTCTACTTCTTTTGAATGTAGAAAATAGTATTATGTATTGATTTTCTTTGAATTTTCATTCAATCTAAATCTTTTATACTAATATCTTGTGCTCCTTGATAAGATTTCAGCAATATCGAAATACTCTAGTATTGTGATTACTATATATACACCCATACCCACACCCAAACACCCACCCCTTATTGTTCTTCTGTAAGAAAGGACACAACTAGTTCAAGATTGATATAAACAAAAAAAGAAAATTATGATCTGATTCTCGTATAATTCAAATTGATAATGAACAGTATTTTATCTTGAAAAATTCAGCTTAAACTTATCAATCGAATGATAAGGCAGCTCATTTGAAATGTATGAATAAAATAGAAAAAATACTTTTAGTGCAGCAGAGACCAGTAATCATTCAAAACAACAATGTCAGTCACTGACATTGATGATTCATTAAAATATCTGTTCATGTATATGCAACAAGGACAATATATAAAATACGCATATGGAGTAAACGTAATGAGTTAGGCTCATATCACTAATCTAGTTCCGGCTAAAATGATGGCAGATGTGAGTTATCATCTAATCTAATTATAAAATATCGTTTAGTGTTAACATTTTTCAGTAGAATGCAAGAGCAAATTGCTATCTTTTGTATTGATCATGTTTTTTTTAATGGATAAACACTTTTAATCAATATTATCAGAAAAAACATCATATCCAAAAAAATAGCCTTATTTAGTGCATGTATATATATATTTATAAATGTTGACTTCGTTCAGAATCATTATTAGAGACTTCAACAATGTCCTTTGTCACTAATATAATCTATTCTAGTCTGTTATATTTCGTAACTGCGTCACCTCAAATTAATCTTGATCTCACTGATTGGTTTAGTGATATTGAGAGTGATATTGTGTTTCAGCATGATTGCCTTCATGTTGTTGCCTGGATGGAGAAAGAAAATGATCCTCATCAGATTATTTCTTATTGTATGAATGAATGGCCATCAAAATGGAATATAACTTACAAAAAAGTAGTCTAGATCAAAAGTTTACTTTTGCTCAGCTAGCTGAGCAGAATATTACGAGTGAACAATTATATATTTGGTCAACACCCCTAGATATAATCGAACGTTATCAATTCTATTTAAACCAACGTTCAATTTCAAGTATATCATTAGCATCAATGGCAACGCAGTTGTACTATAATTGTACACTACCAAGATTTGGACCATTGTGTCAATATTCATTGGATAATTACAATTTTCATCATTCATCGTTAAATGAAATTATTTATGAATTTTATCAACATACATATGAACCAACAGAATTGACATGTTACACTCATTTAGAATGTGATCGTGGTTCAGCATCGCTATGTCTTGATTGGACTGAAATATGTGATGGAATCGTTGATTGTCGGAACGGAATTGATGAAGAATCTTGTTGGCTATTTGAAATTAACAAATGCAATGACAATGAATATCGATGTTACAACGGACAATGTATATCGAAGGCATTTTGGCACGATGATGGTAATGCTTTTGAATGTCTCGATCAATCAGATGAAATTTCAAGTGTACAATTGTATGACAGTATTAAGAGTGAACCAACATTTTTAAAAGAAGATATTACATGTCTCCAGCGTGATGGTTTTTTTACAGCAAAATTAACAAGCTCATGTATTGAAGAGCGTAGCAACTTATTAGAGCGATTGATATTTTCTGATAAACCAAATACAGTATCTGATAAGTGTTATTTAGCAGTCAAGTGTCGCTTGGGTGTTCCAAAGCAATCGAATCCAGAATGTGGTGATCTTTGTCTCAATGGGATATGAACAGATCTTATCAATGAAACTTGTCCCGATTGGATCAATGTACCTGCCGAACCGGTCATTTTTGGCCATATTTACTTTGTTTACAATAAAGAAAATCTTATTAGTTTATCGGCGATACCACCACCTCCTCAGTACATATGTTATAATGATCAATTGTGCTCTGGATTCTACCCAAATAGAACATTGTTGCTACTCAATAATACTACTTGCCGTCGTCCTGAAGATTTTCCACTTAATTTTCGTTTCATCGGAGCTGGAAGAGGTAAATGGATAACTACATATGTTGCACCTCTATATCAAAACCTTGCACACTGCAACACAATTATACGTAATAATTCCATAATTTGTAATAATCCAAACATGTATCAATGTTTAAATTCTTCAAAATGTATTTCACAAAATCGTTTTTGTAGCGGTATGAATGATTGCGATTTTAAAGATGATGAAGAAAAATGCTCTTTACAAAAGGATTCTTGTTTTATATACCGATTTCATCAGCCCTTCTACTGTAAAACAAAAAGTATTTGTATACCTCTAATGTTTGTCGAAAATTGTGAGTGTCAATGTGGAACGAATGAATATGATTTATGTGACGATGAAGATATGAATCTTCATTATACTAGATATCATATTTCATTTCCAACTATTTGTGATGGTTTTACAGAATTAATACCTATTAACATTGATGGAAAAAATGAAACAGATGAAACAGAATGTGAATATTGGCAGTGTAATAACATTTATACACGTTGTGATGGTTTTTGGAATTGTTTTGATGGAGCTGATGAAGTTGGTTGTGAACCAGTAATACCATCATTGGAATGTCCACTTCATCATCACATATGTGTTTCTTCTGGGACAAATCAATTCATGTGTTTGTCTCTTGAGAAAGCCAATGATGGTCATATCGATTGTCTTGGTGCTACTGATGAACCAAAACTATGTCGAGCAATTGATTATCAGCCGCCAACTAGCCAAAATTTTCACTGCATGGACTATATGAATAATTCTTGTATCGATATCGACAATTTATGTGCTTACAGCAAATGTACCAACAAAGTCGATACACAAGTTTGTGACACTTCTAAGAATCATACTGTTCAAACCAGTATTTGTACTGACGATTATAACTTGATTCGTTCTGATGTTGAGAATTTTTTTTGTAAACGTCCAATCGATACTAATAAACCACGAATTGTACATTTTTCACTTGATCGACTTAATAACTCAACTACATACACAACAAAACAGAACCCAAAAATAATAATACCATATTTATCTATTATACAAAAGATGGTTTATCCTGAACAACCATGCCATCGTGGTATTCCTTTACGAGTTTGGTTAGATGAAGAAAGTAATTTAACTATGATCACATGCTTATGTCCACCAAGTTTTTATGGAAACATGTGTCAATATCAGAATCAGCGAGTCAGTCTTACGATGCGATTTGAAACAGGTTCTGATTCTCGAAGAACATTATTTGCTATTATTGTTTCACTTATCGATGATAGTGATGAGCGAATTATTCATTCATATCAACAATTTACTTATTTATATATTGATCATTGTTCGATTAAGTTCAATACTTATTTATTGTATGCAAATCGACCAAAAAATCAGACAAAACAATATTCACTTCATATTGATATTTATGAAAAAATTTCACTCATGTATCGATCAAGTTTATTAGTGCCTCCTGACTTTCCTTTTTTACCTGTACATCGTGTTGCTCTTCAGATAAATATTCCACATACGAATTATGAAGTACAAAGCTGTTTAAATCGGCCATGCCTTCATGGTAAATGTATTCAATATTCGAATAATCCAAAAGGTATTACATTTTGTCAATGTAATCAAGGATGGTCTGGTCAATATTGTACTATTCCATATAATTGTACATGTTCGTCTGACTCTTTGTGTATTGGTGTTCTGACAAACAATCGATCGTTATGTGTTTGTCCAATAAATAAATGGGGTTCTCAATGTTTTCTTCGAGATTTAACTTGTCAATCTGATCAAAATCATATATGTTATAACGATGGTCAATGTGTTCTTACTGATAAAAACATTATACCTAACAAACAATTCATATGCATTTGTCGAAAAGGTTTCAGTGGAAAAAGATGTGAAATAATTGATAATAAAATCATTGTGTCATTTCATAAAAGTATTATTTTACCACAATCAATGCTTATTCATTTTATTGAATTAATCGATAATGCTCCACCAGAAAATGGTTCAACATTCAAAACTATTCCTGCTAATCAAAATTCAGTCATTATTTATTGGTCACATCCATTTCACATTATTTTTGTAAAACTTTTCGAAAATAATTATTATTTAATTACTGTTCAAAAAACATACAATCGATCAAGTACAATTTCTACAACAATTAAATCATCAGATCGCTGTAAAAATATAAATGAAGTATTGAATAAGACTATTGCTGAATTTCATCTTCTTCGTCGTATTAAATATTATCATTTAGTATGTCTACAAGCCTTACCACTATTATCTTGTTTTTATGATAATGATCATTTTTGTTTATGTAACAATTATGGAAAACAACGTTTAGCCAATTGCTTCGAATTTAATCATTCGAAAAAATTTGATTGTTTTGGTCAAAGTAATTTTAAAAATGGAGCACAATGTTTGCAAGATAGGCGTACTTGTTCACAAACATCGATATGTGTCTGTCTAACCTGTTTTTATGGAAAACGATGCGAATTTAGTTCAAGTGGATTTGGTCTTTCACTTGATGCTATTTTAGGTTACCATATTCAGCCACATATCGCAATAAGACATCAACCTTTTGTTGTACAAATAAGTATAATAATTACTATAGTTATGATCATCGTAGGATTCATCAATGGTAGCCTATCCATAATTACATTTAATAATAGGGAAACACGTCAAATTGGTTGTGGTATTTATCTGCTAGGATCATCGATTACTACTGTAGTCATAATGATTATATTTGCATTGAAATTTTGGATACTTGTGATTACACAAATCACATATATTACGAATCGTTTATTTCTACGATATCAATGTGTTTCAATAGATTTTCTTCTACAAATCAATCTTCATGTGAATCAATGGTTAAATGCGGGTGTGGCTTTAGAACGAGCAATTATTACAGTAAAAGGAATCAATTTTAATAGAAAGAAAAGCAAGCAAATGGCAAAATATATTGTTCTTACTCTTCTACTTTTGAATATCGGTACAACTATTCATGATCCTATTCATCGACGTTTGATAGACACTGATAACGATGATGATAACGAGAAGCGAATTTGGTGTATTGTTACTTACTCGTCCAGTCTTCAAATGTTCAATACAGTCATGAATATATTTCATTTTTTAACTCCATTTTTTATTAATTTTATTTCAGCATTAAGCATTATTATATTAACTGCTCGACAACGAAGAACTATTGAACATGATCAACGTTATCAAAAATTATTGTATGAACAATTAAAAGAACACAGTCATTTATTAATTGCTCCTATTGCTTTAGTCGTTCTAGCTGTACCACGTTTGATCATTTCTTTCATTCCAGGCTGTATGAAATCTATTGATGATCCATGGATGTACCTTATCGGATATTTTATTTTATTTCATTTATTCCATCTATGCTAACTTTCGTCGTATTTATTCTTCCATCAAAATCATACAAACAAGCGTTTTGGAAGACTCTAGAACGGTATAAAAAAATACTACAAATACGATTCCGTTTTGGTTGCATAACAGAATAGTTAAAAATAAGAAAATTGGTTTACATTCTCCAATATTACACAGACAAATAAGATATCAAATGTATCTGAAATAAAAGAAAAAGACATAACAAAAGACTATTCATACTCACGATATTGGAAAACTAACAGAATTGTGTGTATGTTAAACAAGCAATTTATTTCTTAATAAAACATTTAGTTTTCATACAAGAAATAATTTATTTTGTATTCATATGAAAATAGCAGTATTATATAAGAAAAAATAAAATAAAAATCTTTCAAAAACTCTATTAGCGTAATCCCTGTTTGAGTGTAAGCACTCAATTTTCTGTTCAATACCAACTGGGACATTTACAACAATACTCCTCTATTGCAGATTACGTTATCTGTGTAAACAGGAAAACACAGAATAGATCAGTCTAGATGCGATTATGTACTCGGCAGATGCAGCTGGACACGGTTTAAAGTATTTCTCAAACGCATCTAGACGTCTTTATATACTGAAACGTATTTACATGAGCGATCTATAAGCTAATAGTAATAATTCTGAAAAATATGCGCATTTCGACGTACGTTTCAAGTTGTTTCATAAAATAATCAATGAATAAAACAGATTTCAAGCAGAGAAAGTTGACTTCCATTTTGGTCAGCTATGCAAAACAGACGAGTGAAAATAATTGATCAATAGGACTGTGCATTCAACGTTCATAGTACACCAGAGACCAAAACGGAGTCGAATCGAATTGAGATGTCTTTATTTGGTTGGTTCTCTGGAATACAAACCCATCGAAGAAGAAAAAAACAAAAAGAATCAATCAAAATGCAGATCACCTATTATCTTATTTTGAAAAAAAAAAGCCAGATAAAACACTAATTATCCTCTTGCAGTCTTTTGCTGAACGCCATTTCTCATTACTCTATTTGAACAGTCGTTGAATAGTAGTTGAGTGTGGTAAAACCAAAAACAAAGACCGAATTATAAATAGTCAAGAGATCCGAAACAAAACAATAAAGGCTCGAATTTATAAGTGTAAACGTGTAGTTGACATAAATTACATTGACTCAAATAAGTGGCATAGATACAAAAGAAAAGAATAGTAGTTTGAAAGTTATAATCAAGTCTGTTTATTCGTTGTATATAGAAATATTAGTTATAAATATTTAATCAAATGATGTGGGCGTATACTATAATTTCATTATTCTTTGATCGGTTCAACACATTTTTTATAGCTGTTCATTTACAATATCATACAAATCCTTTGATATGATAAGTTTAATAATAAAAAGATATTTTATTTTTTAACGATATACGTATATTAGAAAAACAAAGCATATTTGTAATAATCTGGAGATTGTTGAGTGAATTCTGCCTATTATTTCTTTTGTATCTGTTTAACTTATTTCTTTCAAATAAAGTTTTTTTTTTACTGAAAAGATTTGTTATCCTTTTATTATAAAGTTTTTCGGTTAACAATCAGATTTTGCTCGTCTAATTTTGATAGATACACTCAGGGCATGAAATTTTGATCTTTCCAGCATAAATTATATGGTGGTTCTCCAGTTCATTACTATCAAACTTTTATGTGTAGTTTTATCGTTTAAAATCTACTTTCTGTTTTGAACGGATATAATGAACTTTGAATGTGCGAATAGATTAAATATAGAGAAAGTGACTAAAACGGAAATAGAAAAATAAATAGCTTACTCAAAAAAGAATATTAGAATAAAGGTTTTCTTATTCGATTTCGACTTTGGTATCATAAACTAATATTCATGCAAATACAATTGATGTGAAAAATTGATTCTAAATCGATAAGAAGAAGAAAAAATAATCAAAACTATTGAAGTTTCATCGATTATTCTGATTAATTTTGTTTAAAACTGGTTTCATAATCACCAAGAAATCGCTTATAATCAACGTAAAACAAACAAAACTCGATTAAAAAATCTACTGCTATAATTACACGAAATTGATTAAAAATGATTCTTTTGCACAATTTTAAATCTGTTTTAATCAAAAATAATCGATGAAATTTTATTATAATTGATTGTATTTATTTGCTAAGCATAATCATCTGATCTGAATGGTGCTAAGGAAACAGCTACCTAATAACACGTGTATTCGTCAGAGTGATATATAAGATATCCAAAAAGAAGCAAAGAGGAAGAAAAAGAAAGAAAGAAAGAAAAAGAAAAAAACATGAATTAGCATCCATAAAGAGAATAACACACAGACGATGACTTGCATATTATTATTTTTTGACATAGTGTAATTGCGTTTTTTTATTTATATTTCATACAGCACGATAAGAGTATATTTTTTTCTGCTTGACAATGATGGACATCAAAGTCTCTTTTGAATATTCGTACAACTGCTTGCTTCGTCAGTCACATCGACATTTGTTTTATCACACGTGCGTGACATGTTTGCGAATGCATTTTTTTACTTATATTGCGCACATCAGGGTAAGAATATATTTCTTTTCAGAATGATAGTGGTGAACATAAAACCTCTTTCGAATGTTTGATACCGTATCTTCTGCTTCTCGCACATCAACATTTATATTACTCATTACCAATGATATCTTTTTAATTGCGCTTTTTACGTAGGACATACCCACAGTAGTGGAGAAGATATTTCAATTTCTTATAAGAATTTTTCCGTCTATACAATCAGATAGTAAAAATAATACTATACATTTCTTTGGTATATGATCATTCTTCAACTAATATCATAATAAAAAAATTTCGATAAAAGCTGTTCGATAGGATATCTGACGGTAATATTCGATTACAATTTTGTTTTCGATATGAATTCTCTTTTTCGTGTTCTGTTTCTCTCTTTTTTTCTGTTTTTTTCTAATACCTAGCTGTCTTTACATGTTAGAATGTATCAAAAGTTATGTCGACAGACCAAAAATGAAACACAGAAAATACTTCATCAAAATTTTACTTCTTTAAATGTTAGCCATAATCGTCCTAGTTATTTATACTCTATTGTATTTGTTGAATCCATCTATAAAACCATTTTTTATACTGTTCTTTATTGAAAAAAATTCATAAACTTGTTTACAACACAATGCAATGATTTGGAATTGTTTTGATTGCTTAGATTTTGTTTCATTCAGACGAATTAGCTGAAATCAGATGGAGCTAGATGTGGAGAATTACTTAAATAATAACTTGATAAAATTATTTCTGTATGTTTTTTTTGTTCTACTGGCACAACTTCTTTTTGTATACTCTAATATATACAGACGAGCAGGTATTAGAGGAGATAAAAAAAAAACAGAGTGAAATATAACATCAAGTTTACTAATATGAGATTAGTTGAAAAATGATGAAATATCAGAGAAATGTAGGACATTCTCACGTGAGAACTACCTAGAAATTAGGGCTGGTAAACTGCCGTTTTTTGAAAGTATTGTGTCATGTTATATTGTATCAAAATGGGTGAACATTTTTTAAGTCTGCTTAAACTGACAGAATTGAGTAGTTTTCGATGCACTCCGATAATGTTAATGCTTCTAAACCATCTGTAATTGCCATAGAGTCTTAATCGACCCTACTTATAAAATAAATTTTTATTATAGATTGCTATGCAAAAATTTTTATTAGTAAATCATATTCTGAAATTGTTTTTATCTTGGAAAATTTGAATTTGGGTAGAAATACTCACTGGAATTGTTCACAGCTAGAACCGAAAGTTGTAAGCGCTGCCGCTATTAAATTGTTAAGATACCAGTACTAATGCGAACAAACATGAGACATAGGTTGTTTTTATTGTCATATCAGATAAAGAGAAAGTTTATTTAAACTGTTTTTATAAGGAATTAAAATACCTCCACCATTACTTTTGATAGATCCTAAGTATTTGTATCTGATGTCTCTTTCACATATTTGCGCAACTAAATGTCTCATTATCGATGACGTCATCCTTCTTAACAATCATTACCAGTAGAATTTCTTTTGCGTTTTCTATTTGCTTATTTTTGAGGAAGTAGACATGACATTGTAATTTTTTTTAACGCAATTACTTTTATATCTGAATAGAGTAATCATCCTTCCTTGTGCCCTAGATACTGTTAGGAATTCGATTACTTAATAAATGTTGTACTTTATATACATATATGATTTGAATCATGTGGTCAGTTTGAGGCTAAATGAAAAGGGATTGATTTCGAGAAAATTCAAGTAAACTGCTTCTACCTGTTTGATATAAATACATATGTGCGTATCTGTTTGTGTTTGTAGTTGCTATATTGAAAGATGTTATTCCATATATTCATGCAACTGGCTGAGTTATTTTTACCATAAGATGGAAAATCAATAATGATACAGTTGCATGGGCTTAGTCAGCTGTATTCTATGGCAAAACAGTGTTTGTATAAATTTTTTTGTTTCCTTCGATGTGGACTACGGCGTGCTTTATACATACAAAACAATTGGTTATTGTATCACTTTTAAGTAAGTATGTGCTGATGACAGTTCACAATTAAGTTTTGACTGCTGACTTAATTCTATTACTAAAAAGGCTGGCTTTTGCGGGCTTTATTTAACAGACCCGGACCCTCCCTTTTTCAAAGCTTTCTTGACAAAAGCTTGACAAAAATTTCTGAAAGTTTTAGAAAACAGATCTTGATGATCAGAAAAAAATTTCTTACAGACTCAAAGTTCGCAGATGCATACTTTCTGAAGATCTTAGGTGCGCAACTGCTAGAAACGGTCTAGAAATCCTCTCTCCTGCAAAAATTCGTCTACTCTTTTATAGGGTTGATATTCTTTCTACGAAAACTGGGATAGAATCTAGATGCATTCATTTTTTTTTGTGAAAAAGATGGTTCCTCAACTTCGAGAGAATGAACATACTACTAGTACTATAAAAGAAAAACGATTTTATTTTCAATGGTGCTACTTTTTATAAAATTTATGAAGCTTCCTAGGAGTCATTGCACGAAAGGGATGACCCAAATGACGGATCACATGCTCAATCGGTCTCACGAATTTCAATGAAATTTTGCCAGTATGTAGTCCTAAGTGAGATAGGAAAAAGCCTAAAATTTTTCCGTCTAGAACCTTTCCCTTGTTGAGATATTGTAATCACAATGGAGGCACCCTCAGGTAAAAAATGACAATAATCAATGTAGTACCTATACCTTGTATATTTCTCCATAATTCAACAATAATGTTCTTAGCCTTGAAATTTTGTGGATATATACTACCGTGGGTACCCTTCATACTGGTCTACTCAAAATCATTTTTCGACGTACTAAGCAATATAAAGGTATTTCATAGATTTTAGATATACTCTTGACATTGTGATTAGGATTTCTATCGCTTATGACCGAGTCATGAGCTACCACTTTGGAAATAAGTACTACTGACTCTCAGCTATTAGCAGCAATTTTCAAAACCTTGAGTATTTGCTTTTGACCCGAACAAAAATCTTTTCTATTATATATAATGCCTAGTTTTGGTAAAATTGGGGTCCACTTCTGGAAAAGTCATCAAGTAGAGATCAGCAGATTCTACTCATTTTGACATATGTTGTAGAGGAAAGAGTTTTAAGAATTTTGACGCAAACCGTTTCAAAAAATATTGTTCCGTTATGGAGATATTTAAATTTTTCTAAGAGCACTATCATCATGCAACAATCACATTTTTAATGATTTGCATGGTCTGATCTCCCAAGACATAGAATGTGTAGAAGTTGGACTCATGTGGGTTTGAAGTACTCACTGAATACTGCAATGTTATGAAAAGCTGCCATCAGATCTCTTAGAATGGTACTGGGGTACTCGTTGAAAAGCACCGAAACATGAGACCTTTCCTATAGAAAAAGCACTCGAACTGACTTAGAAATTACTCAAAGATTTGCATCATATGAGATAAATCACGCCTAGTAAAAATCAGTATATGCTCCTCTATTACGTTCCGAAAAAACACTCTTTTAAAACGAAAAAAATTTTTTTTCAAAAATCCCCGTATGGGGGGGGGGGTACAGAGATTTCCAGCAAAATGCCTTGAAGAGAGTAGGGGGATTTTTGAAAAAAAAATTTTTTTCGTTTTAAAAGAGTGTTTTTTCGGAAGGTAATAGAGGATCATATACTGATTTTTACTAGGTATAATTTATCTCATACGATGAAACTCTTTGAGTAATTTCTAAGCGACCTCCGGTGGTTTTTCTATAGAGATCTCATTTCGCGGTATTTCTCAACCAGTATCCTTGGATCTTCTAGGAGATTTGATGGCAAGTTTTTCATAACATTGCAGTATTCAGTGAGTGCTTCAAACCTACATGAGTCCAACTTCTACACATTGTATGTCTTAGGAGATCAGACCATGCAAATCATTAAAAATGTGATTGTTGCATGATTATAGTGCTCTTAGAAAAATTTTAATATCTCGATAACGGAACAATATTTTTTGAAACGTTTTGCGTCAAAATTCCTAAAATTCTTTCCTCTACAACATATGTCAAAATGAGTAGAATCTGCTGATCTCTACTTGGTGACTTTTTCAGAAGTGGACCCCAATTTTACCAAAACTAGCCATTATATGTAATAGAAAAGATTTTTGTTCGGGTCAAAGACAAATACCCACGGTTTTGAAAATTGCTGCTAATAGTTGAGAGTTAGTAGTACTTAGTTCCAAAACGGCAGCTCACGACTCGGTCATAAGCGATAGAAATCCTAATCACAATGTCGAGAGTATATCTAAAACCTATGAAATACCTCTATATTGCTTAGTACGTCAAAAAATGATTTTGAGTATACCAGTATGTAGGGTACCCACGGTAGTATATATCCACAAAATTTCAAGGCTAAAAACATTATTGTTGAATAATGGCGTACCTATACAATGTATAGGTACTACATTGATTATTGTCATTTTTTACCTGAGGGTGCCTGTATTGTGATTGCAATATCTCTAGAACAGAACGGTTTTAGAAGCTGAAATTTTGGGCGTTTTTATATCTTACTTGAGGCTGCATACTGGCAAAGTTTCATCGAAATCCGTGAGAACAATTGAGCACGGTTGGTCGTGCCTACCGTGCAATGGCTCCTACATACAATGCTGTCAAGAGAGGAAGATAGTAGGTATCATAATTCGTCGAATTGTTCATGAGAAAAAGCTTGAATTTAATCGACCGTGCTGTATCTTATATTGACCTTTAGCATCATCGATGCGGATGGCGGCATCACTCTCTTGGAGAAGACAATGAAGAAAAATCTGAAAAGTCCATAGAAAATCAATAACTTAAGGTGTTACTCAAGAACTCTCTTGAGAACAATAACGGAGGCGATGAATGAAATTGAGATAGATATCTTGATAGTGTTAATGGAGTCGGTTGACCATCGTTTTCTGGGTCTGAGAATGCTTTCGAAAAGAAATCAGCATTACTCGCTACAATTGTTACTTAAGATATCCATTACACGAGAGTAGTTTCGACAATTGAATGAATTCATTGGTCATAAAATGAATTCAAAGCTGCATCAGTAAAAGAATGATCGGAAATTGAAGGCTTTCCGTTCAGATGTTTCTTTTGTTCGTTTGAATGAACGTGTAATCAAGCAGAAGACTAAATAGCGATGGATGCAATGCCAATGCTGTGTGCTTTTTTTGTATATGGACTCAGCAAGGACGAACGAGTCCGATAAGTGAAGAAATCATGCAGTTTGTTACATCCGTGGACAAGACAAACAGGCAATATAGTGATGCGAAAAAGGACTAGAAAAGATGGTAGTGATCGTATCGCTATGTGAGAGATCGCTCTTGTAAAGCCTCGCCCCGATTCGGTTCGTCGGATGGAGCTATTGATGGTCTTGTTGCTTAGTTTTCAGTTACGAAAATCCAGAACAGGAATACCAACGAAGTTCAAGTACCTGTATTGCACGATCGATCCGATGAATTTGTTTTGCTCATGCGAGAAATGGAGTCTCTTGTATTATTTACTTTTTCTTCGATCTCGTCTATAGACTAGGAGATGTATATCTAATAAAACTGAAATAAATTTTTTTGGAATTTTTTTAATACTATACGTCTTCTTTCTGCATGAGTTCAAATCGAATTGTCTTTTTTCTATCAAAATTTCATTGAGCAACATGTTTATTTTCTGATTGAGATAGAATTTCTATTCGAATCTATTTTTGTCTACATATCTTGAAGGTAAAAGCCATTTGACATAGCATCTTGGTCGAACTTAAGTATTCGGCATTGGCGCTCTTTCGCTGAACAGCCACTATATGCGTATCGATGCTCAGAACAATACAAAAGATAGAAAATATAGGCCAGACAACAAAATAAGAAACCGACAATGAGCGCGTCTAACTTTATTCCCACTGTTCTTTAGAATTTGTGCTATCTACATGAATATTGCGTCTCAGTTCTTTTACGTTGTTTATTTTTTGAAATTATTTTTTCGCATGTTTTTCTTTTCTGCCTCCTCTTGCTGCAGTGTTCTCCTTTAGCCTAATGAAGAACACAGTGTGAGACAAAACTATGCGTTTTTTTTTCAACTCTTGATTTATATTTGTCGCTCTGTTGTCGTTGTAAAATAATAAAGCGCAAGATGAAGCGTTGCTACCCTTGTTGACAACGACAAAGGCAAGTTTACAACAGAGAAAATTTCTTTTTCAGTATTTTCTGCTTCATTCATGTTGCTAACGACTAGAACAGTCATGCTTTATGTGATGCCCTTGAGCGTATGTTTCTTTGTCTCTGTGTCTTGAAAAATCTCAGCTATTATCAAACATATGGTACATTATTCAATAAGAAAAATAGCGTCGAATAAA
The DNA here is from genome assembly GCA_905329745.1 of Rotaria sp. Silwood2. Taxonomy (NCBI): domain Eukaryota; kingdom Metazoa; phylum Rotifera; class Eurotatoria; order Philodinida; family Philodinidae; genus Rotaria; species Rotaria sp. Silwood2. The sequence continues at coordinate 576,436 of CAJNSZ010000020.1, forward strand.
GGTCAAGCTGCTCTTCTCTCTAAAATGCTGAATGTAATTTTTTCTTTCTGTCACTTTCTTTTCTTATATACGCTTCTTGGGTCACTATGTATGCAAAATAAGCATGGCAACGGCCTTCTTTTTGCATGTCTCCAATATTCTTTTCTTTCTTTCGCTCGATTTCTGCAGCGTCGTTACATAGATATCCTGCACAACTCTCGATCGAATGATGCAAGTTCTTCGCTTCTGTGCTTTTTAGTCTTTATTGGAGACAGCAATGAATCAGTAACGAGGAAGAAAAAAAGAGAATCAATAACAGAAGAACGATTTATTTCTTGCTCAAGGCAAATCTAGGCCTATGCATCGTTATGTTGCCAATGAATCACATTTTTTTGTCGTTGGTATAGCGTAGTCAGTGTTTGCTTTCAAAACAAATTTTTTTTTCTCACGATTCTCTTCTAGTTTTAATGTAATTGATCATACAGACTATTTATTATTATGTGACAGAAATGCGTGAAGCTATTTCACTTTCCATGACTATCATTCACTGATCATTACATCTATGTACTATTTATGCTTCGATATTATGGTGTATGACACAACTTTCCTTGGTTTTTTTCAAGCTAAGCACAACATTTTTTATCTACTCGTGACTAAACTCAATCAACGCAGAAGCTGAATACGATAGAAAGACTTTTCTTGATAGACTTACCCCATTTTTAACATAAAAAAAAAACCATAATCGTGTTTTTATGTGGCTGTGGGTGTGAGTACTGATCATATGTGTACCCTCATTGATACTCAAACTCACACACCCTCCTCTAGTTTATTATTCGAGGGTTTTTTTACAGAGTTGAAGACGATCCTACGAATAATGAGGCTATTCATCATGGTGATAACGGTTCATTGAATCAATAAGTACATTTTCAACAACATCCACTATGACCACAAATCCATCCACAAATAAGTTGGTGACGATAAAAATTATGGAGAAAACTTTTATGTATTTTCTCGCTGTGTTTGGATGTTTATTGTTTTCACAAAGAAAACAAACAATTCATTTGAATAGTAATGTATATTTGCATGTAATCTTTCTTTCTCTCTGCGGGTTTCCAGACAACGATAGAATCAAAACCCATATATTCTAGATCTTTGTTTTTGTCTTTTTTTGCTCCTTACTCTTCTGTATACTCACTTTACAGTCATTACCAATTATTACTCAGAGTCCGTATACATGTATATATGAGACTTACTTTCGTTTGATATGATCACCATCTTTCTTTCTTTCTAATATCTGCACTTTTTTCTCTTTGTCGATAATAAAGTGGACTCTCTGCGTTACTTTCACTAGTTCTGCTAAAATAACATTTCGTTTTCTGTCGTCTATTTGTTCCTAAAACTGATATATATGTGAATGAGACACAGATAATGAACCTGAAAATAAGAAACACCTATGAATAAAAAAAACCTCTATGTCTTCAGATATGCTACCACCAGCTTCCCGACGTCTTGCAATACTTCTGCTCTTGGCATTCTGCATTATTTTAGTGCGTTCGTCCATTAAACCGTACGATGAATTTGTTTGGTTTCTGGAAATTCTTCCTGCCGTGCTCGGTGTCATGGCGATGATCTTTGTTTCGCCGCGTTTTCAATTTACGAATCTTGTACAATTGCTTGTCTTCATTCATTGTGTGATTCTCTTGATCGGTGCCCATTACACATATGCTGAAGTTCCATTTTTCAATCGTCTTCGAGATGTATTTCATATGCAACGAAACAATTACGATAAGATTGGCCACTTTGCACAAGGCTTTATACCGGTGTTGATCGTACGTGAAATATTAATAAGACAAGCGATCATTCAAGCTCGTCCATTGTTATTAGCATTTGTGTGCGTCTCGATTACATTGAGCTTTTCGGCTGAATATGAATTAATTGAATGGGCAGTAGCAGAAGCAACAGGAGAAGCAGCAGACGCTTTTCTCGGTACTCAAGGTTATATATGGGATACCCAAAGTGATATGTTCTGTTGTTTGATTGGCTCCATCATTTCCTTGATTCTGTTCACATCATTACATGACAAATATATTAAACGTGTCGAAGACAATGAAAAACAAAAGGAGTTGACCAAAGCCAAGACCACTTGAAGACCTTCCAACCAATGCTCAATTTCACTATAGACCATTGACTCGAATAAAACACTTGTAGTTAGTATTATCCGTCTACTGTAGTTTCTTGTAGAGTATCTTATTTTAATAAATCTCGTATACCAGTGTCATTTATATGATTGCATCGAGAGGGTGAACGAAAACGTTGTAGGGAATTCTCCAGATTTGATAGCACTGCGATCAATGTTTCAAAAACCTTATCGTGTCGATATGGGCGAAAAGCAGACTCGTAGAGTGTGGGTGTGGATGTGGATGGGTGTAGATGTCTTCATGTAGTGTGGGGTGTCCATCTCCTCAGCCCATATTCATTTGAGCAGCACATGCACATCTACGGCCTACAAAAATAAAAAAAGGAAGCAAGTTATGGCACACCTTTTTACGAGAATAATACACGAAGATCAATACCTGATTTTTTCCGCAAGTGGCTTGAATTTTTATAGAACCAATGCAACATTGTCTGGCTTACATTATCACAGTAGGTATGATCGAGACAAATGTTGTCACTTGAAAAACAAAGTCGGTTATCTGGTTTCGTATACCATCGGTCAGCTTCTTTTGTTCGCTGAACTTCAGCGCTCTCATATGAGAAAAAAAAGGCTTTCTTTTACTGGGGAAGTGTAAAATCAGTGAAATAAGCTCGACACTCATTCGGTCGTATCTTGCTTCGAAGAGCATTGTTTTCTCTAAACTTTTAATATTTGTAGTTCATGGAAGGCCACAATTTTTATGCAATTTATGCCTTGCAACAATATTTAATAATGAAGGTTTCGTTGACGCATCAAAAATAAATTTTTTGACAGAATGAAAGGAACATTGATACTTTATCTCTACTAATTGCTCATCTCCATTTCTCAAGGGAACTTAAATACATTCATTTTGTAGAGAATGAAATTCTCTTTGTATTCATATGTCATGAAACATTCTGACTTTTGATGTAATCGTTTATGCCAAGATATATCTTTCGGCCAAGGAGCCTTTCTTAGCAATTGTAATCTAATTCGTATAACTTAGCAACGTATCGTTGAATAGGGCTGCAACTTATACTGCAAGTATAACTCATGTAGACTTATCAGTAATCAGAGTTTTATTGATTAAGAATGACTTCTTTGAAAATCAGGGATGCCCTTTCAGCTAAATCATGCAAAATTATTGGGGATTTTAATGTAGCTGGATGTCTAGAAACCTTATATTTGGCGCTGAGCAGAGAAGTTTGTTCACCATAATCTTTCTGAACAAACGAAATTCGAAGCTATTAGCTCAGCCACAGAGTTTTAATAGAAAATTTACAATTATTTTCAGACGAAGCGTACGGGGTCACTACTCCTACCACCACAACACAATACGTCGAAAACTTTTAGAAGAGAAGGGAAACCATCTTACATCAAATGTACTGTCCTATATATCCCCGTGGAGGACATGCCACTATTGGAAATTCGATGATTCTCAAACAGTGAGTTAGTTTGAACCAAATGATGTGTATAGTTGAAGAAAACACTAGAGTCTATCACCCTATATCGGTAGCTCGGAGTCGAGCTTCTGATCTGCAAGAGATGTGTACTCATGCAATTTTTGTCGTAAGGAAAACAACATTGATGCATGGCTTAATCAGTATTTTCCTAGTCGACCGAAAAAAGAAAAAATGTCAGCTAATCGTTGTAGACTGTCGAACGCATATAATTCCCTTTTTACAACAGACTGAAACATTTATAAACAAAATCTCATGTATGAAAGTAAGGGTGGACAATGAAAAATATAAGAAACAACGAGAAGAAATAAGAACAGAATTGAAAGCAAAAAACAAATGAAGAAGATACATTTGTCTGATCAAAGATTCGACAGTCCCTAATTGACACTTCTGATAAAAACGCTGCACAGTCACTTCTTCTCATAGCAACGAGTTCATAAATTTTTTCTGCTGCAGATATTATTTCAACATGATCAGGTCGGAAAATTCTTCGCTTATCACCGATGATTTCTGGTAACAGTCAAGTGCTCTGTCAAAATTATTCATTCTACGATAATTGCTACGCATGTGATTCAATGTGATTTCAATATCCGGATGGCCGTTCGGAGAAGTTGTCTGTTGGTTATTGAAAACCTGTTCAAATTTTTGTTTAGCCAGTTCAAGTTCACCATGATGACTGAATGCAGTCGGCAGACAGCTCAATGTTCGAAACATGTAAGGATTTGTTGGTATTAAATGTTTTCTTTTTATTTTTTTAGGATTTTTGGAAATAATTGATGGCATTTGTGCTATCTTTCATGTCCAAATATACATGTGCTAAACAATGAAAGATGGAACTGAACGTTAAATGGTTTGGATTGAGTACTCTTTCGCGTATATCCAACCCTTTTTGCAAACATTCACAAATTTGATGAAATACATTCTTTTGTCGATAAATATGTTCAACATAATCGAGAGCATTGGCTACCGATGGATGCTCATCGTTCAAATTGTGCCGATAGATATTCAGCGCCCATAAGTAATGATCAAAAGCACTGTTATAATCACCTCGGTTCTCATTCATCATACCCAAATGCAACAATGAAAGTGTGTGATGCACATGAGTAGATGGTAAATATTTTGTAGTTGCTTTATGAGTACGTGAAAAATAATCTTCAGCTTCCGGCCAACGACCTTGACTCTCGTGATATTGACCAATAGCTCTCAGTGTGTGCGCAATGATTGGATGATAGACAGGAAGACAGCGTTGTCGCATAGCAAGTGATTGCATTGAGTAATCGAGGGCCTCTTCGGTATGGCCTAAATATCCGAGTGTCCAGCTAATGCCACTTAAACTATACGCAATGCCGTTATGATCACCAGTTAGAAGTTTACGCTGATCATCCAAAGTTTATTGATAGATTTCTAATGCACAATCATATTTGTTCTGAACGGCGTAAGCATTGGCAATATTGAATTGCCATTGTAAATACTGAAGAGACTCGGGTTCCTGACCAAGGTTTTTGAATATAGCTTCTGTTTCTACTAAAATAGTCAGCGATTCATCATATTTGCCTTGAAGAAAAATGATCGAGCGTGAAGAATGCTTAGCGATGCTCGAGTTGCTAGTTCATCATGTGGCAATAAACGTCTTGAGAGAGTTGCAATAGATATTGGCTTTTTCATATAGGCCTCTCTCTTACAAAATTCGGTCAAACAGGATATACGCATTGGTTGCTGGGATATTCTGCAACATCAAAGGTTTATATTGTTTCAGAGTTTCATCCGCACACAACGTCGATTCAAGAGTCATATCGATGTCAATAATAAATAATACGCTTGCTAGGTTTTCAGGTGGACTTTGCGAAACGAAGATTTGTACCACATCTCGCTCTCTTGACGTAGAGAAAAAGCCATTTGCAGATACAATATTACCTATACCGTTCTGAAGGTGTTCGAGTTCAGATATTGGCAAAAACTGATCATGATAGACTTGATAAATGGGCACTAATCCATGCTGTTAAACTTGTAAGTTAGCTGTTTATGCGTGTAAATCGACAAAAAATTGGCGAAACACAAAAAGTCCAGCAATGTCCTCGGTGCGCAAAACTCGGTTGACTAATTGAAAAATAAATGACGGACGTGAATACCACTGTATGGCTTGTTGAGATGTGTATGCTCTACGGAACTCTTCGATGATGGCCAATTGCCACTGATCAGACGCATAGAACTCGATGCAAAACGCCGACATCTCATCGATGGAACTTTTTAACGGAGGTAGCTGAAGAAGCGAAGGAAGAGTCAGTTGTGTTCATATGAAAGTAGCTGTTTCTTCTGATAAATTCAATTATGATCGTTCATATTGATTGAAAAAGAGAAGAAGACCATCTGATGTTTCCTATCAGAAGTGATGGTTTCAATATGTTCGGTAAGTGAAGTGACATCTTTAAATTGACGAACAAAATGTTCAGGATAATCTGCTTTGTCCTCGACAACGAACAGACTTTTGAGCTGCTTTAGCTCTTTGAGATCCGCAATCGCTGATTGTGAAAGATGCTTATTTGTTACTACAAATAAAATTTTTCTCCTATTTGAGCGATTGGCAAATGTAACCCATACAATCATGGGCTACTCAATATGTTAGAAAATTATCAGCTAACTTAGCAAGATTGTTTCTTATTCGTTTGTAATGAATATCACCATTAATATCCTTCAGTAAAATCAATGCAGTGAGAGCATGATCTAAGCATAGAACTGAAGAGCATTCTCGCGATTTCACACTTTTTATTGTTCAATGACAGATATCAGGTATGATATTTAACGACCCTAAAATTGTGTATTACTAATTATGATTGATTATGAATGCAAGAAGTGAGTCAATGCAATTGCATAGACATGACTTTAACTAATAAACTTCACATTTATTTCTGCTTGATTTGAAGTGCGTAATATGAGTGAAATATCATGCTTGCCATATATCAAGAAAAAAATTAACGCAGACGTTTTTTATTTAATTTATATATGTAAGAAAAAAAGAAAAATGGAATCTTGGGACTTCAAAAGATCATTTTCAAACTTAGACTTATGGTGTAAACAAGCAAAAAAACGAAAATTAATAATGAAACAAAAAAAGATCATAAAAATATAATATCATAAACTATATAAAACAGCATCATCATCTAAACTAGTCATACGAATTTAAAGATATTAAATATAATAAAGAAAAAAAACTAGAAAGTAACATCAGGCATCAATATCACCATTTAATAATAACATAATGAAAATACTAACATTATGGTTCAATTAAATCATAGTAATAATCAAATAATTCATCTATAATACCATAGTTACCAAGAAAATAAATGTCATTCAACTTCCATGTTTAACTTAATATAAGAATATCAATTATTTAGGAAATCAAATATATTTATCTTGAGATTTAATCTAATTTCATATAGCAAGAAAAAATAAATATAGAAGTTTGCTTTTATTCAGTTTATATATAACAAAGAAAAGAGAAAGAAAGTTTTTCTTGTGATTTCATAATTGATTTTCGTTTTTTGTTTCTTTGTACCATCAGTCTAAGGTTGAAAATACTTGTTTGAAGACCAAAACTGTGCTTCCTCTGTTTCTTCTTTGTGTGAAAACTAAATACAAAATATTCTACACTGCTTTTTTTTCTTGTTATATGATATTACATGAAATATCAAGATGTATATTTGATTTCATACATAATTATTATATTATGCTTAATTAGGTTATGGACATCGATGATTCTTTTCTCTCCTTACGTCCACACTTTCATGAGTTTATCATGGGTACCAGAATTAGGACAAAAGATAATTAATTTCATTGCGATTTGTTCACTTCATCACTTTCCCAGTGTACATCAGATAGATCGTTGCTAAATGCGATTACAATTTTTTTGGCTACCATGTTTACCACAAACAGAAATGGCTCGCAGGACTATGAACATTTAAGTTGAGTGATTAATCGAGCTTCAGTGTTTTATTCGAACTTCACATGGAAAGAATAAACAGTTCGCATTTTTGGAAAAATCAAAATGTTTAGAATATTCTCAGTTACGTTGCCAAAGTAAAGTTAAAATATCGTCATTTCATAATTTGAGCAAGTGTAGTCGTTATTTCTACAAGAATCTAGAATGCTAAGGAGTGGGTACGTAATTGGCGCCTGTAACTAACTAATAGCTAGTAGAAAAAGAAAACTGAATACAGGTTGGTAAGGATCTAAATGAAGATGGTTTCTGGCAAGTCAGTTAGGATAGGGTGTGAGACCACACCCACACCCACACCCTTCACTGAATCCAAAGAAAAACAATCAATTGAAAACCATGTAGGAATATCGAAAAGCAAACTGTAGCAGAAAAGATATTTCAACTATTCAAATAATCGAAGTGTTGCAGCAATAGATTTATTTCAAAATACTTTTAATAGGAGTTCATTCTTTTGCATATTGTCCATGATTTAATGAATATTCGAGCAGAATAATTCATTTATTCGAATTCGGTTTTCTTCGTGGGCATATATTTGTAAGATCGCAGAAAATTTCCCGAAAGCGTTGGCTTACAATAAACTGATTTGGTGCCGGTTGATCTTGTGATTGTATGTCACTCTTGACTGCAGCAAAGAGGCCAGCAAAATATTGAGTACAGTTTGATGATAAAAGTTCAGCATTTTCGTCACTTTGTATGTAATCTATTGACTGTGTTCGCTTTGCCAAAGCATCAGCAAATGAACCATTTTCTCTTAGTTCTGTAATCAATTCTCGAGTTTGAGTTAGAAATGCTTCAGTCAAACTGCCATTAGAGCACAATTCTGTGAGCCATAGGCGGTGGCCAACACCTGGAAAAAGATGAGGACCACTGCCGTGAGATTGTCCTAATTGTGAGTTACTACGATCAGGTTTCTGTACTGGAAAACCACTACCGACAGTTTGCTTAAATGGAGAAGCACCATTGCCAGGTTGCCTCAATAGAGGACGATGAGCGTTAACGAGACTCAGACACAACTAAAAAAGAACAACTAAGAATGCTACCACTATGCGTATGCATAAAAAAGTTACTTACGATAGCAACGAAACCAGTAAGCTTCAACATATTAGAAATTGGTTTATTTGACGTAGAAATGCATTTTTCCTTCTATTTATGCTTTCTCTTTCACTTATTTGCTTCTACCATGATTATCAGTCAATAATTCGATTATACATTCATTTCTATGGTTCATTGAAGAAAATAATTATTCATTTTTTTCAAGGAATAATTATGATTCTTATACATAAATTTAGGACGATTGGTGTTTATTAATGATGCTGCAATTGAGTACGATTAGATTAATGTACACACTGGTCATACTTCTGTTTTTCGCAGAGGAAGTTACAATAAATAACGTAGGACTTGATTATATGCATCGATTCAGTATACGAAAAATATCGTCTACTGATGCATAAAATTGAAACATCAATATTGATTTTATCTCTCAACTCAAATTATTCTGATTATTCTCGTATGATTCAAACCTGGCAAAAACCGTGAATATATCGGCACTCAACTGGCAGTAGTTTGATACTTAAGAAAACCCTTTCGCTTACGAGATTTCCGGGGAACGGCTCGACGAAAAGGTATGAAATTTTTAAAGCAGATAGATCTTGAGAAGTACAGTAAATGTTGTCATAGACTCGAAATTTCTAGATGCTTCTTTCAAGAAGATATAAGGGTTGCAATGGCCAAAAAATGACCAGAACTTAATCTTCCCTCCTCGTCGAAGCTCTATACTTCGTTTTTTTTAGCTGCACTTTTTATAACAACTATGATCAAATCGGAGTGTGCGTTTTTTTTTTCTTTCAAAAATGTCATCCGTGACGCTCAAACGAAGCCGAACACTGAAAGCACCGCCGAAACACTTGTTTTTTCCATTGTACTAATTTTTCAAAGGAAGTCGAGTTGGGGCTGAGATGTGAGTGTGGATACTCATTTCATTTAGAGCGATACCCACATCACACTGCACTCGCACACTCTGTAAATGCAAATAATTGTAACTGAGTAGTCTAAATAGCCAAAGCTCAATGGTTTTAAGTTGATTTACTGATTATTGGTAGTGTCAGCATTGTTGATCTCATTTAAAAACTAAAGTCTCTGCTATTTTCTTGTCGAATAATTATCATCAAATAGAAAAGTCGAAAAACGAACACAGAAGTTTTGTACTTTAATTTAATTTTATGAAAACTATTGTTTTATTTTTAGATTATTACGATGCTTATTCAGCATATTATTTTTCACTATTAGATGTAAAACTTCCTGAATCAGCATGTTTATCTAATTGTTTGCTTACGAGGAAAGGTCCTCAAGTGATCCATCGCTTTTAAGTCAAGACTATATGCATTATGTACGCCATAGTAAGTTATGAACACCCTGCAAATAGTTTAGGCTCATAGCTTATTGCTGCTGTGATACAACACTTTTACGATACGTTTAAGCATAGTGTCATGGTCCTCCTCTCGAGAACATCAGAAAAATTGAGTTTGTAATCTCAACTTGAAACTTTTTATAGAGGCCGTTCTCATAGAGAATAATTTATGCTGAAAGTTTAAGACTTTCTGATTGCTCCTATTCTGAAATAAGTTGAAATTCCAAACTCATTTTTTCTGACGTTCCTGAGAGGAGGACCATGACACTTTACTTAGACGTATCGTAAAACTACTGTCTCACGGCAGTAATAAGCTATGCCCCGAACTCTTTTCAGGGTATTTATAACTCACTATGGTCTATATAATGCGCATAGCCGCAACTTAAAAGCAATAGATCATTTGGCGACCCTTCCTCGTTAGTGGTAAATGTGATTTACTGGACTTTGATAATTTTCCAAATGATGGTATAGTAAATATAAATGAATATGAGGATGAAAAAAGTTGTAATATATCTGAAAACGATTTATCATCATCAATAACAAATTCGACTTTTTTCACATTTAATCATATCACATAATCGAGAATTAATGATACGCGCTATTACATTTAGTTCAAATAATGTAACGAGTAGAATGGGTTCGTCTTATATGTTGTACCGATGAAAAAGATAATTTATCAATGAACAATTGAGAAGCATTAATCGATGAAATTGATAATGATACTTTATAGAAGGATTTACATGTTTAGGTAATTTCGATTTTTTTCTAATTTTCGCATATTTATTTGTTTATCTTTTATAATTTGCGAAAAAATTTATTGATATAATAGATATAACGACACTTTAGTCATTAAAACCAATCACAAGTGGAAAATTTCTTCTGTTTTTAGCTCTTCGAGTTCTTGAACGTCACACATGTTGATGTCCATTATTAACAAACGAAACGACTTTACTCAGTGTGTCCCCAGTGTAATAATAAATTTTAGTATTTATTCTTTAGTTTAGTAGTGATTTAAATTCGATTTTAGCCAATGAGTCTTTTAACGGGTTTAATTCTATGTGAAAAAGTCTCTGATGATGATGTACCAAAATATCTTACTACTCTACAATATATTTATAGTATTGAAAAGAATGACGAACAATTACCGGGTGTCCCAGAATCATGATCACTTAATAAATGCATATAACTCCACTACTGAGCAAGATTAATCAAAACCTTTCTTTTTATTTGAAAGAAGAGCCTAGTAAGTTTTTATTCTTAAAGCCTTAGTTGAACAACAATTTAGAAAATGTCGCACTTGTGGCTAGAATACAAAAATTAGTCTTTTTTCGATGCTGAAAGCAATATGATTAGTTTTTCTTCGATATCTGTTCAAATTGCAATCATTATTACCGTATAATAATCCGTAATTGGACTGACATTGACACATACTGCAGCGATCATATGAATTGTTCTATTCAAAGCTAGATTTCTCTATATTAGTTCATCGTTTGTATGATTTTCTCTCAACTACGAGCATCAAATTTCAATAAAATATCCTAATGTCAGTTATAGAAAAATAAAGACAAATTCATTTGTTTCTCAACTCATATTAATGCTGTTCGAAATTCAATTTGTGTTTATTTGATACGAACGAAAAAACAGAAGTGGATTGTTCAGATCGACTTCATGAGCTTATTTGGAAACTCCTATTGACAATCGCCATGTCTTCCAAATATTAGAACAGAAAAAGCATTGAGACTGTGGATATGGGCATTTTGTTTGCTCAGACTTATATCCACACCTTACATTCTGTTTAGACAAAGGAACGTTCACAACCCATGTCAAATAAACACTGTCGTAAACGGCCGTAAGTTGTCGTACATTGGTGTATTACATGGCTCAGTATTACTATCGTACATTCTCGCGTTGTATACGAAGAAAAACAGCGATATACAACCGTAATGTTCAGTCATGTAAACTGTCAAAATACGATCGTAAACGGAGAAAGACGAAACGTATACGAATTCCTTGTTTGTCGACCTAGAAGTGAATGATTTCAATTTTTACTCTGTTATATTTTGAATCATGTTCAAGAAATAAACTTTCACTTAATCACCCTTATAAACATCGTTCAAAGAAAAATAATCCTAATAATTGATTATTAAAGGAATCAGATTGTCTCATATTTCTTTTCCATTTTCGAAGTCTACTTTTATTCGATGGCAAGAACAATCTATCAAAAGAATACCATGAATACAGAAAAATCATGACACAATATACACGTGCTTATATTTGAAAGAATATGCAAGTACATAATCGATTGGAGGGTATTTTTAAAAGTCACAACAAATTTATTCGTAGATCTTGCTTGAAACCGACAGATTTAAAAAAATTGTTTTGGTTTTTACCTTCTTTACTTTTTTGATATCTTGAATCATAAATGTGAGTTGGAAAAAAAGCTATTTAGACATTTGCCGTTATTTGAATGAATTTTTCCCCTTGAAACTTGTCGGTCTCCAAAAAAAAGTGATTGATGTGCGTATAATTAAATTTTCTCTGACTTCTTCCTGCTAAAAGCTGTTAATTTTAATCAAAATCTGCATTATAAACATAGCAAAAGAAATATCGTGATGGACGAAATGATCTATTCATGATAATCTTAACTTTTCTTTTATATGCGTCGAATTATGTTTGTACAAAAAAAAACAGATATGACATTCTGCCTTCTTTCTCTCCTGACCTTGTTTCTTCTTTTGCTGCCAATGAATCTGAAAGTTCATGATTCAATAGGAAACAGTAACAACAAGAGAAAATATGCGCTGCATTCGCTACCATCGGTCTGTTGTTTCGGTATTTCACTCCTTTCAGTAGGTACGAATCTTCTCGTAGCATAATAGTGGTTGATTACATCTTTGATTTTGAAAATATGTAAGAAATCATCGATCAATATCTATCTCAAAACAACTGAAAAGAACTTTTGCATTTCAATTTCTGCAATAAAGATCGTTGTTCCACATTTGGAAGTCTATCAGGTGAACTGATCCTTGATCTTTTCGAATATTTCAATACAAAAGAAATTTTCCAATTGTTCTCCAATCTCACTCAACTCATTACATCGTGTATCTTTGATCAACGTCAGCAACTTCATTTGCATCTTGATCGTCAAATGTCTTTTCTTCCGGCACACTACTTTCCCAACCAAATCATCTCACTCCGTATTGAACATATCACTATTCCAATTGCCATGTTCTTCAATCTAAAATCACTTTGGAACGTTCATGGCAATAAATGGAAAGAATAATACCTCAGTATAGTCAAATAGATTAGACAAAATATCAGTAAGTAGTGATGAAATTATAAGAATCAAATTAAAAAATTTGAACTCAATATTTCATACATGTTTTGTTAAATATCAAATTTAGGTTTGGATTGTCTTTCGAAAAGAAAAGTTAGATTTTTCTGTAAAGATTAAATGAGAAGATTCAAGATTTGGAGTTTAATGAACAATCAATGAGTAAAGAACTCGTTTTATCGCTCTATATTTGAAAAACTAAAAGAAAATATACTACTAGAGCATTATATTTCTTTCTGAAGATTTGTAAAAAACCTGCGAGAAAACAGGACAATGAATGTTTTTTAAAGCTATTGTTATTAACCAATCAACAATTACTCAACAGACTGGTCAGTTTTTGCCGATTTTCACCGATCTCAAAGGTTTTTGGAACTTGTCGGATTGAATTGGACAGATCAAACTAGTTGGAAAATTCTCGACTGTTTACAACTTTGAATTGACCACTATTTTTATTACTGGGAGCTGCATAGAAGAATGAGAAATAATCCTTTTTTGTAATATAAGAATTCCAGAAATCACCAATGCAAAAACCTGTGGATATTTAGAACGAAATTTTCTCGCCTGAAAAAAAAAACTTTGTGAACTCGCCGATTTTGACCAATTTCAAAATATTTTTTGAACGGCCCAATTCGACTGGTCTAGTATTTCTTGACCGGTCACAACTCTGAGATAAAGCAGTTTGTTTTTTTTCATTGCAGCATTTGTTTAGATGTGTGAACTATCTCAATTGATCAGCTTCACATTGTCATTGGTTGATTCAGAACTGACCTCGATCGGAACTTCTTTTTGTCATCTTTCTCTTCGGCGAATCATTCTGTTGAAGCACGTCAAGTCACGTTTGTATCCATTTGACCGAGTACTACCCGTCAAATTAATCATTCCTTCGGCCAAACTTGTGTATGTGTCTAGTGATTTTCATGGCGAAAAAATTGATCAACTTTGGTATGAAGTAGACAGTAAAGCGCCTTTATCTATTAAACCGCAATATCATGTTCGTTATCTTTATCTTAATATCAATTGTTGGCGCCTGAACTATCTTGCCAATCTCTTATCTGCTCTACCTTTGTTGGTTTCACTCAAAATTACAGATGTTGCATATCTTTATGGCTGGCTATTTATTGACATTTGAGATCTAATGTTGCAACATTTGAAGACGTTGCAGTACGTCAACATCAATATCTACACTGGTATACCGATAAGATTCAGGAGAAAGATGGTCAATAAATTCAACAAAACGGCAGCAGAACAAATTAACACATGTAAACGAATTAACTTTGCGACCGGACGAAGAAATAGAGTACCAGGTGCAGCATTAGTTCAGATCAGTGCCTCACTTAACATAGACTAGACTATTGATGAACTCCAATTATTTTTCCCTATTTCTTTTATTAGTGTTGCCAAAGACTGATGTAAAAGCACTTTTTCTATCATTGTTGTTGTTGTTTTAAAAAACACAATTTACCACTATTTTATTCTTTTCTAATTTCAGAGTGCATACGAAATGTTGACAACGACATGGGTATTAGCATTATTGAAAAGAAGATTTACACTCCATCGAATGAATCGGTAAAATTCGAAAACTGTATTCATCTTAAATAATAAATCTGTATAATTAATAGATGATCATAGAGTTTCGATTCAAGAAAAATAATGGAATAAATTTTGAAAAATTCAGGTTTATTTTTATTATCGAACAAAAAATATTACAGTTCTCATTGAACATTTCGTTCAAATAGATAAAATGACCATATCTATACAGACATACACATTCATAACCCAAAAAACACACACGATGTCAAAGATGAAAATGTAATATTTATTAATGGAATTATATGATTTAATGTCATTCTAATAATAGACATTCATTAATTTAGTCAAGCTAATACCGATATCTTTCAAGTCTATGTGAAACTTGAGAAGAAAACAAACAGGTTTTAAGACTGAAAGTTCTACTGTTTTCTCTTCGTCTGAAGCTTGAATTAGTCAGAAACTATTTACCATTATTGATGAAACTTCACGATTTTTAATACCACTTTAAATTCTTTGTATTTTTTGTTCACCAATTTGTCTAATTCGTTTATCTATACCAATCATCATTATTTCATGACTATTATTTCACCATATTTTCATATTCATATGAAAAGTTATTATAAACATTGAATAATAATGTGCAGCAAGTTTTTTTTTTTTAACATAATAATTTTATTGATCCCATTAGGGTTACCAATTATCAAATACAACAAAAAAAAAGAAAAAAAGAAAGTAAAAATCATCACATTAAATATAGGAAATATTTTTTGATTCGTTTTTATGTGATGTGTCTCTCCTCCTAGGACGTAGCGATATAGTACAAAAAAGAAAAAGACATTTGATTACATAAGATGATAGATGAAAGAAAAGAGAAAAAAAAAAAAAAAAAGAAGAGAAAAAGAAAGCATTCACCAATAGAATATAGTGGATTGTGTTTTTGGAGCAACGAACTTCATATTTCCCAAATTTTCAGAAAGGAAATAGAGTCTTAAGGTGGATATATATATTTATGAATAAATCTTTCAACATTAGTAGATGAGCTTTTAAAAAAGCTTCTTTGTCTCTGATGTACACAGAAAAATGAAAAAACATTCATATTTGTATGATGTACCCTTTGTATATAACGATTTATAAAAAAATTATTTTTTCTTAAACCCATGGATTTATAGACGCTTCGATCGGGTGATGTGGATATAAGGTATGCCTCCCATGTTTCTCTATACTCCCTTGCTTCCGGAGATATACTAAGATGTTTCATAAATTTCTCCCAATAATCATACACGTAGTCGAGAAGAGACCTATCTTTTGCTAGAACTAATGTAGTGTAGTCGTTCCACCCCCACAGATTATGTATTAAACGAAGACCTGTACAATATACATGTTCAATATCTTGACGTTGATTTTCTGTAAAATAGAACCATGTAACAAATAGCCATAAAAAGTGGGGTAAGGCGAATGCACAAAAAAGTTTTCTTCTAATATTATATTGATCTAAAGGAATTACTCTGAACATTTTCCTTAAAGCACTGTATATATTTCTAATTTTATCTAATCTTGTTTTAATAAAAGAGCCCCATCCCATTTTTGTACGTATTTCTACACCTAAATATTTAAATGAAGAAACTGTTTCAATTGTTTCATTTTTAAAAAGAACTTTTGGATAGCTTGGTGATACAATACTATGAATAAGCATCATTTTTGTTTTCTTTATATTTACTGGAAGTATTAAATTCTTCGAAAAATTCTCTAATAATTTCATAGCTATATCAGCTTGTTGTTCGAGATCTTCAATATTTTGTGTAAATGTTGTTTCTATTGATCCTTTAATTATTAATGCAAGATCATCAGCAAATAAGTGAGAGCAAAAACGTGCAAGTGTTTTTGGTAAAAAATGGATGTGTAAACGAAAGAGTGTTGCTGATAAAACAGAACCTTGTGGAGCACCTGAAAACATCTGAATCGTTTTAGATCTTGATTCTCCATGATGAATTGCCATTGTTCTTCCTTGTAACCACTGGTATATCCAGCGGACAAGAGGCAATGGCATATCTAACTCGAGAAGATTTGAAATAAGAGCAGGATACCATAACTTATCGAATGCGGATAGAAAATCAATGAATATTACTAATGCGGGGCGATTACATGCTGCTATTGTAAGACGTAAATCCTCACAGAGGGTCAATATTCTAGTTTGCAACCTACGATGCTGAGTGAATCCAGATTGTTCATCTACAAATATGTTTTGTGCAATACACCAGTTTATGATTTGCTCATGTATACAACGTTCGAACCACTTTCCAATATTAGGTAATAAAGAAATGGGGCGAAGTTTATTTTCTTCTGGATAAATCCCTTCCTTAGAAAGGCAAATAACCTTCGCATGCTTACTCTCCTCAAAAACATTTCCTTTCAATGCACATGTATTGAAAAGAACCGTGAAAACATTCATATATTCGACTGGAAGCTTCTTTAGTAGATATGCAGATGTTTTCAAACTATCTAATGATTTTTTTGGAGAAAATTTTTTCCAATTTCTATAAACTTGTTCATAAGATATCATATCAAGTGGCATATTTGGTAAATAAGCAATATTTTCATATACGATAAGGGAATGTTCATGTGTTTTGTTTGCATAATCTGGTATTGGTTGAGAAAAATGCCGTTCAAAATAATTACCTAATTGATCACTTATTTTCTGTGTATCTCTTTCAATCTTATTATCGATTGTTAATCCTCTAAATGGAGGTGTATAAGAGTGAAAAAATGGACGGGCAAATTGCCAAACATTTAAACCCCTAGATATATTTTGTAATTGTTTTTCTCTCCTTTGTTGCTCATGTTTCGCTCTCTCTGTTTTATATACATTCTTCGCTATAGTATAATCTTCTAGATGACAAAGAAAACGTGTTCTTCTATATTTTTTTCTCGTCCTATTAACATCCTTGGCTAAAGAGACAAGAAAGTGTGGCCAGGGCGGTTTATACTCTGTGACCGGTAAATATTCACTCGTTCTATCCCACAGTGAGGCTAGAAACATAGAGAAAAGAGAAAAAAAAGTTTGTTCATTTAAATTATATACCGACGCATTCCAATAAGTAAATAAACTTGAAAGAATAAAAGAAAAAATTTTCCAGTTTGTCTTTCGGAAAAAACCTTTTTCAGATAAAATAAATGGTGCAGAAAATATTACAGGAAAATGATCTGATGTTCCTTCGTCAATAACTTCACATGTCCAACCTATTTTATCTTGTGAAATTGCAAAATCAATAATAGCATCTGACCTTCTGGAAGTTGGTGCAGCAGGAAAAATGCTCACACAACCATTTTTTTCCATCCATTCATTTAATAAAATTCCACTACTGTTATTATTGGTACATCCCCATTGAGAATGTTTAGCATTTAGATCACCAAAAATATAAAGTTTCTTATCAAGAAATTTCTCAAACTCATCAATCGGAGGCCTACTTTTAGGGGGTACATATACTGCTCCGATCAAGATAGAAGACATCGCAACATTAAAGTCAACTACAAGAAAATTTTCGACTGCGTGTATAACTCTTGATTTAATAGAACTATGTACTAATATTGCTACACCACCAAACGAATTCGAACCTTTTTGTTTATGCCAATAAAAGTTCGGAATAGAGGGCATATTACGAATGTGAGAACCAACACCTGTCAAGATAACAACATGAGGTAAATAGAAAGACAATAAAATATCAAGATCGTTTAGATGGGTGCTAAGACATTCACAGTTATATAAAAGTATAAGAAGATTTTCAGATTCATTTTTAGGTCTAGTTTTTTCCCATGAAAGACATAAATCGGAAATAGAAGTTCTATTGTTCCACTCATTTAAAATATCAAACACTAATTTTTTCTCATCTTTTGATCCTACAAATTGATCTACTAGGGAAAAACAAACTGTGTTCGGTATACTAATATGATGTTGTTTATCCATTATTTGTTGGTAAAAAACAATCTAATGTCGTTTCAAATATCTGTGATTGTTTATTCATAATAGAATTTAAATTTGTTTCTTGTTTTATAAACGAATCATTTAAATTCTTGATATGTTGTAAAGATGAATTAATCATTGTTTTCATCATTTCGATCTTATTTCGATCAGATTCATCTGTATATTTTGATTTGATTATTTCACTTAATGATGTTATTGTTGTTGCAAATTCACCTATAGCTGATAAATTGTCTTTCATCATAGTTGACATTAATGAAAGATATTGATTTTGTGCTTGAATCTGTTGTTGTAACATTACCCATCCTTGCTGCTGAATTGTTCTAATTTGCTTCTCATAACATGTTTTTATTTTTTCTCGTTCTATTTCAAAATTTTTTTTAATTTCGGACAATTCATTAGCTAATGATTTAATTTTTATATTCATATCATTGCTGTTCCAGGTTTCTACAGGTGCATATTGTCTTTTTGTCCATGGATTAATTGTTGGAGGTTTTGATTGAACTGAATTACGTATTTCTATATCGAAAAAGAGAATGTACTCTTAGAGTTCTACCAATGTATGTATTTCGCATAATTGACGATGTATATTAATATGTTGCCTTATCTCATCTGAATCATTGATTAAACATTAAAATCAAACTGGAAAAAAAAACTATTTTCTTCCAATTTCTTTGCATTTAATATTGAATAGGCAGCAAGGGGGAAACGGCGGATTCGGATTCTTTGGATTTTTCGGATTATTATGGGATTATTGGGATTATTGGGATTATTATGGGATTATTGGGATTATTATGGGATTATTGGGATTATTATGGGATTATTGGGATTATTATGGGATTATTGGGATTATTGGGATTATTATGGAATTATTGAGATTATTATGGGATTATTCGGATTATCATGGGATTATTGGGATTATCATGGGATTATTGGGATTATTATGAGGTTTTTCGGATTATGTTTGGATTCCTCGAACTTTTCAGATTCCCACAAGATTGTTGGGATAGCAGTGGGATTCACAGAACTTTTTCTTACAATGGAGGTACTTGTATTGTAACCGAGCTAGACTTGATATTTTAGCATCAAATGAAAGCTCTCACTGCCAAACTAACAAGGTTAAAATATTAGCGGCCCTTGGCTTGCCTAGAGGGAGATATTTAACTTTTAAGTATAGGTATAAAAATGAATCAGAAAAGGTTTTCTCCACTATTAGAAGGTCAAAACATAGTGTTGTTCGGACCGATTATGGGGTTTGTAGGGATCCTCTTTCATATGGCCCGAACAACACTATGTTCTGTCCTTATAATAGTAGAGTGAATTTTTCTCGTAGCTCATGGAAACAGCTTTCTTCTATCAACCACTAGGAAAATTCACTCCACTATTACAAGAACAATACATGGTGTTGTTCGGGCCATATGAAAGAGGATCCCTACAAATCCCATAATCGGCTCGAACAACACTATGTTTTGCCCTTCTAATAGTGGAGAAAACCTTTCCTGATTCATTTTTATGCCTACACTTAAAAGTTAAATATCTCCCTCTAGGCAAGCCAAGGGCCGCTAATATGTTAAACCTTGTTAGTTTGGCAGTGAGAGCTTTCATTTGATGCTAAAATATCAAGTCTAGCTCGGTTACAATACAAGTACCTCCATTGTTAGTCACATATATACCAATATTCAAAGTACTTCCAAGGAGAAACGGCGGATTTTGGATTTATGGGATTTTTTCGGATTTTTTTTGGATTTTTTCGGATTTTGATAATCCCAAAATCCAACACCAATATCCTGTTACAAATAGAGAAATTTCGATCTGAAATTTTTTCCATATTTAAGCTTCATGGCTCTTAAAATATTCTAGAAGTTTCAGCGCCACAGGATCTTATCTTCTGAAGAAAATGTGATCGCAAGAAATACTCGTATTTCAGATCTTGGTCAGAAAATCCACTTTTTTTGGACGTTGATTATCTTGAGAAGGAAACATCCGTTTGCATTGAAACTTTCAGGACATTTTGAGAATCAAAAGCTCTACATATGATGAAAATTTTAGCTCGAAATTCTTTCATTTATAAGAGAAAATTGCTTGTGGATTTCGAGATTTTCTGAATCTTTTTGGAGTTCTTTATGAATTGGCGATTCCAATAATTCACCTTCTGTCCTTTCCTTGAGGAACAGTTGATAGTAAGTCAGTTTCAGAAAAATCTTGAAAAATTTCTGGAAGAACATAATTGTTGTTCGCGGGTGATGACAGTTTTAATCGTTTAGATTTTATTGTATGCTCTTTAAGGTTTTCTCCCCCTCCTTCTCACCCAAATAAAGTGAATTTTCGTCAGAATGATCAAAATTGAGATAAGTGCAGAAGAAGATAGTCCGTCTTTAGATTTCTCGTAAACGATAAAAGTTTTTCCTTAATACCTCTTTTTTTCCAAAAAAAATTGAAGACTCGGTCGCACCTATTCGAAAAAAATCAGCTGTTTTCAAAAAAACAAAAAATCTTTCGTTTTTTTTGTCTGTTCATAGTGTCTCGAACTCGTTTCCAAATTTCTTCGTCAATACTCATTCAATGTATTTATATATTTTTTGTTTGAAAGAACGTGTCAAAGCACAGAGATTTACAGTGCCCTTTTTTTGAATTCAGCTTTTTTTAATTATATACACAGACATTTATATTACTCGGCACTCATTTTTCAGAATTTTTGAAGTCATTGAACTTTCAATCCCTTTTTCTCCTTAAAAAAGCGTTCAAAAAAACAAGAGCTCTGTCATCCTCTGTACTCCGACATACTCTTTCAAACAAAAAAAATTTAATTCATGATATGTACCTGGAGTTAGAATTTCGGAAAACCTAATTCTCTATTTTTCAGCCTTATTTGACTGGTATTTTCAGTGAACATCATGATATCGAGCTGAAAATTTTACCATAGATATTCCACAACATCCTGAACATATTCTGAAAATTTCATATCATTTGGATGTTCCTGAGTTGAGATCGATTTAGGATGGGGGGAGGAATCTTAATATGTTCTTCGTGTTTTTGATAGAGAAGTTGATAGGGGTATCGAATACTACCACGACAACCTGTTTTCATTGTATAAGTATAATCATCGGCTTCAAAGCGAAAACAAGTCTCTTGATATCGTTTAAGGTTGAGCGTGAAATTGAAAGAATACCAGATACATCTTCCATGTTGAGAAACAAATATACACATCGAATCCCTTGAGCTTCTAGCGTTAAGCTTCGGCTGATCCAGCACTATTTTCAACCATTTTGTAAAAATCTGAGAAGCAAAACGAAAGGATATCCAAGCAGACAGATATTTTCAAAAACGCGTTTATATGTATGAAAAAGTGCCATAAAAATATAAAAAGTAGACGGTTTTTCCCTTTTTTGCGCGTTTACACGTATTTTCAACGAGAACACGATTGTAAAGCGTATAAACGCATAAAAAGAACATGAAACAAGGATATCTTCTTCCCAATCGTAAATTACCATCATGATTGGGATAACAGTTTACGATTGTGAAGACAACTGCGTTTTGTGTTTTTTTTATTCGTTTTTATGTTTCTACAATTGTACCCTCGCTGAAAATGCGTTTAAACGCGCAAAAAAGGACAAAAAACCGTTTTTGAAAATGTTTGTTTGCTAGAGTATCAGCCGGTGAGATAGAAATATCAAAAGAAAGGTTCTGAAAAGACATTTATAAATATTAGATTCAGAATAAAGATAATTATCATCAACATAGCATTAAAATAATTTTAATTTTGAAAATATTGCGATAAAGAATAACTTTATTCAAATATTTCGAACTCACTCTGAAAAATAATTGATGCCCGAAGACACTGAAGAAAACAGAGATCAGCTACTTCTGGATAAATTCTCAACTAATTCCGTATGCTGAATATGAACACATCTGCATAGTGAGTCGAAGTATATCGAAGAGTTCGTATGTGTTTTGATCATATCATAGCAGTTTGCAGACCTTCAAGTGTCATATTTCTTTTAGCTATCTTATTTTGAAATTTTCTTGACAGTTGAGTATAGCCTCACTAGACATTACATTAACATTAGGAAATAGCGAATTATTTTTCGATACAAATACCTAGTTAGATTTGTATTTCTGATATTGTCATTATCATTTTTGGATTCTGTAAATCATATCTATAGAATCTATTTTATGTCATCTATTTGAATAAAGCGCATATTACCGTATTATCATACATAAAACAATATAAACTTTCGAAAGAAGATTTAAATACTGCAGACTTTGTTCTACAATTTTCTAACTTTTTAAAAATATTTAAAAAAAAATTCAAATTTCTTTACGTCCTAAACAGCTTCTTCAATGTAGTTTACTCACATATAGAAATGTTCATCGGCTATAATATGATACTTGAAGCTTCAATATTCTCGTTATAAGAATACATCTAAAGAGAAATATAAGTCTCGGTGTTCCTTAATTTTCCAGTAAGAAAATTCAAGCACTCTTGGCGGTATAGAACATTAATTAAGTTTAAAGTAAATTTTTTTCCTGTTATTTGATAAATATGAATTAATTACAAATTAGTTTTTCTCTTATTTTATTTTAAAAAATAGTTTAATTTATTAAATATGTGTATAATAAAATAGATTATAGTTTAAAAAGATAAGATTAGAAATAAATCAAATTGAGATAGAATGAAATGATAAAAATATATATTTATAATAAAAATAACAATAAAATATAAATTTTAATTGTTTGATGATAACAATTTGATATTAAGTTGAATAAGAGTAACTTGAAATTAATTAGAGTTCAATTATAGTTACGTAAATTAATTTGTTGATGTTTCGGATCAGAATTGTCCTTCATCAGAACTTGATGTTATTATAAAACATATGATTTTGGCAATTGTATATTTTTCTTTTGTTTTTGTTCTCTTTCTTTTCTAATTATGATAGTGGTACGGATGAGGAGACTCAGATGTCATCCCCTACCAGTATTACCTTCTTGTTCCTCATCCGTACCACTATCATAATTNATGACCAAGTATAGAACGAAAATAAATATCTTTTTTTTCACCCGATTTTTGTTGTTGTTCATCAGAACGAAATGCTTGTGCTAAATGTGTATATTTTAAAAAATGTCCTAGAGGTAAAATATTTGAACCCGTATACATTAAAATAAAATAAAATACACCAGTCATATAAAATTGTGCTAATAATGGATTATCTTGTGTAAGTTTATTAAGTAATATAACAATTTTTTCAACTAAATTTGGATCAAATGTTAATAATAATTGTACAACATGTGGTAAACATGTTGGATCATTTAATAAACGTTTAATTTTTGGAAATGGGCGAATTATTGCTCCATTTACTTGATCACGTGAAGGATAAAGTTCACTCATTGATATTAATATATCAAGAATAATTGCTGCTAATTCACTATCATTAAAAAGAGATTGACCACCAGCAAGTAATGTCCATTTTAATTGAGGAATACGATCCATGGTTTTCCAACCATCAAGACCTTAAAGTTATATAGAAACAAAAAATAATTTTAACAATAATCAATAAAGAATTTCTTTATTGTGACATGAAATTGTATATGATAGTTCTCTAACTTATTCAATCAGGTTTGTTTTCAATATTTTTTTTCCAATGTTCATAAAAATTCTAATAAGAATTCAAATAATGATTTATCTAAAGAATTTGATTTCTAACAGAATTTTATCTATAAAGTATTCGTTTTTTGTTTTTGATTTGTTTTTTAATTTAAGTTCTTATTTTTCTTTTAACTCAGATAGAAACTAATTTGTTACATCTATCGTTCATTTCAATAGATCTTCTAAATAAACTTTACCTTGTGCCCAAAATCGAGTTTTAGCATCAAAAACTCCTTCTTTATGTAAATCTTTAATTTCACTAAAACTATATGGTCCAACTTTTTCTTTATCTTGTTTTCCATAATACCATTCTTTTTCATTTTCTCTTGTCATCGTTGTTGATGATTCAAGTACATTTGAAGCTAATGGTACTTGTGCACGATTTATATGTAAATGTGCTAAACACATAAGTTGTATTAAAATTTTAACTCCACCACAATCAATTATATCTCGAACATTTCGATGATTTAATATAAGTTTACTTATAAACATAAGTAAACGATCACGTTCACATTTATCTGTTGAACGATCAAGCATAAGAACAAGATGTCTTGTATCATTAAATGGACCAATAGTTTCATAATGACGAGCATAAACAATTGTCATTGCTTGTAAACACATTGATTTCATTGATGCTTGTTTTATATTAACCGGTTGAGATAATAGAAAACGATGATAGAGATCATTAAAAAATTCATATGGATTATAAGCATCTAAACAGAAAACTACTAGTAGAAGCTCTATCGAATTAAAATGTAAAACACAATATAGCTGTTGTTGCTAATCATAGGAAGATAACTTTATTCTATCTATTTTGGCATACATTTCTTCATCATTCTTTTAGTTAATCCTTCAAAAATGCAACAAGAAAATAGTTCATATTTTTAGAATGAGACATTATTGATATTACAGTTTTTGATCGTATATCTGAAACATCTGGCATAGTCTCTGACTATTAGCCTGTCAAAATCTGTTAACATAGATGCTCATGACGATGCTGTCGTAGATACTGCGACAGTAGAAATTTACCTGTATACTTCAACATTCATTTCAAATTGTGTTTCACAAAAGAAATCAATTACCTGCTGCTGCATCATTATTAGCTGTTAATTCTCCTTGCTCAAGTAATAAACGTAAATAAACACTTCCAATTTTAATTTCATCATTTAAACATTGATATAAAACTTCAAATTCATTGTGATTCCATGATATTAAATGTCCATGACCAAGATCTTTATCAATATTAAAATTTCTTATTTCATTTTCAATTGTTTCACGTAATTCATCACGTGTTTTATTATTCCATATTAATGTTGGTCGTGCATGATCCATAGCAAATTTTTGATAAAATAAACGCCAATTTTTTTCAGTACGTATACGTTGACGTGGTTTACGTAAAACAACAGGTTGTTGTCTATCATTTAAATGATTTGTTACTGTTATATTTGGACTATCAGATGAAGATAAAAATTTATTATTTTGTTTGAATTTTAAACTCCAATGTTGAAAAGCATGTTGAACATGTTGTTCAAGAATTTTTACTTGAGTAGCATTACGTATTTTATTTGCTGTATTTATAATTGATGTTGAAAGAACATTAGATTTATTTGTTTGAGCATGTTGTTCAGTTGCTAATCGAAGAGTGTCACGACCAAGAAGTGCAGATTCATCTAGTGAAAAGATATATATTCGATTATTTAACATGCACAAATATATAGATGAATGCGCAGCTAGCATTAATTTTCGAGAAAGATTTATTTGCTTTAATAAGAATTATATTCTATTATTGCTTAACACTATTATCAAACAGAACTGATTACTATAGTTGAAAATATTCTTCAATTTAGAATCAAATAACCTTTATTCGTGGTCAAAGGCAATAGACCCGATGAAAAGATTGTTGAATGGAATGCAAAGCATTGTATTCGTGTAGACTGACACGAATGTTTTTGTTTTGACGTAAACATGACAAATTCGTATTTGTATCGCGAGAATCGTAAGAATGGAAAAACACACAATATTCGTTCAAATGCGGAATGAAAACATTGAGGTCGAATCGACATCATCCATTTTCTTATAGAACGCCACTCAAAAAGGTAAACTTTTGTGTACTTTATGTTTCTCAACCTTCGATATAACTAAAACGGAGATAGTAACAAAAGTTAATCACGAGTCTTTTTTACAACAAGTTAATTTACAGATGACAGATAATCAATCAATATGAGAATTAAGCAATCAATCCATACTTTTCATTAGAAATATTCCAAAAGAATCATATCAAAAGGTCTTCTAAGGGTAAGTAGTCTACTCAGCAAAAACTGAGAGATAACTTGGAACTAAAAACTGTTTGTTTTATCAGAACTAAATTCATTCAGATAATACACACTAGTTTGACNGGGACGGCGATTGTGCGCCAAAAACGCCCACTTTTTTCGGATTTTGCCTCTTTTTTTGTGCGTTTAAACGCGTTTTTCGAAAGTTTTGTCTGCTTGGGTATATTAGAATGAGATAGATGAAAATAAGATATAAATATTGACAAGATATATATACGTATATGGAATCAGTCCTAATTCACTTGTATAAGTCTGAAATTTTATCTCGCATTTTAATTTTCTGGATTATTGTTATAATTATTCATTTTCCAAAACCTTGCTAAGTTTGAAAAACTGCGACTGTGAACGACCGTATTCAATCAAAAACGGTTGCTATATATGACAGTGTATCTTGTCTAAGTAAAATTCAATTTCTAAATCTTACTCTAACCTAAAAAGTTTATTTCTCACTCTCTCTTAATCACAGTCTACTTGGGAAACTTCAAAAATGATCAATAGTAAAATAGTATTACTTTTTTATGATTTATTTGTTTCTTATTGCTAAAGTATTAACATATAATTTTTTTTAAAAAGCTTCCTATGAACAACACGGTGTAGTATTAGACAAGCCTTCTGATATTTGGCACGCCATGACGAACAAGTTAAAGGTATACAAAAAACAAAACTTTATTTGAATAAGTCCACATTCACATAAAATATTGAACAGAGCTCTTGGTTAGGTGTGAATCTTTTATTCATCATCACCTTTTTTTTTCGCAGACTTTGAAATTGACATTGTACAACAAGAATACAATGAGACAAATAGTAATGAAGACATTATGAACAAATGAAATATAATTAATTTGAACATTTTGTTCGTTTCTGTAAAGATAATATTCTTAGTTATGACAGTAAATACTAGTAAATGATCAGTATCATAACATGTCGTATGTCTACATGCATTTTTTTTTATGTTGAACTAAGTCACCTCATATTGACTTTATGTCTAGTTGAGTTAATCAACAAAACTCATATGTCTTGTCACTCATTACCTCTTATATGAAGTAGCTGATATACCAAATAATAATGTAGCTATATTTCCTATTCATTGCAATAACTATTTTTCTTCTATTCGTTCAAATATTCGTACCGAAAAAGTTTTGCTCAAAAATAATCATCGTTCAATGATCTTGTTAGGATTATACCTGTATTATGACTTCGTTGGTTCTATTATTCTCACTTCACTTTGTGTTATTAGATTCTTCCTCCTAGACTCAACGTTATTCTACCATGACATACTGATAGTTGTTTTCCGACCGATCATCTAAAGCTGATATATTATCGGCAAAGCAAACAGATGTACAATATGGGCTATTTTTATCCTGTAAATCTCTAGTGTGGGCGTCACCTCTAAAGATAAAGTCACGTACGACGGTTGGATATACATAGTATCTTATTACACACTACACGATAGAACACGATCGTGACTCTGGAGTCAAGTATTATAAAGAAATCTGATCGTATATAATCTTATATGGTTACTCATGGCATCGTATAATACCTTCTTAGGCAATCATAATCTTTATCTTGGGTAGTTGAGACTAATAAATCGTGAATTCTTACGTCTTGTGTGTCAACATAACATATTGGAAAGAAGTCATAGAAATATATGATTAAGTCGATAGAAACTGAGAGAACATTCTTATAATCTAATAAAAGACTAAGATCATTGCAGACATAATTTAACCAGAAGTTGAGAACAAATTCAAATTAAATTTTCACGATTCTTTGAAACAGCCTAAATATTAAGACTAAAATCTAATCTTTAGTGTTTAGTAAAAATATGCATTATGAATTATATGAGAGCCGGAAATGTAAATATATGTCGAATGAAGAGAAAATGACTTGTAATGATTAGAATATATCTCTTACTATAAAATTAAGATGTACACTGACATAGAAGAAAAGTTTCAAATTGTTTTGTACAAAAATTTCATTTGGAAAGAAATTGAAACAAAATAAAAACAACTTTCTATTATGATAGATCCATGTAAAAAAAAAAAAAGTCATACTCTTATCACACATAGTTTTTACTTATGATCTGGTATTATTGAATCTACTTACAATGTATTCAATTTTTTCTTTGGTAAGGCTAATTTAAGTGTTTCTAATACTAATGGCTTTTTAATTTCTTCATCAATTGGACTTGATTGATAAATTAATTTTCCTAAAAAAAGTAATCAATTATATTGTTGTTAATGGACAATGTGTTTTTGTTTTTATTTTTTACCTGATTCATTTTCTGTATCAAAATCAATTCGAAGTGAAGGATTTGCATTAACTTCAAGTAAAATTGGTTTTAAATGATCAGTGAGAATAATATCAAAACCAACAATCTACATAAAGATAAAAACTGTTCGTGTAATCCCTATAGGATTAAAATGTGAAACACAATCTAGATGCTTTTGCTAAATACAGAGAGATTATTTTGTTCTATCTATTTTTTGAGACAACATTATTCCTTTACTTAAGAAGGTCTTTTTCTTTCCGAGATTTCTGGAAAACGAATTGTCAAAAAAATGATGAAACTTTCAAGGTAGATAGATCTTGATAAGTAGAGTAGAAGTTGTCATAGACTCAAAATTTCCAAATGCTTTCTTCAGACATATAAAGAGTGTTTCATAATAACTCAAGATAAATTGTTAATGATATTTTTTATACTTTTTCTTAATGTACACAACTGAAATTTTTATCACATATATATATATGGGCGTGCTCCGCCATAGGAGGCTCCAATTTCGATACACTCCTATTGTACGGATAAAACATACTATTGTTCGGGTCATATAAGAGAGGATCCTAGATAACCCTGGAGTGGCCCGAACAACAGTATGTTTTATCCGCGAAAT
>CAJNSZ010000020.1:606233-635768 GCA_905329745.1 Rotaria sp. Silwood2
TGTGTAACCTATTTTGGTTTATGCACTTAAAAACTAGAAACTACATCTAGTGTGATGAAAAGTTTGTTGTTGACTTTTTTTTATAAACACAACTAAAGAGCGAAAAAATGACAAAGATAGCTTGACTCAACTCGACTCGGAAACAGTGGTGACTCGACTTGACTCGCCCATCCCTGGCTCATAGAATTATATATAATAAGAGATAAATGAGTAAAAATTCTATCTATGTTTCATAGTAGAATAAATCAATCATCATTATTTATTTTTATTTATATTTAATCTTATATTCGATATTTTCTAATCAATTCTTTATTTGTTTGACTTTTTTTTATAATAAATTAATCTTTAGACAAATAAAACTTGTTAATTATAATCATAAATTTGACAAATTCGAATTTTTAAACTATAATGTTATATTAAAAAGGGAATATTCACTAATTCGATTGGTTATTTCTATATTTTATCTGTGACTATTTCATTAATTAAAGTGATGTTTCCTAATAAATTCATATATAAAATGTGTAATAATGCTTTTCATTCAATTCTATAGATAAAGTGTTAAAAGTGTTTAAATCTTAATAAAAATGAAATATTTGTTTGAATATTGTCAAATAATTTGAACGAATTTAATTTCGTAAAAGAATAAATTCTTTATTTGAAAATCTTTGCTTGTTTTCATATAATTTTAAAAAAGTCTCCTATAAATAAATCTATTATTTTGAAAGATTTTAAAAAAGAAATAGATGGTAATATTTTTGATGAAAGATAAATTTTCATGACAGAAAGAAAAAAATAAACGATCAAATGAATTGAACAAAACAACGATTTTTTTTTTCTTTTTTCCTTGTTTTTAGTATTTGTTCAATTAAAGATCATAACATTTATTTAACACATTTTATTCAATTTTTTCTTTTTTTCTATTGAATAAAAAATTTCTTTTATCATTTAAAAAAAAATGTCGTTAGTTTTCTGACAAACACATTAATGCATTTTGTTTAAGTTGAGATTGGACAGATAAATGTTCTTTGTCTGAGCGGGATTTTATTTGTTATATTGGATTTGTGAACAAGGATAATAAAGAAGTAATAATGTCAATTGATATTAAAAATAAAGAAAATAATTCGAAATATTGTTCTCAATGTTTATCAAAAAGTGATATTGAACATGTTTGTTCATCTCAATTATTATCTGATTCTGTTTATACATTATCTGAAATGGCTAATGAACAATTAAATCAATTAGATACATTTTCATTAGCACAAATTCATGTTAAATGTCAACAAGATTTAGAATTATGGCATTCATCAGCAGTTAATCATCTTGGACAAATATTTACTCAACGTTTAGCTGATTTAAATAAAATTTATAATGAAGATCTTCAACCTGATCTGGAAAAATATAAACAAAAAATGATTGAACAACTTAAAAATCGAATTATTCCAAAAATAAATAAAATTATTAATGATCCATCAGATAATAGAAAAAAAGCTGACCAAATTCAGGTTGAACTTTTTTTTACTTTTTATAATACATTTGATAGGATTACTGATTTTTTTAAAATTTAATTCTTATATATTAATTTACAGATTTACATCTAGCATTTTTCGTTTTTATGTTAATTAAACTTTTTTTTAAATTAAGTTTTTATCCAGTTTACATTTTCGAATAGAATATATTCGATGATAAACAAACAAAAATCGATAGTTATTTTTATAATATAAAACAATTAAGAAATAAATTTAAATAATAATTGGGATTTATATATGAATATATTTTAAAATAGATTTGAGTTTTAATCGATTTTAACAAATATTTATATTGGAATAAAGAATAACAATTTAATAAAATATTATTTATTAGAATTGAATATTTAACACTGTTTTTATTCTTAGTATTGGCTTAAATTAATTTATATAAAAATTCTTTTTACGAATAGAAATATATTAAGATATATTCGAAAGTCTCATTCTAATCAATATAATAAGTTAATAATCTAGTTAGTCTAGAAAAACGTCCATTTCAATAAACATCTCAATATTTAGTTAATCGAAATGTAAACTGCGAAATATTTGAAAAAAAAATGTCCATAGAATAGTGTTATTGTTCATTGTTTAAACATGAAGTAGTCATATTATTTTGCTCTGCGAGGATGATAAAAGAATCATCTATATGACTATATTTACTTTGACTTAAGTGAATATTATATTAAAATGATTTTTTAAGTCTATTTCTTTTAAAGAATATTATTATTATTATCTGTCGGAGGTGAACAAACTAGAGAAAAGGTGATGTACACCTCAAATGTGTCAATAATATATAAAGATAAAAGTGTTCGAAGGTATTTAATCGTAGGAATGGTCAATATCGGATAGTTTAAGTTCTATCGAAATCTTATGATTCCATCGTCTGTGATTATTCAAGACACTTTTATATGCAATCATAAATACATTAACTTTCTTGAAAGACGTTATTTATTATAAGGATAATTTAAATAAAACAGTTAGAAAATGTATTATGCTACGAGAAAAAGAGCCAATATAGTATAAAACAGAGGTCCAACCAGGCCACTAGGCCTGCCTGCCTGCCTGTCACAGGCACAGGCTGCGTTTTTTAGGCCTGGCCTATCACCGGCAGGCCAGGCCAGGCAGGCCGCTTAAAAACACCAGGCCGCCTGGCCTGTCTATATTTTTTATAAATATAGTTTTTTTTTCAATATACATTTTTTTTTAAGAAATTGAGGGTAATGCTAGCGATCGGGAGAAGTATAGAATAATGTTCTGCTTTCATGGTGATTGATTGAGGTGATGACTAATGTTCAGCTCAAATCGTAGAGTTCCTCTTCTTTATCTATTCACTCTTCATGTTCTCATTTCTCTATATTTTTTTATTATTGATTGTTGTTAAAATCTTTCTTATCGATTATTGTTGAGATATTTATTATTGGCTGTAAAAGTCTTTATTGTTTTTGTTAAACTTATGTGTTAGCATTTCAATTGTCTTTCTTCATGAAATGGGTGATATTGATCTTTCATCTTCCGTCTCTATTGATGATCCTTCACCTCGTTCAAAAGTAAAACAAACTACATGTTTCTCTTCTATCATCGTGATGGTCAAGGCGTGAGTGTGACACCCGTCCCCACAATATTCGAAAAATTGTCTTGCATTGTATTTCACAAAATGAAACGTATCCTATGTAAAGCACGATTGTATATGTTAACCTCAGTGTTGTCAGATGTCAAACTCGTGAATCCAGAATTTAAATCTCAAAATCATGTAAAACTCAGAAAAATCTCAAAATAATCCTGTAGAAATCTCAAAAAAATCCAGAAAAACCTAGAAGAAATCCCGAAAAAATCTTGATAAATCCCTAAAAAAACCAAAAATTTCGAAAAAATCCCAACAAATCCAGAAAAATACTTGAAAAATCCTGAAAAAGCGCACAATCGTCAAAAAATCCAAAAACTTTAGAAAAAATTCTGAAAATCCAGAAAAATCCCGCAAAAATCTCGAAAAAGCTTTCACATCCGGAAGACCTGGAAACACTAGCTACTCACCCAACATTTTTGGAAATAGGATTTTATAAGTTACTACCCCCGTCCCCAATTTTTGGTTGCTTGCGACACCCCTGGTAATGGTATTGGCATAAAAGAAAAATAGACAGGCCTTTCCAGGCAGACCAGGCAGGCAGGCCAGGCCAAACAAATAAGTTGGCAGGCACAGGCAGGCTTGGAATTCAGAGGCCTGTCATAGGCCGGCCAGGCCTACAAAAACGCGGCCTGGTTGGACCTCTGGGAGGATCTGCAACCATAATAAGAGAATGTACTCCGTTTCAGCTGAAACCAACGCTTGATCTTCTTCCATAGTTTTTATCGAATGAGTATTTGAAAAACTCTTTCATAGAAAATTCATCTGTTTCAATTATAAGTTTACAATGCATAATAAGTTGAAATGATACTAGTATTACATTTGACAAGTATCGAACATTTCTTCTAAATAATCTTGATCCGTTCAAAAGATTCCAATTACTTTCAACAGCTTATCTAGTCTTTGGGATTTAATGACTTTTTCTAAGGTAGTGTGATTTCTACCACGTTTACGTCGAGTATTTTCAAATCACGTGAAAATTTCAGGGTTTGTAAACTTTCGTGAACTATATTAATTCCCAAGACCAATTATTGTTAATTTCATTAATAAACAGGTATATGTCGAGCATGACATTCTCCATGGTAGACCCGAGCTCTCATTTTTTTTTATCTCACAAACTGCGAAATAAAGAAAGATGCAAAATCGCGTTTTTTTAAACATTTCAGAAGAGAATATTTCCATAGGGTGAATCATGTTGTACAAAAATGCTCTCACCAATTTTGACAATAAAACTTATTTTTGTGAGTATGTTGGGAAATTGTTTATGATAATTTTACTCATTAAAACAAGTTCACAATCAAAATCCAATTTCATATTTATATTCCTCATGAGACAATGCATCGGACCATGCCAAACTCAACTGCAGTTTTAACGAAATTCAATTCGAGTCTTAAAGCGAGCGCGAAGTAGTACTATATTATTAAGTGGCCGATGAGCAGTCAGAACACAAACTAAAATCGGTTTCATTCAAATTATCATAAACAATTTCCCAACATTCTTACAAAAATAAGAGTTACTGTCAAAATCGGTGAGAGCATTTTTGTACAACATGGTTCACCCTATGGAAATTCTCTCTTCTGGAATGTTTTTAAAAAAAATGAGAGCTCAGATCTAGTACACGTTATATTGTAATTGATTCTATACATAATTCTCTATATAGCTATGTCCAAGAATGCATACTTTGATATGGACAATATGCCACATACATGAAAGAATAATAAGGTCAAGATATTGACAAAACCAGTATACTTTGTAGTCGAAATCTAGACAAGATCATCGGCAATAAGAACATGTATATATAGTTAGTATTCTATATGTTTAATTCGAAAGATTTTTGTATGAGATCATTTTCGAGAAAATTCTCATATTTATGATTAAATACAAAAACCATAGAAAATGTCTTGCTGGACATATAACTGTTTATTAATGAAATAAAAAAAACTGGTTTTGAGGATTTTGATAGCTCATTATGATCTTCAATAAAAGAAAAACGAAAAAAGTCTTCTTTCATTTTCGATTGAGAATAAATGTAATGGTTATTGACCATATTACTTCACTTGTGTAATCATTCCTCTTATCTGATTATTCGCCAATTTCGATCAAGTTTTCGAATTAATAAAAAGGACTTGAAATTCACTTGAAATTTGTAGTTTTAGTAATAATTATCTGAATACATTCAAAGTTAGTAATTACATTTATTAATTGTTGCTTGTTTTATATTCAATAGATGTAAAGTTTTCTGTTGTAAAATGGACTCTCTGAGGTCCTTCCAAAGACCGTTTTTTTTAGTCGTAATCAAATGTAGAAGCAAAAGTATCTCTCAGTGAAAACAGAAAGAAATGAACATACATGTCTATAACTGAAAGAAGCTACAGGATGGCTTAGTTGATTTGTGTCGGTAGATAACGAAGTGTTATATTGTGCAACATGAATGCTTCTAAACCCATGAAAACACAAAATGATCCTTGTTGAATAAGTAGAATAGGCGGTGTCAGACTGTGCTACATCCACCGGTTTAAAAGTGTGATCACTTGCCAAATGAGTATATAGACAGCTATCATATCTATATTATAATATATATCGACACCACTAACATTACGAGCCAGATATCCAATAGTTAATTATTATTATAATTAGAACTATATATATGCATTTGTTTATTCCACGTTCATAGATTAAGCATCAAATACGTATCAAAATAATAATCAGTGTAACTGTATGAATGTTGATGTAGCTATCTAGAGTCAAAAGAGGTTCGCATACTTCTTTGCCTAAATAGATGCGGTTTAATTGAAGAAGTTTCTCTTTCAAAAAAATAGACTTTGCCTATCAAAGAGAAGACAGCGGAATAACATAAACGAATTACGAAGAAAATCGAAACATATGATTTGAAATATGGAGCCTCTCGATGTCACTTTGTCTATGGTACACAATATAATCCAAATGTGATAACTATACTAAAGCTAATAGCGAACGTTATACGAATATCATTACGAATTGTGACTGCTGTTGATTGAGATGAACTTATTTTGAAGACATGACCGTACATTTATAAGAAGCTATTCACTCTTTCGCAGTATGACAGACTTTTCTTCTTATTAAATGAACATAAATACTGAAGATAAGTATTAATCTATGTATAGTGGTCATCTTAGTCAAGAAAAAGGAAAAAAATAAAACGATGTCTTGGAATCTAAGATCATTGAAATGTTTTTCTATTTGAACTGTTCTCCTTTTTCTTTTATTTGTGATTTTAAGAATCTATTGAGAAGGGTGTGAGCGGACGTAGATATGGCGGGAAAAATTCTGATTTTGTAGTCGTTTTTTTTTAACGATTTTTCGCTTCATTTTTTCGTGAAGCTTACTCAGACTTTTTCGGAAATAAAATCATTTTGAACTAAATAACTTTCTTAAATTGATCATATGAACTGAACTGTATATGCTTGTTGTTTTCCTTAGTAGAAAAGCATATCATAGATTTGTTCACAATAAATAGTTTTCCAATTTTTTTCAGATTTCAAAACACTTAGTCCGACTTTTAACTTTATTTAAGTATAAATAAAAGAAATCCATGCAGAATTGATTTGTTCTAACCCCAACTTGTCAATAAAAGAATGACGAATGTGTTATCGTATTATACAAGTTGACTACTCAAAACCAAATCTCTGATAGAGAATTACAAAGATTATCCAGACTATCGCGTTCTACGACCTATCTTTCTTTTCTTGTTACTATTCTTTAAATTAGATTTTTGATAATGCAATTATAAATAATGCATAAATTGAACCATTTATTAATTACTCTTACGTCATTCTATTTTTTTTGAACACAAAAGCGCATTTAATATACATTGAATAATTCTATACAAATACATTGCTTGTTTTTCTTGTTTTTCCCTTCTTTATCAATGAAACAAATAATACAAAGACGCACATATACGAATAAACACTTTCATCAAACTGATCGAAGCAACAAGAAGAAAAGAAAAGAAATTTCTGTACAAACATATGCGATTTGCTCTCAACAACGAGCATTACAAAACAAACCAATGAATGACTAATGAAACAAGTTAATTATTTGTTATAGTCGTTGTTGACGTAACCATATTATTTCCATTTGATGATGTTGAACCTGTTTCAACTGGTTTTGTTTGATTATAAAAATCAGGTATAAGTTTAAGTCTATTTAATATTTGATCAATTATTGTTGGTGATAATGAGTCATTTGAATACCATATAGAATTTTCTTGAATTTGCTCTGATATTGGACGTAAATAAAAAACATCAGCTGTGCCGCGAATTTGTTCAGGACTAATACAAAATACGTAATAATAAATATTTAAAATGTAAAATTTATCTTACCATTTCGATACATAAAAATCATATTGTTTTATTGGACATCGAACTGGATCATTCATTTGTTCAGTGATTTCATAGAACGTTGGTAAATTTACTAATGATTTCAGATCTTTATAAAAAAAAGATAAAAATCTTATTTTTGTTTTATTTTAAAACAAACTGTTAGAGCAGTTTTCGCGAAGTTAAAATATGAAAAAATTTTAAAATAAGGGATCATCGCATTTTCTATTTTCTTCTCCTAAAAAAATTAAACGTTTAACAAAGTCCGAAACTTATAAAAAAAATCGACTAAACGTTTTCTTTCGATTTTTGTAATAAAAAATACATCGTTGTTAAACTCTTTCTCCACTATCTTACTTCAACATTCCTTTTTGATCGTATTTCATAATAGAACCAATATTATTTTACCTGGATTATGAGCATAAAATCGTAAATAATTCATTTGTTGTCCTTGTGGTGAATTTGTCGATAAACGTACCCATTGAGAATATTTACCAAAATTTGCAAATGATATAGCCATATGTGCTTCAACAGTTTTTAAATTAAAATATTTCGAATTTGTATGAAGTAATGTTGTTAATAATGACCATGATGTTAATGTACCTAATTGATGAACATCATATAATAAATCTTCATCAATTAATGATACTATTGTATTTGCTAAAAGAAATTATTTATTCAATATTTATTTTGAACAATGAGAAGAAAAAAGTAAACAAATTAACTTACAATCGGTCAAAAGACGTGGTGTATAAGTTTGAAGAATTCCATTTAGTGTTGAATTAAATTCTATATAACGAGGATCGAATAGATCGATTTGACGATTGTTTAAATTTAAATAAAATTGAATACCTAAAATTTTTATATAAATGAATGTTTTCTTGAAGATATTTTAGATCACATCGATTTATTTTTATTTTATTTTTTTCTGCTGAAAAGTTTACAAGTTGTTATTCGATTTCTCAAAACCTGGAAATAACCTATCGAATTCTTAATATGTCCATTTTCTAGAGGTCCCAAGTTTTCGGAACACTCATATTTTTATCTGAAACTGCAATGGAAAATATCTCTTTCGGTTGAGTAAGCCGTGAAATGAACAAAATGGTTAGAATTTATTAATCTTCGAGAGTAAAGAATGTAATATCTAGAATTTGTCCATTGAAAGAAACTGACTAGTTGCACTTACCCAAACAAAGATAATAAATACTCTCGGGTAAATATTGTTCTCCTGTTGGACGACGAGCTTCACGAATAAATACATCCATAACCTGTTGTAGTTCATCACCATTTACATATGAAAGTAAATCAGATTTAACAAAATATTGTTTTGCTATTTCTGCTTCTAGAAGAATTTTTAGTTAGAGAAAGAAAAATGTTCAATTGAAGATTACCTTCTGGCGTATCTGTTAAAATAGAACGATTACGTTGTGCACACCATTGTTGAAATGCTTCAACACCATAAGTCCACTTAAGACGATATCCAGCATCAGGTAACATTCGAAGAAGCTAACAAAACAAATGATTTATATGAAGAAGTTTTTCATACACATTCCTATCTACTGTGCATAATCGAACGTCGAAAAAATCAATATATGATTGCATCAGTAGTAAACTATGCATATTTCTTACAATTGGATGAAAAGAGAAGTCAAAGATAGCTAAAAGTATGATTGAGACCTTTTAAACAAATCCATTTTTCAGAAAAGACATAGTTAGGTCAGTTATTCCTATAAAAGTTGTTCAATGAGGCGTCTACAGTGGTATTCTATCCAAGAAAGAAATAAACTCAAATGCTGTTTTTGGCTTAAAAGCTCATTTTTTCATGAGAACTTTTTGACTTAGTTTTTGTCTCAAGGCCAGCAAAAGAAGAAAATAGAAAAAAATTGTGAGAATTACTAGACTGTAATGTCTTCTATTAACAAAAAGAAAAAAGTTTTCCCAGTCAAATTGGCTGAATGCCATTTGAAATGCGATCGACACCAACAATGAGTATTACACACATACTAAAATTGTCATAGCTCTGTTGCCAGAGTCAGAACACATTAGTGGCAGGTGGCAGTTTCACTATGTACGTCATGTTAACAAGATATCAACAGAGAGTAACAACACTCTCCACTATCCTTCCAAGAACAAAAGAGTAGCTAGTGTTCTAGCTCGATCCCTATTTAGTTTTCATTAAGAACGAGATATAACGCTGACATTTCTTTTTGTGCGATGACAAATCCAAGATATTCTTCGAGAATGATGGACATTAATAATTTCGAAAATAAAAACCGACCTCTAATATCATGCTTGTTATGTCTGTAGGAGAGAAGCGTCCCAATTACTACCCTCAGACTTTAACATTCCTTATAGATCGTGTTTCAAGAAAAAAAGAAGAAATTGCTTATTGAATGATACCTTTTGAACTTCAGGATCATTGGATGTAATGGAATCAATGTAATGAGCTTCAAGATCGAGTTCAGGTAAATTTTCAATTGTTTGTGATGTTGTTATATATGAATCTAATAAAGCAGAATTAGACAAAAAAGAAAAGAACAATAAAGATTTAAAATAAACAAACCATCACGTGTTAAATCCATCATCATGACTGATTCATGTCCATTTGTTATTGTTTGTTGTGGTTGATTTTCTGCACGTGCAAGACTTTCCGCATGCATAACAAGTGCTGCTTCAAATGGATCATCAGGTAACAAATCACGTTGCGTCTAGATATCGAATATTTATCTTTTATAAGAAAATATATTCTTAAAAAGTATCTTACTTGAAGATAATCACGTATATTTTTATAAGTACTTCGTTGGACAGGTATCATAATTGGTACAAAGAAAGGTACTGGTATTGGTACAGCTTTTGGTTTAAATAATCGATAGCTCGGTGTTGGTGATGGAAGATAAATTGGTACAGGTAAACTAACTAAAGGTACATCAGGAATCATATGTTCCATTTCTAAAATAAAAAATTATTATTATTGGAATAAACTTACAAAAAAATTAATAAAACCTGTTTGTGTAGCTATAGTAAATCTAGTTGGCTTAGCTTCAACTTCACGTTCAGATACTAATGGTTTACATAATGTCATTTTATTTTTCATTGTTGATGGATTAATTATTTGTTGTGGCATAATTAATGGTACAAAAGATTTAACATGATATAATTCATCGTCAGGCCAACGTGCTTGTTTTTTATTTATATTTGTTGTACTACGAATTTCAGCTGTTGTACGTGGTTTACGTCCTGGTCCACTTGATGATAATTGAGATTGTTGATTTTGTTGTTGTTGTGGTCGTGGATAATCCATTAAACGATATGGTATATCATCTTCATCATCTTCAGCTTTATTTAATGGCATTGATGATGGTGTTGGTGGTATTGGATTTCCATTTTCATCTCGATCTAATAAAGGAAATGTAACAAAATCTGCATCTTGTTTTGGCTTTGGTACACGTGTTGAACGACGTGTTGGTCCCAAACTATCATTACTACTCATTGGTGGAGATGAATCACGATCTGAATCATCATCATCATCTGATGAATGACGTCGAGGACGGTTTCTATCGAACAAAATAAAAAGTGAAATTTTTTAAGTTTGTTATTTTTTTGAATATTTACTGAAACCAAGATATTGGTCGTCGTTGTTGGGATGAAATTGTATGTTGTTGGTGTTGGTGTTGTTGCTGTTGTGGTTGTTGTTTATTTCCAGACATTAATCCAGTACGATTATGATATTGTCCTTGTCCAATAGTTGTTGGTCGTCCAAAAAACATTCTTTCATCATTAGTTATTTGTTGTTGAATTGGTTTACGAATAGTTGCATTATTATGTGATGTTATTGTTGATTTAACAGCTGTATTACCTGTACGTGCTGTTGTACCCATTACTTTTTGTTCAATATTCATTGGTACAAT
The DNA here is from genome assembly GCA_905329745.1 of Rotaria sp. Silwood2. NCBI lineage: Eukaryota > Metazoa > Rotifera > Eurotatoria > Philodinida > Philodinidae > Rotaria > Rotaria sp. Silwood2. The sequence continues at coordinate 617,644 of CAJNSZ010000020.1, forward strand.
ATCAACAGGTGGTTGTTGAATAAGTGTTGTTAATTCTTGAAGAAGAGTTTCAGCTGATGTTTGAGTTGGTGTTGCTGTTGTTGTTGGTAGCTCTACCGGTGCAGCAACAGTTAATAATTCTATTGTTTGACCTATACCAGGTAAAACTGAAAAGGGAAGAAATGGCGCGCATTTAAATGATTAAACAATAACATTTTTTTTCGTCTTACATGCTTTTCCTGTTTTATTTAATTCTTCAAGAAAGGCATTCATTTCTACTTCACTCATTGAACTAAGTACAGCTTGTAGTGTAGCATCATCAACAACATTTATTTGTTGCTGTTGTTGTTGTGATTCTCTCGTTGTTGGAAGAACATTTTGTTCTAAATAATTCATAAATTTAATTAAATAACAATGGAAAAAATAGGTTTTTAGTATAACCCTTTAGGATTAAAATATAAAATACTATGTCGCTGATCACTGAAAGATTGCTTTATTCTATCTATTTAGAGATGTATATCTTCACCCATCCTTTTTACTTAGTCCTCCAGAAATGCAGTAAGGAAGTAGCTCAGTATTCGAATAAGACGTTATTGATATAGTCTCCGATTGTATACCAACATCTGCACGGTCTATGATAGAAACGCTGTTAACGCGTTTGTGAAGGAGAGGATGATGGATCAAACTTTTCATCCCTATACTTCAATAGTTCTTTTAGATGGTATCTCCGAAAATGTTCTTTTTGTTTGCATTTACCTTCGTGATTTGTTGAGGCAGTTTCTGTGACTTGATTGTTCATATCTACAATAGATAAATATATGTATAAAAAATAGAGCAAAAAAAATACAAATTATTTTATTAATAATAAAAAAAAAACGGTTCATTCTAATTGTCAGTTTAATTAATAAAATGAAACACGTAAAATAGTCCTTCTAGTTCGTCGTTCATATTCAGTGACTATTGTATCAATTGTATTATTCATTTTACTGTTTGTCATAATTCACAAAACATAAATACATCAAATGCTGTATTTTCTGGAATATTAATAATTTCATTGGTATGTTTATCACGATTTTCTAAATGTAAATTGAATTCAAAACGTTCAGGCTGTTGAGTGATGAACCAGGTATTTTGATTAGTTGATCAGAATCAAATGATGTAACAAGTAAATCACGTTTAGCCATAAAATGATGTGCTTCCCTACTTCGATTGTAATTTGATGAACAAACAAACAATAAATCCAAGGGCCACTCTTCAAATCTAAACAAAGCAAGGTTATAAGTTCCCAGAAAAATAAATAATTAAAAAAACTAAAATATTCATTCTTTTTTCGTCAACTGCAATTATACCGTAAGTCATATGACCACTAGCATTGTCTGTTTTGTTTATGATTTTGTATTTCTATTTTGATCTAAATCAATCTTTTCTTTTTCATGAACAACAATTCAATGTGCGATAACTGATTTTAGTTCAGCTCACTTCATAATAGAATCTTTACAATACATTTCAATCGTTCAAAATTGATACCACTACAGTTTTGTATCGGTCAAATAATTTGACTAGTTACGTGCTCAGAGGAGAGGAAAGTTGATCTTTCTCTGAAAGAGTGTACGGATTCAAGACTATCTGTCCTTTGCAGTTGTCCAATTAGAAGTTAACGTTAAATTTTCATTAGAAAAGACTGTTTTCTGTTTGTTGGAGGCGTCATGAAAATCTGATTAAATTAATTCAATCATAATGTAACGGATGATTCAGAATAATTGTCGTCTTCACAGTTTTGATAATATCTTCTCCAATTTTCAACAAAAAAAATCATGAAAGATCACGTTGCAAACCCTGCAAGGAATATTACGAAACAGTAAAGTGATGCTTTTTCAAGTGTTTTCTTTCGTTTTTTCTCTTTCTCAAGCAACAAGTGTGTTTAATATCAATACAGTGGCCAATTAGACGCTCTTTGAAAAGTCATCACTATCGTGTCTCAAAATCTTTTCCAGGATGACCTTCTATAGTAAAGTCTCTCATGAGATTTGGCAAAAAATTACACGACAATGTTTTTGGAAAACCGTTCAAGTTTCAGCATTGAAAACGCGAAAAGATATTATCGAAATTTCAACAAGAATCTGAAATTTTAACGATTTATTTACCTTCTAATGCACATCCAGGAGTGTTATTTGGTCATAAGTTTATCCGTGACTTAGATCACAAAGTACCACAATAACTTGCATATATGATGAATATAAAAAGAAAACATTTTCAAGTGAAATTATTGATTATATGTAGCAAACGTACTAGGTTACATCTCGACTTAGAACACAATTCGAAAATAATGATATATAATTCAATTCGATTAAAAAAAACAACAGAATTGCTCAAAAGGATGAGAATTTCCTTTTTTTTAAAATATACTCCTCTTGGATTTCGAACAGGATACGTGATCAATTTCTAATAAAAATTCAGAAGTCTTCTAATTGCTAAGTAATAGAAATGAATGACATCTCAACATTATTTAGTTAGTGTGTCAGCAACTTGTTAATATTCTGTAAAAATGATGCCTTACTCATGAAAACTATTCTTTCATAACATCAAAATTCTCTTACCGAAACGATTTTTGACACAACAACAGTTTCAATAGACACTCCATCAGACATAAAATATCTATGATCTGCTATTCATATTTATTTGGTGAATTTGACATTTTCAATCTAATTGGATATTACAGATTGATTGAATTCCCATTCGGCTACATTCTAATCAATGTCATTAACGATACACATTTATTGTGATGTAAAAAAACAAACGTTCCATATTCAATTGATAAAAAAAAGACGCATTGCTTTGTCCAGTTGAAAACCAATTCGATTGGTTAATAAGAATAGAACCAATAAAAATAGCTTTTCTTTATTATAGATGTCGCTCTATGGAAGAAAAAATAGACTTGTTAGTTCTAAAAAACAATCAAATTATTTTCTTAAACATTATGAAGGTTAAGATAAGTTAGATAAAGAGAAACACGCTATATATTATAGTCTATGTAAATCCTAGGTCGTTTTGAACCAATCAGGTCGTATTCCATATTTAACTCTTTTCTTTCTAATGTTTAATGACAATGTCAAAATATGTGCATAATGTGGTGTGCATAATCAAGTTAAAAAAAGATCGTATTGAAGAAGCAATCAAGTTCTTGAATTAGAAAGAAAACTTAATAGAAAACTACTGTCAATTTCTTCTAAACCTTAAGAATAAGAAAATAAAAAGCTTTCATACTAAAATCGATTGATCTCTTATTTTTCACAATATTAAAATAATACTTTTTTCAAAATGTTATAAAATATTCATTTAATTTGCATGTGAACAGAATTCAAATTTCACTATAAACAGGGATTAAATTCTACTCTAATTAACCTACATAGTAATGTTTTTGCTTGTTCAATTAGCATCTCAGTTGAATTCCACGTCTACCTGTGAAACATTTTCCAGCTACAAATTTTACACCTATTACATTTTCATTCAAAGAGTTTTGTTCATTTCCTATGAGACTCAAAGTTTTAATATAAATGATATTAATAAAAACAAAAAGAAACTTTGGGTCAATGGTCAATTTTTATTTCGTATAGTGATTGAAAGAGCAACTATTAGCAAAGTACTATGTCTATTATTTATTTTAAGACTTTCTCAGACGTGAAATCATCATGGTCAGAGCATCAAAATATCAATATACAATCATTAACAAAATTAAAAACCAGACGCAATCAAGATTGATATTTTGGAATTAGGATCGGTTAGCATTGTTAAAATTATATTGAAATGAAAATCTTTCACGTCAAAGCCAACAGCAACTATAAAATAGGATACATCAATTATTGAAGTGAATGTTTCTTTTGGTAAAAAAATCGATGAGTTTCCTTTTTGTTTTCTGAAACATTCTAAAATTGGTTTTCAGCTAAGAAACTATCACTTAGTTAGAAGGCAAAAAGGATATTATTTTCTACGAATTCTTTTCAATTTCAAGGTTTTACTAGTTGAAATTAGAATCGGATAGGAATCAAGTTTAGCGTTATTAGAATTGTGTTAGAAATGAATATATCAATTGTCAGAAGATAACAACCCCCCCGCCCTTGCTGGAAATGCACGAGTCGCCAAATATTTTTGATCAGATATTTCTTTTCGTTTTCGTGTTCGTTAAACTTATATCATTTCTTTCTTGACGATGTGGGTATAAGCATGATCAAAAAGAAGACCAATACTCTCAATGACACATTCATACCCGCCCAGTTGTTGAATCATAGTTGATTTAGTTGAAGTTGAAAGGACTTTTTCTGCTGCAAGTTTAGTTGTTACTACATGTGATTCCTTTCTTTGTTCTATTACTATGAGCTTCACTTTTATCTGTGATATTTACCTAAGATTTTCTTCAACAAATACTAGATTGTTTTCTGAATATTCCTCTTTCTATTTGTTTATTTTTCTATGTATTAGTACTTTTCAATCCATATTAAATGCAAAGTCATAGATAAAAGGGTACTTCTCTGTATAGTGAACACGTTTAAATATTTCGAATGTTCACACTACAGGATTTTTACTGGTGTCATCGTGTGAGCCAATTTGATTCAATTGACTTGTTGGACATTCTATGCAGATTAATACTTAATTATATTATATTATCATGATATTGGATTGAAAAAGTGTACAGACAGAGCAGGTCTGCGAAACGTCAATCCGATTACGCCTCTGATAACCATCTTTTTACTTTTCTCGCCTCGTTTAACTTTATTTTTCCACTTATTTTCTTTGTCTCTCGTTAATATAACTCAGATGAAGCACTAGGTAAGGAAGCAAGCTAATTTTGACATTTCATGAAGTTTTGAAAAGAGGGAGCATGATTTTAAGTGTCTATCACATCTTATTGCGTAGGAGATGATGGGTTGAGTAACTGTTTCAACGATTATTCCACAAAATCACGATTTGACACATTAGAATGAGTGTGAAAACGGAAAAGTAGTGATGATCACTTTTTTATGCCGTTTATCACGGTTTTTCGACAGAATATCGGATTGTGACCGTATGAACGGTATTTTCATCATTTCAAAACTACCCGAGTGTACTATCTTGAAGGTGTAGGATATTAATCTTCTTCTTGATTCATTTCATATAAACGGCTAGCCATTTTTATTGTGAATTTCAAGAGTGAGCAAGAACCATAGATGATGAAAAGCAGGAGCGAAGAAATACGGTTTGTCTATTGTTATAAGGAACTCATGTCTTTTTCAAAGTTCAAGAGACACATTTGAAAGTACTGTATGCAGTACGTCACTTTTCCAGATGCCTACAATTTTATTGCCGTCTTTGTCCATGTAAGTACCATTGCCGTCCTTCATGTCAGACCACCATTGACCCTCGGTATATACAACCATCGGTTTCAGTTTGAATACCCAAACCGGATCGAAGATCATTTTTCCATTTGCCACGATACATCTGGCCATCTGGATAGAATTGAACGCCATCGCCATGCTGCCTGTTGTTGAACCATGCTCCTAGAATAACAACAGCATATAAAAACAACAAAAAACATAGTGTTTTCTTCTTAATAGAAATGTCGTTGTGATCAACTCGTTTTTCTATGCAAAATTTATCTGTATAGCGTTGCCCATTCGGCCATTGCATCACACCCAAGCCTGATCGTATATTATCTTCCCATTGACCTTTGCAGCGATGTCCGTCACTCCATATTAGTTCACCCATGCCTGTTCTTGAATTATCCTTCCAATGTCCATCATAGATCATTCCTAATTGAGCCCAGACTAACACGCCATCTCCTTGTCTTTGACCTTTGTTGTCAATCTCGCCAATGAAAATGTTACCATCCTCATCAGTCTCGCTCACTTTTGTCAGAAAATTATTGTCTGTAACAGAAAAAAAACTTGAGCCAATTCATTCGAATGTCTTAATTTATTATTTTTTGTCTAAAACTCTTATTGAACTTACGATGTTCGAACGAACACGCCGACTGACTTTGCCAAAATAAAAAGTCGATTAGTAGTCCTGTAATACAAGCAAGGCTGATCGAGAAAATCATTGCACTAATTGTTAGAATGTTCCGTTTGTATTTGCTGGTTTTAATGTTTAGTACTTTATCATCGGCCATGATTTCAAAGATTTTCGAGTATCAAGAATTCTTGTTCTATTTAGAGAGAAGAAGAACTCGGTATTTATTCTCTCCAGTTATGATAGTATTGGTAATTCCCATACTATTACAATCAACTGTCTCGAGAAAATTCCCTAAATATTTTAGTAGTTCTTTTACAGAAGACAGACTGTCATCTTTTGGGTTATTTTATTCTGATCTCTCTCGCAAATGATACATCATTGAGAAATTACATGCAGAACAGAATAAAAGAGACGCCCTAGACATGACGCATGTCCATCAGAACAAAGTTACCATACACTTTGACCAATTCTTGTGGGAAACCTTCCATAATCTCTGCTTGGTATGAAGGAATGTGCTACCGAGTTTTGCTATATAATCGGTGGCAACGCGAAACAGGCTTCCATTACTTCTTCCATTATTGAAACAAAAGTGGTAAGTTATAAATGCGATGAGAAATCGTTCTCATAGTATCTTAGTTCTAAAGAAAAATATTGATCTTTTTGGAAGAGTCATGTTAGAACGGTTCACTGTAAATAATAACATTGACCGTTTCATTTTAGGCTGTGGTCAAACTCAATATGAAGCTTTATTTTATCACATTTATTTGGGCTGTAACTATTATTGTTATTGTACAGTCAGGACCGGTAACTATAACATCCACAAATCAAGCGGGATGCGGAGTTAAGGATGTAGAGAAGAACAAAGATGGTATGCCTTTAGCACTTGGAATAAAGTGGGAAAAAACGCATATCACTTGGTCATTTCGTGGTTCGGCACTGTCTGAAATCGGTGCTCAGAGAACAAAACATTTGCTCGCCGAAGCATTTCAAAAGTGGTCAGACGTTGTTCCACTGACCTTCAGTGAAAAATGTTCCACCTGCTCAGCAGGCATTCTGATCTCGATGGGTTACTTAGATGGTATGTGTCTTGCTCCCGTTTGTCTTCTCTGCAGTTTCTTCAGTATTGTGTATTACATTTCCTTCCTTTTCAGGCCGCCGGGAAGGTGACCTGGCAATAGCCAGAGTACAGTCAGATGGATTATATGTGATCGAAGGAAAAGCCACCATTACTTTTGACAATCAAGACTCGTGGACAGAAGAGTGAGTTAACAAAATGCGACAATTCTGCTTGAAAAGATCAATGAAACTTTTCCTGTTGTTGTTATTTCAGATTCGGTCATACGTCAGAAGGAAAATTTAATTTGTATCTTGTTGCTATTCATGAAATAGGCCACATTCTCGGATTAGATCACGATGTCAACAATCAGGCCATAATGTAAAAATCCTATATTCCATTTGAAAGAGAGGATGTGATACCAGAGCTAGACGTGCAAGAGATACAGAAAATATACGGAAAGAAACACTTGCCGAAGCGCGTAACATCAAGAAAACCGCAGTGGGTGAGAACAACAACCGCAGCTTCTAATGAATCAGGTCAGTTGGTTTTTTTTTAAACAGAAAAATACACAATTTACAGAGACATTTTTTGAATTCCTACGAATACATCACCTCTCCCTTTTCGATGTTTCTAAGAGACGACTGATCAGAAAAGTTTAGAATTTTCCGAGAAGATAGATCTCGGACAGCAGATCGAAAATTGTTTCAGACCCAAGTCTACATAATACTTCATTGTATGACGTATCAGGCTACCAATGTGCCAATATAGCCTTACTTTAACCTTTGTTTCTCCGACCGAGAACCTCCAATCAAGCTGGAATTTGTTTTACAGATACTAGATACTATTTGGATGGATGATTTTTTGTGCGTTTTTATCTTGTTCTCTTCAAGAAAACATCCAAAAATACGAACAGTACCCTAAAAATGACTGTTCTTTCACTAGGCCAAATCTTTTAATATCTGGTGAAGATTAACAGAGCAAGATTTCCTCAAACAAAAAAAAGACCGACACTAAACAGTGTTTAGTGTCTGAGAAAAAACGTCGGCTCGATCGGTCGTTCTTTGTCAGAGATATGAAGGCAATTAAGTGAATTTTTTGTGTAAAAAGTGATTTTGAGAAAAATGGAAAAACTGTGAAGCGTAATATTCTGGATGTATCAAAATTTTCATTTCTCCAAAGAAATAGGTGAAAGTTTTGCAATGCTTGGCGATGTCAAGAATTCATGGTTGATCCTCAAAGCATGTTAAAATGCGAAATCGTCGTTATTATGAGGAAACTTTGATACACAATTAAAAAGTCACTATATTTTTTTCTGCTACGAGTTTCCAAAGTTGGCTTTAATAAAACATTAAACAATAATGAATATCTGGCATTTATGTGGTATTTGATAGATGACACTTCGGAGATGCACTAATGCTAAAAAAACGAAGTCGTAAAAGTTGTGTTTCGAGTCTGGGAAAGAGGAGGGTGGAATTTGACCTTAATAGGTCATATCTGTAGGAGTCAAATGACTCGGGTAGTTGTTAGTGACCGAATCCAATGGAACTTTCGTGTTTTCATGGAACACTATTCGACAGGAAACATCGCGTTCATGAATACCTGCAATTTTCATTGAATTCGGTTAGTATCAACTTTCGGAGTCATTTGACTGTTACAGATCTTGACTCGGAATAAATGCTTTCAGTGTCTGAAGATGTGCACATATTAATTACGTGACAACATTTTGTTTTTACATCTATCTTTATTTTAGAAGCAGACNTAGATAACTTTAACCGCACAGGTATCCTAAATACAAATATTCATACAATTTTTACTACTAAATAACTAAAACAACCATGTTTTTTAAAGGTATTCAGTGCGTAAAATCCCAGGACGCATATTTGCGTCGCCCGGACCCAAAGGGTTAATAGGTCATATCTGTAGGAGTCAAATGACTCGGGTAGTTGATAGTGACCAAATCCAATGGAACTTTCGTGTTTTCATGGAGCAATTTTCGACAGGAAACATCGCGTTCATGAATACCTGCAATTTTCATTGAATTCGGTTAGTATCAACTTTCGGAGTCATTTGACTGTTACAGATCTTGACTCGGAATAAATGCTTTCAGTGTCTGAAGATGTGCACATATTAATTACGTGACAACATTTTGTTTTTACATCTATCTTTATTTTAGAAGCAGACAGTGACAATGAATGGGTTCCTTCTCCCAATCGGAACGGCATGAACTGTCAAACGTGGAAAAATGGAAATTCATGGGGTTATAGGTGCAGCACGTCAAACATGAAGTCTCCTGGAACTTTTCCTGGTATATCACAAGGATTCTGGAACATGCGACCTCTACCAAACATGTTCAATGGTTTTCAATGGAAAAAAAGATTTTAACTGGGATTAGAATTATCGAAAAAACTGATAATTGCGAATAATAGTAGCAATTCATGTGTGTTCTTACTAGCGCTGCGATACGTATTCCATTTTGCCATTTTTCATCGCGAAAAAAGTTGTATTCATGACGCATACATTTGTAACCCATTTTTTTTTTTGAGCTTTTGGTGCCATAAACTGGTCTATAATTGAAATGAGCTGTAATTTTCAATAGAACTCATGATATTGCTGTGGAGATATTCAAAGTGAACAATATTGATGAAAAATTGAACAACGAGTATTGGCATCTATTTCGGTTTATTCGGTTCTCTTAACCTTTTTATTTTTTGATCAAAACAAAGTTCGACGCATCTTTTATTTTTTAGTTTATTTTCTTATTTTAACGTCACATTTGACTAGGCATGATATCAATAAAATTGATTTATATTCAAGTTCTTACTGAATGAATGATGAGGGTGTGAGTGTAGCCTTTGCCCTCATTCTCACCTACCTCACATGCCATACGTATTCTCGATTGGTTTTCGACTTTGTTTTAGTGGCAATAAATACAAGACATTATGACGAAAAATCAGAAGTTATTTCTTATGTATTATTCAATTCTTTGTTCTAATGCATCCAGAGAGGGTGTTTTTAGTCATATGAAACATTCATAGACAGGTAGTCGAAATTCGATTCTAAGTGATAATATAGGTGCCGAATAAAAACAAGGTTTGCTTTAAGATGAAATTTAGTGATTTTTTACATTTGAACAACATGGGCCAGATTTGATCAAGTATGCTCGAAGTAAAGACAAGTCTTAATATGTAAAAAGAACTTGTCCTAACTGATTTCAACATTTATCATGTATTAATAACAAATTTTGTATTGATTTCTATAATGAAATTGTTTTTAAAGTCATGATTGTTAAGTGTGAAAGTGTTTTTTTGTGAAAAATGAATGATAAAATTGATTTGTAATGAAAAAAGTTGAATGTGATGCTATTTTCTAGAAAAACAATTTCTTTTCGCAGGCTTTTTCTAACTAACTTTTCTGTCATACAAAAGTTATGTACCTCATCGTAAAAACAATTGTACCCTAGCTACATCCCATTTGAAATTTGGCGTACTCATTTGAAAATTAGGATATGGCAGCCCTGATTGTCAAGTAAGTCCTATACTATATATAGCCAATAAGTAAATTCTAACTGAACTCGCAATCAGCATTGAACACATTTGTAACAGTAATGCTTTTGTTTTAGTTTATTTCAGAATTTAATATAACTTTGATGTATTTTTAACGAATTTCGTAAGCCAAAAAACAAATATTTTAGAATATCAAATTTATATCTTTTGTAAGATTATCTTTTAATGATAAGACTGTCTTTCACTCGAAAAATTGTTTTAATAAAATCTATATATGTTTATTCCTCTATGAGTTTCCTAAGGTATTGATCAGAAGTTAGAACTGTCCACCATAATATAGTTGAAGTGAATAATTCTAGTACATTTTCAAAAATATAATTTGTCATTTCTGTCTGTCCCGTAGATATAGGTGATTAAATAATGAACGTGAAAGTTAACAAAGTATGTGATGACTAGAGATGTGCACGGAATCAAGAAAATTGTTATGTTCCTAGTAAAAGATGTGGCTGCTGTTTTATTAAGTACATTGTTAAACTCATGTTTGACTGCGTATGTTATACAAAAATGTTGGCACTTCCAGCCTCTATACATATCTTGAACTACATCACGAGTCTTCTCTTTATCAATTGATTTAGCAAATACAACGACCAGAACCAGCAGAGAATATTTTTGGTCCCGTGCACATATCTAGCGGCGACATGTTGCTCTATCGACGTGACTTAGCAGTCTGAATCATAAACCTGTTAAAATATTGTAGTCTTTCTTAATATTATCCTACGAGCACTTTTTACATGTAATCTATACACGGTACTATATCACTAAGTTCTAATGGAATATTGTCGGTCTCAGATGAGGTACCCGTGCAGCTATGTTATTTTTAATGAAGCATAGTGATAGTTACGCAAGTTTTTAAAATATGAGAATATAATGTAAAAAAATCTACTTTCATAAGAATATGTTTCTAGTAAGAAGCCTTGTTCAACATTTTTGTACGGGATCTTATCGATGTTTATCTTTAAATAAAAGGAAGTTTAGAAGTAAAACAGTTTTGGTGTAATTTTACTTCAAGGTTTAAAATGAACAATCATTCAATAACATAAATGTGGTTTTTTCATCCTAATTGACTTCAATATGTTAGTTATACAACTGTATTTTTATTAGTTCATGCTAAATTTTTACAAATATACAAAAACATTCACGTTTTACTTTTATTGATCTATTAAACTTTACTTTAATTTTGATCTTCGAGATGACAAATTAGAATAAGTAGTAAATCTAAGCAATAATAGGATAACAATAATCGTATTCTATGAATAAACAAAAAAAAATGTGGCTGAAGCAAATATTCTTCATTATTTTTATTAACATACTGTTCATTATGTTTACTAGAGGAGAAAATGGCCGAATATGCTGCATATTGTGTATCTCAGAGGTACAGTTTTTTTTATGAAATGCATGAACTCAAAATGAGATACTGCACTTTAAAGTAGAATATAAATGGAAGCCCTAAATCTATAGAATATAGTATTCAAAATTTTTATCTATCGATATATTTAAAATAATTTCAATAAAATACAACTATCGTTTGCACTAATGAATAAAGTTTTTATTTGTTTAATCTTTAATTTTGGTGCATGGAAGATAGAATATTTTTGGATTTTATTTACTTAGTAATTGAATAAAATCTAATGTTGATGTTTAGTGAGAATTTCATTCATTTATTCAAAGTAAAATATATAATTTACGTCGATCAAATTATTATCGATAAATCCAAAATTATTAGAAGTTTTTAACACAAAATAAATCAACTTTTTCAAAAAAAACATTCTTAATCTATTTATCATAATTCATAAATAACTATAAAAACTTGTGCTACTTAAAAAAAAAATTCTAATTGAAAATTCTCTTTTTGTAGTAAAAGAAATACATGAAAATGAATTTTTTCTATGAGAAAATAAATTAAGTTTTAAAGGAAAAAGCTGTTTTTTAATTGAAATAACTAGTTTAAATATGTCTAGATGATTTGAGATATAAATCTCAAATTTTTCTTACATTGCAAACAAATTCGAATCAAATAAAAATTTGATATGTTTGCAATTTGTGTTAACAACATACAGCGCCATCTATTTAACGCTATCATCTTTTTTTTTTCTCAATAATATACTTTTCCTATACTTTTTTTTCTTTAAGTGATTCTGAGCACCGGTTAAAGGAGTCCACAAGTGATGGTTAAGATCTACTTGTTTAATACGAATGATGACACACACTCCATCATTTCTAAACTGAACCTATTAATGCATTTGCTCAGGTCATTTTATAACCGAGTCAATGACAAAGAGAATTTTAGAGAAAAAATAGGAATAGCTTACAAGGTCATTATAAGATATTTTCATCTTGGTCATTTTTATTTTCTCTATTTTATTAATGTCATTAACTAGTGTCATCTTTATCATAAATAACCAAATTCGGAAACTAATGAAGGAACCTGTCTATAGATATGACAGTGTTCTAATCAGAGCTCTAAAAGGATTTGGTTTTCTATTGAGATTTAACTCAGCTATGTATGTTTTAATATGTCTTTTTTCTAGAAGTTCTTGTAGGATTCCACATACATTTTCGACTTTTGATCAGAAACTTTATGAATATAGAGAATTGAACTAGACTAGTTTTCATGTGATCTACATTCAAAACTGATGATTTATTAAGAATTATACAATTTTCATGCATTTTGATAGTATAGGTAACATTCTGTCTCTGCCACAAATAATTAGCATAGAGCGTCATCTATTCATTTTTCTAAAACTGATCAGCATAATATTTAGCAGTAATACTATTCAAATTACGCTGACTCTGATTATATATATATATATAAATCTTAATATATGATTCGATTGTTAAAAAAAATCACTACATAGTGCATTTAGTAATAAACACGAGAAGATAAGTACATTCAAAACATCAGTCTTCAGATCATACCATTAATATTATATTGCAATTATTTTTCTTTTTATTTAATACACAAAACAAAATACATATTGCTATCGGTCGACGTGAAGGTACAAGGGGTAACAAAAGGACGGAACTTATATAAACACAAACATTTAAGAGATAAAATTAATCCATGTTTTTTTTTCCTTTTTATCAGTTCAATATTTTCAAAGTGCAACAAAAAACACAAGAAGGGAGAGAGAAAGAGAAATAGCTTATCACAGAAGATTTTTGTTTTCTTTTTTTTAAGTACTAGTCTTTAATATATCAGTTGAAGATAAAGATAATGATAAATTATTTGTTGGAAATTGACGTCGAAGTATTGAAAGAACAGTAGATACATCTTCAGTTAGTTTTGTTTCTAATGCAGATAATCGTCTAAATATAAACAAAATAAAAATTATTTTAAGAAAATAAATAAATATATAATTACTTAGTTAATTCTTGTAAACGATATTCAACACTTGATTGATATGGATCAAATGATTGAGATTGACGTGCCTTAAAAAGAAAGAAATTCACTGAAAAAAATTCAAATATTCGTTGTACAAACCAGTGGAGCTAATTCATCATTAACTGTTGTAAATAATGATGGTTGATGAGAATAAAATGATGGTTGATTACCTAAATTAGAAAAATAATATTTAATATAATTGAATATTTGAAATTTTACCTTGATACGCAGATGCACCACTAAAAGATTTTCCTCGACGTTCACGACGACGAGATGCTGTTGAACCAAATTCAAGATTAGCTGGAGTTATATCTTGACCAGCTAATTGAGGATTAAATTCAAGTATACCTATAAATAAAACATTTATATTTTACCGTTTTATTTATTCTATTTATACTGTTTTGATTAGAAGAGAAGAATTAAAATATTTTTTTTTAATATATTAATCATAAGTATACATAATTGATTCTTTAATATTATAGACAAATGAGTGAATCTTTTGTTAGAAAAGAATATGCATCTGGTCTTATCTTATTCGATATTCTCGACAAATCATCTCATATTGGATGTATTACAATAAATAATCCATCAAAACGTAATGCAATATCACATCAAATGTGGTTAGGTTTATCAAATATATTAGATGATTGTCTTCTTAAATATAATACTATTCGAGTATTAATATTAACTGGTCATGGTCAAATATCATTTTGTTCAGGTGCTGATTTATCCGAAAAAGAAGATGAAGATATTGATCATACAGTACCAAATATACGTATTAAACTTCTTCAATTCCCATTGCCTATTATTGCAAAAATCCATGGTTATTGTTTAGGTGGTGGTCTTGCATTAGCTATGAATGTTGATATTCGTATCGCATCTCAAAATGCTCTTTTTAGTATACCAGCTGTTAAATTAGGCTTACCATGTCCGAAAGATATAATTGATCGTTTAATTAAATTAGTCGGTGAATCTCATGCTAAAATGATACTTTATACAGGTGATCGAATATCTGCTCAACAAGCTCATTCTATAGGACTAATTCAATATGTATGTGATAATCATGATAATTTAGATCAATATGTATTAGATTTAGCTAGAACATTGTCATGTAATGCTCCATTATCCGTACGTTCAATTAAAATAATGATTGAAAATGGAAACGATGATTTAGCTATAAAAGCAGCCATTGATGCATGTAGAAATTCCAATGATATTATTGAAGGACGAAATGCTTTTCGAGAAAAACGAGAAGCTAAATTTCAAGGTTGTTAATTGGAATATAATTTAACAATAAAAATGTCGTCTTTTCTTTTTTTTTTTAATACTTTCTATTTACTTTGAAAATAAAGACACGTACACACGCACATTACATTCTATTTGATATTCTTACATTCTCTATGAGTTTAGAGAGTGTAAGTGCATTGCGTCGTTGCCTTCCTTTCTTTGACTAAAGCGCGAGACACATATAACGGACGACGCAACGAGTGAAAAAGACAAAGGAAAAGGAACCCTAGAAAAAAAAAGAAAAACTAAGCAACTTGGTGAAACAGAATGCTGAGCTATTGCCATGATCATTTCAAATAGAGAAAAAAGAATATTCTATTCGTGTTGATTTTAACTCTCTGACTTAATCGTCATGTGGTAGCAGCGTTTGTCTTCTCCTCTTTCTCGCTTTTTTTCTAATCTATAACTTTTTCTTCTCGTCATTCGAAAGGTTGCTGAGTGCAGTCGATGCGTAGTGGTATTTGTTGTAAGCGAAAGATCGAGAAAGAAAAAGAAGAAAAAGAAGAAAAAAATGTTAGTTGTAATGAATTTAAGCTGCTACATCAAAATCTTGTTTTTCTTTCTCTCTCTTATTCTACGACTATGATTCACTTCAATCGAGAATACACTCTGACGAACTGACTAATGTATATTGTTTTGTTTAAGAATAGAGAGAATATATAAATAGGAGTAAACATAGATGTGTACGCATTTACTTGCTATGTTCGATTATATGTATTAAGACGCACAGGACAATACTAATGTATTATTTTTAATTAGTTTTCAGATATTTCTTTTTTATTAATATACACATAGAAGGATGTCAAATAATTATTATAATCAACACGCAAATACTTCTAATGCTCATGCTACAGTTACAGGAGCTCATACTCATGGTAAGCTAAAGCCAAATTTATGAACACGAATATATTAATTTAGTTTATGCATGTATATAACATAAACTCTAGTTCGGTGTTCGCGAACTATCGAATCACTTCAGACAGTATTGAGTATTTAGGTAATTGCCTAAGTGTTTCTTTAAGTATATAAACATTCATAGATGAATCTTGAGTTTTGATCAAGTTCGAATATTTCGGAATATGGTTGACTTATTTTTAGGATGTTTGAAACCCTTCAGTTTTTTCATCATTCATTCTTCTGTTTGGAGATCTATTTGTAATCAATCATGAAATCCCTTCTTTGGGTTTACTTCTACTTATTTTTATTATTTAACTAAAAATAACTCTGATCAAGGGTGAATTCGAACTCATTGAACCCCGATGTTCAAACTCAATGCATGCCTAATTTAGTTCATATAATAAATTGTACTTAAATTAATGTCTACAAAAAAAAAAATCTTAATTACTGGTTGAATTGGTTTTTTTTTTGTAAATATTTATTTTCAATAAATTTTTATTGTATTTGATTGAAATAGGACAAAAACTGGAAGAACAAATAAAGCATGATGCTCAACAAAAAGAAGCTGAATGGAAACATCAGGCAGAACAAAAAGGTATAAAAGAAAAGAAAACCTTTTAACTATCGTCATCTATATCCAATTTTAACTATCAGGTACTGAAATAAAAGAAAAGGCTGGTGAAGCTACCGATGCAGCTAGAGACAAGTTTCATGAAGTAAAAGATGCTGCAAATAAAAAAGCTAATGAAATGAAACTTAAAGCTGATGAAACTATTAATGATGCTAAACAGACAGGTACAAATTTTCAATACGACTAACAATAATTCTAACATCTATATATCAAACCAATTATTTATCAAATCTTAATCTTTTTTTCTTTAGGTGCTCAATTAGCTGATGATGCTTCAGAGAAAGCCTGTGAAGTTAAAAATGCCGCACAACAAAAAGTTAATGAAATAAAACCCAAAGTGAATGAAAAAATCGAACAAACGAAAGAAGCTGGTATATAGAATTTGCTTAATTTTTCGAACGAATTTATTGCATTAATTTCATTTTTAGGCGCTCAATTAGCTGATGATGCTTCAAAGAAAGCTGGCGAAGTTAAAAATACTGCTGAAACTACAACAAATATTATCATTGGAACAGCTATTCATGCTAAAGATGTTACAGTTGAAAAAGTTCAAGAAATTGGACATACTGTAAGTTCAAATACAGTAGTATAACCTCTATATAGTGGGCATCCTTCGGACTTTTCAGAAGTGTTCACCATAGAACTATATGACGATGTTCACTATATAGATATGTTTACTAAAGAAAGTTTTACACTTATTTGTTTTTTCTTATATTTATATAACTATTTAGGTCGTTGAAACTGTACAAAATATTCCAGAAGTTGCTGCTAATGCAGCTAGTTTTGTTGGTGAGAAACTTAGTGTTGCTGGACAATGGGTTAGTTGGTTTTTTTTTCTTAATTATTTTTACTAAGTTTTGATATATTCTTTTCATTTCTTAGGCTGCTGAAAAAGCTTCTGAAGTCGGTACAGCTACTATGCAATCAGCACAAGAAGCTATTCATAGGTATTTTTATTTTAGTAAAATTGTTTCTCTCTAATTGCGTGTTGAATATTTTTGCCATAGTCTTACTGCATTCGCAGGCGAAGCTACAGCGAAGGGTAAATTTTATTAAAAATCAAAACAAGATAATCATGAAAACATGTTTTTTTTTTCTTATTTCATTATCTAGCCGAAGAAACAACCGATAAAGCTAAAGAAAAAGGTAGAAAAAGAAATAAGCAACCCTATTTAATTGAATAGAATATTATTTGAAAATTCTTTTTCATTGAATAGGAGCTGAATTGAACGAACAAGCATCAGAGAAAATCGATCAAGCAAAAAATAAAGCTAATGAATTAGCATCTGACGCTAGAAATAAATGCGAAGGTAGAACATTGATTTTAAAAGAAATGAATTTTTA
>CAJNSZ010000020.1:635860-683960 GCA_905329745.1 Rotaria sp. Silwood2
AACTTGAAATTTTATCCGTATCTGAACTTTTTTTCTGATCGACATTGTATAGTCAATAATACTTATCAGAAATTCATAAATCATCTCATAATCATAGATATGAATAAATTGTTTCGATTGAGTGTATATGGAAGAAGCGTACTGCTATTGAACAAAACCATATCTTTAATTTTTTTCCGTGTACGGGACAAACGGGATTCGGGACATAGAAAAGTTTGTCCCGCAGATCTCTACGCAACACACAATCTTGCATCGATGTTAAAGAAAGAAAAGAATTCTCTTTCGAATATTGGAAATTTCCGTTTACTATTTTTTTTTTTGAATTTCAATATTTACCTCAATAAGCGGCGTTGTTTCTGAACAGCTGTCAACAAATGTTGATAAAGTTTCATCGACATTTGAACTATATGGTAATGTACGTAATTTAGATATTTCATCTCTTATTTCATATTTATAACAAATATCAATTAATGTTTCATATAATTCTTTTAACTAGAAAATTTAAAAAGAGAAAAAAAAAATTATTAAAAACAAAATTTTTAAAATATTTTTTTATTTACTTCATTAGAAGTTGTTTGTGTTTGAAGATATTGAATTGCTTGACGAATTGGTCGTGTAAAAATTAAATGAAAACGATGAGCATCTATACATAGATTACATTTCGAAAATATTTTAAGTAATGTATTATATTCCTAAACATATAAATGCATTAAAATTACCAAAAAAATAAACAATTCTATAACAAACCATTGCCGCTTTTGTTGAATTTGAAGAATCAATATATTCAAATTGTAAACGAATATTTTGTAAGCCATTTTGTGCAATAAACTATAAGGAACTCGTCGAACTTATTTTCTTAGATCTTTATTTTGAAAAAAACTTACACGTTGAATAAGCGATCGAAGCCAACCAAAAGTTTCATTACCAATATTTTCACGTAAGAAAAATTCATCTTTTAATGTATATACACGTCGTAATGGTAAAGGTTCATGTTTATGTTTTTGGGAGAACGCTGTGGTCGTATCAAACGTCTAAATAATTGTTTTAAAAAGATTAATACTTTAGAAAGAAAAAAAAAACATCTGAACTAACTAGAGCAAGTGTATCTAATAATTTTATTGGTACAGGTGGATAACGAAGACGTGTACCAATTAAATCAATAAATAATTCAAGCATTTCAAATATTCCGCATTGAACTTCACGTGACCATGAAAAAACTGATTTAGTAGTTTGTAACTAAAATTTATTGAAATTAATATAAATAGAGTCATTTTTTTAATAATATTTACTTTGTAAAGTGCATCCGGTAAAATATTTTCAATAAATCGTTTACAATCAGCATTATCTTCAAGTTTGCCTTTGAAAAACGAACGTATAGTAAAAAAGTTATTTTTTTATTATTTTGAATACCTTCTTCTGCTATTTGAATTGCTGCCGTAAGACAAAGGCCTAATGCTTCATCTTGTTTAACTGGTATATACCATTTTTCAGCAAGAACTTTATCTTGAAGTAATTGTAATTTATCAATAGGAAAAGCCATTTTTTTAATCGGTTTTTCGATATGATATATTCCATTAAATATATGTTTATCATCAATATAGACAACAAGTGTTAAAGATTTAATACCATGATCTTGTGCATACTAAATAAAAATTTGTTTATATTGATTCAATCAATAAAAACGAACAAAAATTTCTGTCTATTTACTTTAACATTTAAATCAAAGTTATCTTTGGTTTGTATACAAATTTCTTCGTCTTCTTCATCAATTAAACATATCTTGACTTTGCTTGTTGGACCTTGACATAAAAATTGAGTCTACAAAAAAAAAAAAATATCAATTGAAATATTTTTGTATCTATAGATTAATCAAAGATATTAATTTACATATTGAATTAATCCATTCCAATCAATCACTTCAACAGGAGGTTGTTTATCCTTATCAGGATTTGTATCTACTTGATCGGACGACATATTAATAATTTAAATAAAAAACTTGAAAAATGAATATCTAAAAAACGTCATTGTATTTATATCAAATAACTTACGAAAATTTTATTAAGAAATGTCGACAAAAAAATGAGTAATAGTCGTTGCAAGCACGCGCTTTACAAAATGAATCTCTTATTGTGCAAGTAAAAATAAATATATACCCACTGGTGAAGAACGAAAGAAAAAAAGTGAAAATAAAAAATAAGTAGGAGAATAATAAAAATAGCAGTAGTCTAGAGCGCTACCATCTATTCTCGAATCATATGGAAGTTTCATAGAAGAGAAAAAAAACGGTACAATCAACATTACTTCATACAAAATTTTTGCCAATCTCTAAACTTGTTTTTTTGAAATAATAGAATAATGAAAAAAAAAACTTTCTTGCACATAGAAAAAAAATTTGTTTCGAGAGAAAAAGGTCATGAATTCTTTTTCCCTTCTAGACAAAAAAAAAAACAATATTTAAAAAAATGCCTGTTGCTCATTACAATCTAATTTATCACTTATCTGTTAATATTAAATTGATATGCTTTAAAAAAAAACTAATATAATCTAAAAAGAAAAAAAATATTAACTTTTCAGAAAAAAAATTCTTTTTTTTTTTTTCTTTAAATTGATGTTATTCTATTTTGTTTTGTTGTTTTCTTTTTAATGTAATTCTTATTCTCATCATGAGACGTGAATAATCACAATAAACAGCAGAATAAAAACACATAGAAAATAACACTAGGTTCGTCGCTGTTATATGTGACTGATATTTATCGTTTTGTTGTTTTTTTTTTCTATTTCTTCTAGAATTTTTGAAATTGTTTCTTTGAACCAGATGATTTAGTAACCTTAAGTGCATTAAATCGAACTGTTTTACTCAATGGGCGGCATTCGCCGATTGTAACAACATCACCGATTTGTACATCACTAAAAAGGAAAACTTAATAAAAAAAAAAGAAATTTCATTTAACAAATCTTTCATACCGAAAACATGGACTTAGATGTACTGACATATTCTTATGTCGTTTTTCAAAACGATTATATTTTCGTATATAGTGTAAATAATCTCGACGGATAACAATTGTTCGTGTCATTTTAAGTTTTAAAACTGTACCAGTAAGAATACGACCACGAATACTAACATTGCCTGTATATGGACATTTTTTGTCAATATATGTACCTTCAATAGCCTAGATGAAAAGAAAATTGAACATTCGATTAAAAACAAAAAACAAAGTAATAATTTTGTTTATTTACTTCTCGTGGTGTCTTGAAACCTAAACCAACGTTACGTGTATAACGTTGAGTACGATCTTTTTTACTAGCTTTAGTTGAGCTTAGTATTTTATTTAAAAAGATGGTTGGTTGTTTTTGAAATGAACGTTCCTAAGAGAGAGAGAGAGAAACAACAAGAATTTACGTCCGTTTTTTTTCTTTTTTTTTGTTAATCATACGTGTTCCATTATTGGTCGATGATGATGGATAACAACGACGAAAAAGGTCTGAAAAAGAGAAAAAAATTCATTAGATTTAATAAAATTTACCGCTGAATCAGATTAATATAGTCATCTGACTAACTCAATGATTGATTCGATATAGTCGTTTTGACCTAACCAATCGTCAGCCATAAAGAACTTGATAAAACCTTCATTCGCAATCAAGGAAAAAACCAAGAAGAAAAAAAACATTTTTTATTTTTCTAAAATAATTGAAGATATATTTATTTCTATATCAATAATCTAAAAAGAAGAATAAGTTATTCATGATACATTTAGTCATAAGATGTCGCTTTCGATCAATCACATAAAATACAAAGAAATTCTAGCGAAAATGAATTATAGTCATCCTAGTCGAACTTCGTCAGCAAAAAATCTATATGATGTGTGAACATATCTTGAGTAGTAGTGGAATCAGGCAGGCTAAGCTACCTCCATATACATCTTTGAAATCTTGCTAGCCAGAAATCTAGGCTTCGCCACTGATCTTGATGTTTGGACATGCCGAAAATATGAAAACAAAAATTTGACTCCGGCATCAATTTTTAATAGAAAACAATTATTATGTATGTGCGATTAATATAATATATCTTGCCATCCATTACAAGCGAGGTTACCAGCTGCTCTAGGCAGAACAGTAAAAACAAAAAAAAACGTGGAAGATGTTTTTTGTTGACTGTTCGCAAGCTATGGGTAAAAATAACTTGTTACTTCTTTCTATCGTACTTTTTTATTCTCAAAGTTTCAAAACATAATAAATAATGCATAAAGAAGATGAGTATTTTATTAAGCAGATCATTTTTTAAATGTAATTACATTTAGTGTTTGAGTAGTAGTCGATAAGCAATTTCTTTTTCAGACAACAGATGCTCATGCTATAATGAATTATGTCAATGTATTCGTATTTCTGCAATTATTGAGTCTATTCACATTGCATTGCAAGAGTCATTGGGCAAATGTTTCATTTCCAAAAAACCAACACGTTCTACATTAGTATTGCTTGCTGGAAGAAAAACAGAATGAGTCAGATAGGTAATAATAGACTGTAGACAACAGCTAACACATTTTATTGTCTGAAATTTTTCAATAAAAGATAAATCAAAAACTTCCCCATGTAAAAGAGCGGATGAGGTGGCAACTCTAATTACGGATCAACTTCCTTTCCGGAGTAATGCTAAATGATTGGAAAATGTTATTTTGTAACGCTTATCGATTAGATTTTTTTATAATAACGATTCGATAAAGACGTTTATTGTTCTAGACTATTATAATAGCTGTATATTATCTAGGTAGCAAAAAAAGTTAGATTAAGTATTGGTCATGACCATTATAGGCTGTATGTGAATAATATACAAATGTTCATGGAAATATTTGCATTAACGAGTTCAATAGTTATAAGTCATTATGCAGCTAATATTTAGAGGTTTGTAGTTTCTAGTATGATGAATTTTGTTTCAATCTTGAAAATGTATGGAAAATAATTATTAAAGAAAAATTTTTAGAAAGTCAAGTATTAATTCACGAGATCTATTTATTTGTCATGATTTCAAGATAATTCAACAAAGTACATTCAAATCATTTGTATACAATCAATCAAATAAATTTCAATGCGTCGTTTCATTATTATTTGTGTGACCACCACGTGAAGGTTTTATGTTCGTTCGTAAAAATTCTCTAAAGAATCTTTTAGCTTTTTTATCATCTAATAAATATTGTCCAGCTGGAAATACATCACAATTTCTATCTAATCGATGTGGTAGAAAGAAAACTTTGTTTGTACTATCATTTTCATTCTCAAAAGGACCTTGAAGTTGTTCAATACTATCAATATGTTCCAATGTACATTCCAATAGTAATTCATGTATAATTGTACGAACACGTGCAAATACTTGTTGATCTTGTTTTGTAATTTTTGATGATTCATCAATCGTATCGCTTGTTGATATATAACGACGAATAGACAGATTTTGTAATGGTTGTTGAAGCAACGTTAATATAGAGTTTTCTTTTGAAGATACAAGTGATCTTGGATACCAACGAAGTGTACCAAATGGAAGTAAAACTTCATTTTCTTGTGATAAATGTATACATGGAAGTAGTGTAACATGACATGTAAATTTTTCTGCTAATGAAGGAATGATTAAGTCAAAATAAATAAGATGTTCAAAAAAATCAAAACGTATCAAATCAGAAGATACACTGTAAAGTGTTTCAAAAAATAAATCTCGCATACCACGTCCATTTAAATAACAAGATTTTTTTCTATCAACATTTGATATTAGAAGACGATCTTGTTCAGCACGAGACCATCGTGTTAAACGATCAAGATATTTTATTTTACAACATATTGATGATAAATCTCTTTCAATTTTAATTTTACCAGAATTTTTCCATACAATATAAAAATCAAAATAAAATTCTCTATTTTCATTGACGAAATAAGATGATAAATTAGATGAAGGTGGTGCAAGTAATTCAAAATTAAATGATGAATTATATTTATATACACGTTCAACTAATTCTTGTAAACATCGTTCAACTTTTGGAGATACTAAACGATGACGTTCTAAATAATTTTGTAGTCGCTGTTCTTCTTGTGATAAAGGCAATGGAGGATCAGTTGTTTTACGAAGATTTTGCCATTTATTAACTATCACTCCTACATTACTCATAGCAACCATCGTTGACGAACGTTGAGCCATTTGTATTTTTATAAATAATAAAATGTAGAAAAAAGAAGAAAAGTAATAGCAGTAACCAACTTAAATCAATAAAATCTGTTTTTGTTCTGTTTATATATAAACAGAAAAGAAAAGAGAAACACTCATAAAATACTTGACATTGCATTGTTTTCAATAAGAAATTTTTCTATTTTATTAAAAATAAGACTTTCATCTGCTCTTTAATTTTTTTTCTGATTTTCACAACAGATAAAAAAAATTAAGATTTGTATGTAGAAATATTTTTTTCAATTTTATTAAACAAAATTCTCAATATTCTTGTATTTGCTTTCTTTTTTTTTTTGAAAGTTTTTAATTAATAGATGTACTAGTCGTAGATCATTCTAAGTTAATACTTGTAACAGCAGGTGTTAATGAGTATAACCCAATCCTAGGCAACTTAGTAGTTTCAGATGAAATATCTAAAGATGTGGAGAACAATGCTAATAAGATGATCGGCTTTCTTATAATATAATTCATTTGTTTATGATACCAATATATAGTAGCAATAATCAAAAAAAATAATTGTCTATGAAAATAAATATATTGATATAAATTTAAAATAATAAAGTCACTTACGAGAATAACAATTGTATTCGTTAAAATCTTCTTTATAGTATTTCTTTCCTATTTATATGTGGACAATGGTTTATTTTCTTTTCTCAATACTTTTATCTAGACAAACTTGAATATTCTAAATAATAAGAGCAATCATCAACATTTAGATTACTGTTAACAATCATAGGAAAGAACAATAATAGCATGTTTAAAACAGACAATATTATATATAGAATTATATTTTTAAATACATACAACATAGCATGTAGATTAAAAAATTAAAATGCATAAAAAACATGATAGCATCAACATTAAAAGAAATTTTACAGATCATCCATTACAGGGAAATCTTTTTTGTGCATTCGGTAGGATATAGTCATTTCTTTTTTGCCATTTTTCTATCCGTTGGATATATTATGTTAATTCAATATAAACTGTAGAGTGAGATGGGGTAAATGTAGAAGAAAAATCTAGGGTGTTTTGTATAATGCTTATATCTTTTTTATTTTTCAATATTTTAAACAATTTTCTTCACAAACTATGTAGAAAAATGTCTCCTCTATCTATCTATGAAATCAGTTTTGAAAAATCTTGCAGTATAATGTAGTGGTGATGGATTTCCCGAGACCTCCATCAATATTATACATTTACCCCACTNGGAGACATTTTTCTACATAGTTTGTGAAGAAAATTGTTTAAAATATTGAAAAATAAAAAAGATATAAGCATTATACAAAACACCCTAGATTTTTCTTCTACATTTACCCCATCTCACTCTATTTATTTTTATTTAAAATAAAAAACTTAATCGTTGTTCTTTCGTCATAATGAGAAGTTTTCTAGTCTACATACTAATTTTTCTCACAACTTAATTAATGTTCTTTTAAATAGTAAGTTCAATAATTCTCTTATTTTCTGCTTAATTCACTGAAAAATTCTACATGATTAGAAATTTACTTGACCACGAGTTTTGATTATGGACAAGAAAAGATTTTGAATTTAACTATGATTAAGCATAATCCTAACTTGTGATTATTTAATAGGTCTTAAATAAGAAGATTAAAAAGGGAAAATACAAACACTCATCTGTTTGAAAGACTCAAAGGATTTTCGAATTTGTTTTTTTTCTTAGATTCTCAAGTTATTTTATTTTAATAGTCTCAAGAAAATTGTTCTGTTTTGTCTTTATCTAAAGAGATTAAAAAATGCCATACAAGATGCATGCAGCATGAAAATTTTTGACAGTATATCAAGAAAACTATAGTATAATAATCTTAATATCGATAAAAATAAAACTTTCCCTTTTATTATGATTTTATGTTTATTGTAAGAAGTCATCAGTATGACTGGCAAGACTAGACATGTCTCATCAGGAAAGAGCCTTGCAACTGTCGAAAATCACGTCTAATTTTTTTTTTCATCACCGAATAGGACAATTTGTTGGATAATCAAGTATGATTCTTACTCTTTATTCTTATAATTAGTATGAATCTATTATAATTTTATTGTCACTCTAATGAGTAGATCATAAAAAAGCAGTATCATTGATTTAATTAAATGCTTGAATGTTTCGTTTGTATAACTAATTAATTGCAAAACATTCATTACAATTTCAATTCGTTGTGCTATCGATAGAAAGAATCTTAGCTGAAATGTCAAACAAGAAAAAAGAATCTGTAAAGAACAAAGGCTAACAATATCGATTTGTGAAATTTGTTGGATTAATTAATTATTCAATCTAGTAAGATTTCATGGTTTCCTTATCCGTATCACTTCCTCTCTTTGATCTGTAAGCAATTGAAAACGTAAAGATTCTATTTAAAGATTTTACATAGTTATAGAAATACCTCAATGTTTCAGATAGTAAAATTAAATTGTGAATTTAATTCAGTATTATTCGACATGTTGATGACTAAGCTTAAGTTTTCGCGTTTAGATTTGTTGTTATTACATCCCAGAATGATTTTAAGACACTCTCACATGTAGTTTCTTGCAGATAATATTTGCTATGTCTTTTGATTCATTATGACAACCAATGGATCCAGCGTTGCTCACTTTCATTCGAATGTATATAGGAAAATCAAGGGCAATATGTTTGATATTTTTACATGAAATACATCAAATCCAATAAGAAAAGAAATATGCAGTCAGAATTAAATGAAAGACATGTAAAGTTATCTGAAAATAAATTTTTCTTCAATTTTCAGCATTTTTGTTTGTAGTTCTATTTAATACAAAATAAAATTTATGGAACATGCGTTGATATAAGCTAGTCAAAATAACTTGCTGATTGTCAAGGTGCATATTTAAAATTATTTTCGATTTGTTTTCTTTTCGTACAATGACAAAAATTGTCGATTGATCGTATATATATCGAATAATGCTTGTTGTAATAAAACTCTTAATATATCAAACGAAATTCATTTTATTAATCACTCGAAATTTGGAAGAAACTGTAGATTTCATTTAGTATCAACTAGAACTTTTGCCTGTCTTTCTATACTAGCAATCTAATATCATAGGTTTCTCGTTAAAAAAAACTACTAAAGATTACTCTTTCCTCTTCTTGCAATTCGTTATTTATTTTAAAAAAACGCAACGCTTTCACTGACATTTATATAGTCACAAGGATAGATATGAGTATTATTGGCATTAATGAAGGCTGTAATTATTTTGATCGATTTTCACAGCTTAAGAATCATCGTCATGACGACATAGTATTAATCTTCTTTAACATTGAGGAGTAGAAAAACAAAAATAAGAGAAAACACCAGAAAACAATTTGTAACAGATCAATGAATTGATTCAGACAAAATGCTATGAAAAAAATAAAAATATTGCTACATGTAAGACATATACTAAACATTTTTGGTCACTTTTGTCTCAACGAAAACAACTCGTATAATTATCAAACTACATATTCATGAAATTTTTCCACCGACGGGAGTACTCCATTACAAGAGATCGACGGGAAAAGCTGAATGTTCTTGTTCACTTAGAGACTGAAACAATAGAGAGAAGTTCGAATTCATTATCTTTGAGGTTAGATAATCTATTTGTTTTCTTCCAATTTATCGATTTACTCTATACTGTATTAGATCATTCTCCATTTGCTCATCACAAAAGCAGAATTTTTTTATATTTACAGTGCATCAGAGTGCGGGTGAAGAGAAGATTCACACATACAAGTGTGATTGTTTTGGTCTCTCTGTCATTTGAAAATAAAACTTTCGAACTAAACAACTGAAATGTCTAAGTACTACTAAACCAAACATTTTCATCATCTATAATCATAGTTACTTCTTGGATTGAGTGTTGCCAAATCTTAAAGGGAACTTGACTTTTTTTATCGTACGATTCACAAAACATAAGCGATTTAACTTAAACTGGCGAGTCAAAAATTTGAAATTAACATTGTACGTATAATATTCTAATTATGTCAAAGTAGATTGATAGTCTTTCTTTAACAGTGTGAGATGATAAAAAAAAGAACTTTCTAATAACTATTGAAATGATACTTAGAAATAGAACGATGAATCAAAATTGATTCAATTAAAATTTTCTACCAACTGATATTTTTCAGAATTTAACTAAAACTTTCTTTTAAAGTTTTAATTCAAATGTTATATATACGTTTTTAACTAACTGCTTTTAAATATCTTTTATACTTCTATTATACAAAGTCATACAGTGACGATAATTGTTCAACATATAACGACCCATATATAAAGAACGTCTAGACATTTACTATCGATATTTTCCTTTTTCTTTTCATACAACTTTCACCGAAAATTTCCAGGTTAGTTTGATCTGAAGGGCGTTTTCAAATAGAAAATGAAGTTAATGAACCAGTTGAATATTAATATGGTGTTGAAATGAGACAAGATGATGCTATAAGAGCAGAAAGGTGCTTGATGGAACAGTTATATGAGATGTTCAAATGCCCTGAGTGTCGAACTTTATTTTATTATTATTATTATTATGTGTTTATTAAAATTTCATGTATTTAAAAACAAAAACTTTGAAAAGAAGTATATTTTTCTTTATTGCTTATAAAATGTGTCTATATTCATTTCCATTTTGGATATATTTCCTTAATGAACTGTTATTTAACAAAAACAAAAAGCACTATAATTCAACCAGCAGGCTTTTTTGGAAAGTTTTTTTTTATACCGGACCTTTAGAGTCGGTTGGAACCAGGTTTCAAATTTTTCTGTTAACCATCTTCGACGATTTTGGACCTGACAGGCTATACTGAATACTCAGGAATGGGATGAAATTGAACATAGGGAAGTTAAACAATGCAATGTTTTATCTGGACATTTGTTATGGATGACTACTAACTGCCATTATTTTGATTTTATGAAAAATTTGTTCTTAAGCATCTACCAATAATAAACATCTTCAAGTAAAAAATGGCGAGATCCTTTATGTCTAAAATACAGAAATAATCTTACAGCATATCAACATTGCAATAAATAATTTTTTGCTAATTTCATATTATTTCAGTACTTTGACGAATATTTGATAATATACTATGCTAACTAATTTTCAATTATTATCTATTTAATTCCAACGCTGTTAGTATTTTGTCGAAGACTAAATAAAATATACAAGATACAAACTCATAGTCTTTAGAAGATGATTCTTCATGCTAGATGAAAGAAAGAATATTAGTCGTAAAAATATGTGCTAAATATGAAATAGAATAACACAGAATATTTTTTCATAAACTTTTGCTAATTTAAAATTTCCTTTCATATAAAAGGAATTTATTTTAAAGGAATCCACTGAAGAATGATTGATTTTTATAATTGCTATGAATTACATTCACGCTTCAATAATCTACTCATATACCGATGAAAATAGAGAATAAAAAAATATGCATTGATGTTATTCTATATTTTACCTTGTGACCCGTTTTGCATTCGGATTAGAACATCAATAGAAACAAAATAGCCCTATACAGTCATATACATGTAATTTTATTATCTTGAAAAAGAAGACATGTACATGTGAGTAATGTCAACCCTGTCGACAAATACAAGGATTTGTTTGTTTCGTTTTTTCCAGCAGTGATGGTGAAGAAATAGAGGAGTATTAATGTGATACAAAGTAACGAAATAGTTCGCAAGTAGAAAAAATAAATATGCAATTCAACGATGCGTAAAGCGATGATTTTTCAGCTTCACATTTGATATTGAATACAACGTTGGTTACGATAAACGATCAGAAAATGATTAACATAAAAACTTGTCTCTTGTTCTTACTCTTTATATGTTTGGCAGCTAGTTTAGACAAAAGCTTTGAACGACGTGTAGCTGCACTTCGAAATCTTCTAGGTTAGTATAAATATCGATAATGTTTTATTATTGAAAGCTTTATTTTTCAATATTCTTTAGAATCAGACGACGATGATTTGCAAGAATCTGATCCAGACCGTCGACACAGTATGTTGTTTTGTTATATTAACTTTTAAAATTCGTTACAGTAAATATATTATCACATGCCGTCGAAGCGTCTGAGGCGAGAAAGGGGAAAACTTCAATTTTTCAGTTGAAAAATTCATTTGAAGAAGAGCACGATAATATATAGAGTTTTCACTAATTTGATTTCTTCTCGAATTATTTTACGTTCAAAGACCGGTTTTGAATCTGAAAATGTACTTACTAGATAGATACTACTCCAAACTATATAATGGTCACAAAAAACAAAAGTCTTGAACCACGAAAAGAGAGGGGAAAATCCTTAATTTAATCGAACAAGGAGAACTCCGAATGCCTTCTTTTTGTCTGATACTATATAAAATAAAATAATTTTATGATCTATCATCTTTGCAAAAACTTCAAAAATATATTGTCTTCTATTTCGGTAAAATTTTTGATTTTGAAATGTGCTTCAGATATATAGTTCAAGACATGATTTAGGTGATTATCTCAATAATCATCGAACGAAATCGCGTATCTATTCAATAAAATTATACAGAATTTTTTTGGCTTGTTTAGCAAGTATTCTGACTTTTCATCAAAACTTCTTTAAGAAAAGATATCTGAAATTTTCCTCTTTGGATTTTTCAGAGCCACAAGTCGCTATTTATTTAGCTTACATCAATGTCTGTTTAATTCTAGTATGAACATTCATTAAGGATAGAAATTTATCAATAAATCTATGTTACTTGAAAAAACATGTTGATCATTGCTATACTATGAACACTTTTCCTTTGAAATTGCTTTTTTTATTTATTTTCTTATTAAATATTCTATTTAGATGAATATGAAACTCATCGAAGCAGAAATGCAATCAATTCAAGTAAGCTTTTATTTTATTAGACACCATATACAAAATAAAAAAACTTTTTAGATCGACGAAATTTCTTGAAAAATATTGAAGATGAACTAGACGAAGATGAAGATGAACAGAATTTAGAATCACGTGTATCATCAAACTCACAAACCAACAGTAGTGGTAAATATTATCTGTTTTATTTTATTTTTTCTGTTTAATCAACATCTTTCCATACTTTAGGATATGTAATAATTCTTCAAAATTATGCTGCAATGAATACTCGTCTTCGTGTTCTATATTCAGATCCTCAATGTCAAGCACACTTGATTGAAGGTGACACATTAATGACTCATCAAACAGATTCAATAACTGTACCACCAAATGCTCGTAACATACAAGTTACCGTCCAAAAAGATATATTTGCTAATAATTGGCGTGATGTTCATACTGTTTCGATGAATAGTAGTAAACTATGTTTACGTATTCTTGGTGTTACAGTATCTTCAAAAATTCATCCATGCGAATAGAAAATAAAATTAAAATTAACTATATTATCTTGATTATTATCGCATTTTTTTTCTTCACATAACACATAACATACTTTCTTCTTCTTCTGCTTCCATTTTTTGCTCCGCATCATTACAAATAAACTCGTAACAAGAGAAAAAAGAGCATACATTCAATTGTAGATAGACAGTATACATACCAATAAGAGACATTTTATGAATACAGATGTGTAAGTTTCTACAAAAAAAAAAAAAAAAAATAGATTTTTTATGATTCTTGCTGAGATAAGAAAGCAATTCGAATGAAAGTATACTAAAAAGAAAAGAATGAAAAGATTTAATTAAATATAGTAGATGACGCAGAATATATTAGACTGCTTGTATTTTGAATATCGTCGCATGTGCTAACGTTAGTGAACGGACGAAAACTGGTCGTGATTTGACCGGAGTAATTTCATTACAAACAATTAAATAAACGAAAAAAAAAACGATCGACAATATTGGCTCTATCTATTTGCGAACACCATCCCGGTCGACCAGGCAAAGTTCGAACAAAAGTGAATTGCCTAAATTCGAGACATGGAGCTTTCAAAAATGATATGTTGCATAAAGCATTCTTGGTAAAGGGTAGGGGCGTAGTCAGGAGGGGATCGGTGCCCGAACGTTCTAGGCATCTCCTCATAAAAATTTTCTCTTATTAGGCTTTTAGTAATTAGTAGTTCGCAACCCGCCAAAAAGAAATGAATGCCATTTGCAAGCAATGTAAATAATGATGTATTGATTTCATCGGAGTCGGAAATAGAGTTCTATTCTTAAGGGTACCTCCACCTCCTATCCCGATGTGAAAATGAAAAATTTTTCGACTTTTTGCTATTCATTGATATATATGTATATTTTTTTTTTGAAGTGTTCTCTATAAACTCGATTTTTAATCTGTTGTTCAAAATATTTCCCATGTAGATTTAATCTGTTTGTAGTTATCATATTGTTAGAGTGTGATTATATTAGAGTGGTATGTCGAGGTACATGAGACATTGTTCGACTTCAGTCTGAGATAGCTGATTGTGTTCATTTTACATACGACCAATATAAGCAGGTCGAAAATTTTCGACTTCAACATTATTTTTAGTAGTATAGGCTACTTTTGTTTTTATGTAAGACTGTTCCTAATCACTGGTTGAAGAGTCTGTATCTTCAGAATGATTTATTGTTATTTGTTAATCATTTCGTTTAGTATTTCATTTCTTCCTTTAGTAATATAAGAGAGGCAGAGGGAACAAGAAGTAATTAGATTGTTCATATGTATCTGATTATGGGCATCACTCAAGCAAGCATAAGAAAAAAGTACTCTGTAAATATAGAAAATTATTTCATCAAAGACACAGTAGTTAAAAACTAAAAGAACTTTAATTAGAAAGAAAAGAAGGTGAAAGTTGAGAAGAAAATCGTAATTCAATATTGTTTATCGTTTTTCTCAAAATCAAATTTTATTTAGAAAAGAAACTCTGTTTTGCCCCGTTTCTCAGATATGGTAAGAGGTATTGAGCTGAAACTCTTTTCACACATACTAGTCACTATTTGGGGTGAGTATTTTTTTATTTGAAAATCTTTTGCTTCAGTGATTTTTGGCAGCTTTCACAAAACTTATCTTATCGTTAGTAAAAACAAGCAAGCATTTTTTTCGGACACGTCCGCTATTCTGAGTTATATTTGAAAGGGCAGGCAGTATAAGGAAACCCGAAAAGATACTCGCCCCAAGTAGTTTCGGGTATTTACCCAAATTTGCAACTCAATCGAACGTAGCATCTCAGAGAAACGGAGGACAAGTTCGGTTATTGTGATCTATTGTGAGTCAATATCTCATGGAAGACAGGTAACCCCGAGAAGGGAGTGGGTATTCTTCTGTGAAGATCAGATGAATCATTTCAGTAAAACTTGTATTTTAATGAATAGAATACAAGAGGTGAGGGCGGGGGGGGGGGGAGTATTTCCGTATTTCTAGGTACTTCTACCCATAATCCGTAGCAATACTTAGAAATGCACTTTTCTCCCTTGCATATACCACTACGCAATGTAATCGTCTGCATTAAATCATACAAATAATCTTCTGTATATTCAATTTAAAGACCAGCCAATCGTTACAAATACTACATTTCATAAAAGAAGTTGTCTTGTTTTCCGTACATGTAAAATTTCAACAGCAACATGCCAATAATAACATTTTTTCAAAGTGTTTTTCTGATTTGCCATCGGAAACTGTATACTAGAGTAGTACTTGGTTGATTTTGAAAATAAAATTTTGTCTAGTACAGCTATGACTAAAGTTCCTACTCGACGTTGCATTAATATACAATTCTGGAAAGCTATCTGATTTTTGGCACGAAGAATTATAGCCAATTATCTTGCTTCATGCGAATCGCTTGAGGATAGAATTTAGAGCTAAGTATTAAGTTTTTTGGAATATCGTGGTATTGCTAACAAAACGGAAATTTTCGATTTCTGTGACAAAATCTTATGAAAGTTTTCCCTGTAATGAGCCATTTGAATCATCAAGCTCTTAGAAGATAACAAAATGAATGTCATATTTGGAATCTACATAAAAGAACTACATTGAATCCTATATATTTCAACGAAAAACTTTTCCAAGTAGGAACTTGCATCAGGTAAATCACAGACAAAATTTTTGAAAAAAGTTATCTAAAATGGAGTACGGACGATTTTCTAATATGAAAAATTTTTCGCTGAAATATACATGATGCAGTTGCTTATTCTAATTCCAAATATGCCATTCATTTTGTTATTTTCTAAGAACTTGACCATCCAAATGACTGATGTCAGAGAAAATGTTCACAAGATTTTACTTCTAATATTGAAAATTCCCATTTTCTCACCAAAAACACCTAAATTTTGACAAAATAAATATCACATTTTAAAGCCAATCCTCGAGTGGTTCGAAGAAGGTAAGACACTTCACTTTAGTTCTTCATGTAACGAAACCAGAAAGCTTTAGAAAGTTGTATCCTAACGCATCCTTCAGTAGGAGTTTTTGTCATAGCCGTATTGGACAAACTTTTAAACTTCGAAATCAATCAGATACTGCTCTAATATACAGTTTTCGATAAAAATAAAGCACTTTGAAAAAATACCATATTCATAATCAGAACATCCAACTCTACTACTTAACAATGTATAAACTTTTTAAAAAACATGCCCGATTTATTAAATGTTGCTACCTTTTCTCATAAAAAGTACAGTTGATTGATTTTCTAATTCTCAATATTCATCCGACTCTTTCATATTCTAAATGAAGGTAAAGATATTCTTTTGAAAATTATCTCTGATTTAAAATTAAAACGAATATGTTTTTTTGTTTTATCTTATGAACAAGTAATGTTCATTATAACAGCAAGTCTCTGTCATTCTCTTTGCGTAGAATAATAAATATTACAATATAAAGCAGGTTTCTATTGGAAGAAGTATGACTTCTACAAGAAAAAAAGTCATTTTAAATAAAATTATATATCCTTAGACAATAAAAGAAAGATGATCGATGCTGTTTTATTAAATGTAGACCAGTTTTCTTTCTTATTAAAAAATTCTTCTTATACTTAGTTCTGAAGCTAGCCAATAAACACCTCCAAAGTAATTCAGATTATTTGCACTGAAATCAGAAATGATCCTGAAAGGATCAGAGTTCATAGGTCTTTTTTTTTCCCGAGTTATAAGCCGTATTATTAGGTTTATAATTTATTAAAAGTGATGTACCGAAAACTCAACGTAGAGAGTTTCGATCTGAAATTTTTCCTTCAAACATATCTCATGATCCTCATAACGACTTAAATGTCACAATGTAAAGGAATCCTTCTTTATACAGTGACTTTAAAAAAAATCGATTCTCAAAGCATGCAGTACAATGCAGGTGTTTCTTGAAAACTCATTGTTCCAAGAAAAAACGCTTGTTTTGATTGTGGACAGTAAGGACGCTATAAAGATCATGAAGTCTCTGTATGAAAATTGCGGAAAAAAACATCTATGAGCTATGATTCTTCTAGGCTTTTTCTAATCTCACTGAGTTCTAATTATGGAAAATATATCAACACAAAAAGCTCTGAATCATTTGGGATAATTCACTCGTAAATAAATTTAACTGCAAAAAGAAATAATTTGTTTCATTAGAGTAATAATCCATTGGATCAAGAACTAAATACTAAAATATATTCTTCTATGTTTTTCTATTAATATAGGAAATTATGGATATTTTCTTCTAAAGAATCAAGCTATTTCTCGTGAAAAATTCATTTTTTTGACATACTCCTACGAAAGAATAAAATTATATCGATACTCAATGATTCATGTGTACTGTTTTCAATTATTAAAAAGTAACAACAGGTTTTTTACTTCGAAAGTAAAACTGCTTTCTTTTTCACTTAGTATTCAAAGTTACTTACAAACACTTCGACTTTTTTCGTACGAATGAAGTTACAGAAAATCTTCTGTTTTACAAATATTGTGTGATCTTTATTATTTCAAATATTTTTTGTATGACATAACAACAAGGTTTATTCTATGATAATGAACTATATTGAATATGAAACATTCTTTCCCATTTCGTTTTTTCAGATTTTTGATTGCAAAATTATTGTAATAATGTCACAATTGAATGAAGCATTGTCTATAAACTCTGAGAAAAGAAAGTGTTTACGATGAAATTTATTTAGGACACTGAACGAAGTAGTTCCTTTCTGTTAAACTATTTCAGTCTCAATTCGCAAAGATTCACAAGGGTCAAATGGGAACTACTGAAATAAAAATATGATATGTGTATTTTGAACAGTAGAAAACAGTGACAAGTACTCATTATACTGATAGATGTGAATGTGTTCGACAAAGACAATTGGTATGGATGATACTTATTAGTATAGTTGCTGTTATCATCATACTAATCATTACGATTCCGATAGCTATTATTATGAGGAAAAGGCACACATAGCAAAAACAGTACTAACAACAATAATGACAACAAGAATAAAAACATCAATTACTCAATCAACAACAGAAGGTTGAGTTTTATTGAAAAACAAATTTGGATTATTTTAAGCAGAACGGGACATACTCGCCTTTCGTTTGACTTTGTTTTTTCACTAGAGTTGTTATTCTGAGAAAGTTCTTTTCGCAGACACATGCGTAAAACTGTTGGTCCTTATAACTGACCTTTTAATTTTAATTAATTAATTAATTATTTAAAAAGTAATAAGCAAATATCTTTTTAAAAACAAAGAAAAATTCAAAAACTTCAGGATAGACTCTACGGTAGAAGCTACATCTGTGGTGAGATTCTCGACAGGATCGAACTTCAAAAAGCTTTCTCTAAAAAATTAATTCAAATATTGACATACATAGAAAAATATAGTTTTAGGTTTGATGAATATAAGTCAAGGGGGAAAAGCGTATTTCTGTATTTCTATATCGTAGATATATCTAGGAATACTTAGAAATACGCTTTTCTCCCTTTCTCCCCCTTCAGTCATGGGAAAAATCATTTTGTTCGTAAAAAGCCTTCCTCTATTGAAGAAAAACTAACTAAAAATTTCGAAAAACTGATCACGGGTTCGGATTCGAATTCCCCGACTCAAATTATCTTTAGTCAAACTTTATTAATTAGACTATTGCATAGAGACCTGTGACTAAACAGACGCACCGGCGGACACAAACTCATTTTATTTCATATGATCCTCCCTTCAGTCGAGGGAATAACACAGAATATTTTTCAGTAAAGTTGTGCTAATTTAAAATTTCTTTTAATATAAAATAAATTTGTTTTTAAGTTTAGAAGTTTCAATATTTATCAGATACGTTTTCAAATTTTCAAACAATCAACTGAAGTATAATTGATTTTTTTTAATTACTATCAATTACATTCACGGTTCAATAATTTACCTTTATGTCAATTGAAATTAAAAACCGGCATATGTATGTATCGTAGAGACCTGCATAATAGCCTATGTCAAGAAAGTCTTCGTACAAAATATTTGCTCATTTTTCAGTCACTCAAAAACAACTAGTGAGAGTCAAAAGCAATTAGTAAGACTCAGAATTTTTCGCTCTTTCCGAATATGGGCTCAGAAATTGTGTGCCTGTTTTTCTTCGAGAAGGGTGAGGAAATCTTTGAAAAGCATCAAAATTGGTTGGGGCGGCAAACAAACAGGGTTTTTGCTAACTCTCATAAGTCCCTTTGCGAAGACCCTAACAATTGTCGGAGTTGGCGATTTTGTAGAGCGAACTTTTCTTTACAGAACGTGATATCGCACTAAACTATAGTTTGACGTAATAACCATTTTCTCAAAAGCTACTTTCTACGTAAAACGCGCTTACGTCAAAAAGCCGATTTTTTCAAAATGAGGGTCATATTGAAAAACGAAAATTTAGGTGCTTTCTTAAAAGACAAAAAGAAAGTAATATAGTGCTTTTTGTAGAGTAAATTTTACTCTACAAGCTGATATATCAACAAAAGTTTCAACATTTAGTTTCGGATCCCAATAATGAGTATGTACGAAAAACATTTTCGTCCAAACTGTTTATTAGGCCTTTCAAAGATTCCTTCATTACTTTCGAACAAAAACTGGCACAAAATTTCTGAGCCCATATTCGGAAAGAGCAAAAAATTCTGAGTCTTACTAATTGCTTTTGACACTCACTAGTTGTTTCTGAGTGACTGAAAAATGAGCAAATATTTCGTACGAAGACTTTCTTGACATAGATTAGTCACAGTTGTGACCGAAAAGAGAAAAAAATTTTTCGCAACAGCTTTTTGTAACAAGACTAGAAGAAGAAATCGAGCTAGACATTTTGTTCAGAATTTTCTCCTCTGCAAAATGCTGTTTAAGACGTCAGGATAAAACAATCTTCAACAGAGAAAATGTCGTTTTGGTCATGATCAAAAAAAAATTCGTGACCAAACGTGACTAGAGTTGGCCACGTCAAATGCACAATATTTTTCTCTGTCAGAGATTGTTCTATTCTCACGACTTAAAAGGTATTTTAAAAAGGAGAAAATTTTCAACAAATCGGTTCGGTTCGATTTATTCTTTTGATCTTGTTACGCAAAGCTGTTGCGACAAAATTTTTCTCTTTTTTGGTTACGGTCGTGGCCGCAATGTAGGTCTCTAGTGTATTGGCTAACTCTCATGTTTCACCTTTTCATAGTATTTGGATTAGAATTTGAAGCTCAATAGAAATACAATAAGCCTATGGAATTATATGGGTCTAATTTTGTCATCTTAAAAAGAAGACATGTACATCTGACTAACATGAACATTGAAAAGTAATTGAAGCATTTTATTCGAGGGAACCGATGGAGAAACGGAGAAGTACTAATTGCGATACTAGTCAACAAAATTGTGCGTATATACAGCAAATAAATATGCAATTCAACGAAGCGTAAAGAGACGAGTTTTCAGTTTCATATTTGATATTGAATACAACGTTGGTGACGACAAACGATCAGAAAATGATCAACATAAAAAGTTGTCTCTTTTTCTTACTCTTGATATTTTTGGCAGCTAGTTTGGACAAAAGATCCGATCAACGTGCAGCTTCACTTCGAAATCTTCTAGGTTAGTATAAATAGTAAGAGCACACCTCACCTTTCCTAGATTTTCTTCAGAAGGATTCGATGAAAAATTCTGGAACTTTCAGAACGCATAGGTCTTGACTAGTAGAGCAAAAATTGTCATAGACATAAAACTTTGAGATATTTTCTTCTATGAGATATAGGAGATGCAATGGTTAAAAATGATTTGAAGTGCCTTCCCTTTCTGTCATAAACAGTCGTAATTTATTTTGTAATAAACTAGAACTAAATTGAGGTGTATATTGATTTTTTGTTTGAAAAATATTATTTTCTTTGCTAAGTAAAACCAAATTACTTAAAGAACTTTCAAAAAATGCCTTCTTTTGCCTATGGCAAATTTCGTAAGATTTGGTAAAAGTCACTAGAACATTGTTTTTAACAAAATATATATTTACACCCCAATTTGCTTCTAATTATCACACAAAAACTTTCAGCTCCATTAATTACAGTGTTTTGAAGAATATTTGAATTTTTCTCTTGAAAAATTGATTTGGAGAAATGCACGATAGATGGTACAGTTTTCACTAATTTGATTTCTTCTCAATTTTTTCAAGTTTTAAAGACTGTTTTCGAATCTGAAAATGTACTCACTAGATAAAAACTACTTTACACTACATAATGGTCACCAAAAAAAAAAAAAAAAAAAATTTTGAACTACAAAAGGGAAGGAAGATGCCCTTAATCTAGTAAAAAGAGAAGGATTCCGGACATTTTCTTTTTGTCTGATACTAAATAAAATAAAACACTTTTATAACCCATCTTCTTTGCAAAAACTTAAAAATATATGGTGTTCCATTTCGATATAAGTTTGCTGTTGAAATGTGCTTCACATTTATAGTTCAAGACATGATTTAGGTGATTACCTCAATATTCATCAAAAGAAATCGCGTATCTATTCATTCAAATAATACAGAAGACTTTTTATTGAAAATTGTTTATAACAAGACGTCCGAAATTCTTCTATTCGGATTTCTGAAAGTCACAGATCGCTAATTATTGAGATTACACCAATGCCTCTTTAATCGTAATGCGGACATTAGTTAAGTATAGACATTTATCAATAAATCTTTGTTACTTGAAAAAACATGTTGATTATTGCTACAGTATGAACATTGTATTTTGACGTTCTTTTTTATTTATTTTCTTACTAAATTTTCTATTTAGATGAATATGAAACTCACCGAAGTAAAAATAAAATCAATTCAAGTAAACTGTACTTTTTTGTGAGAGATTATATATAAAATAAAAAATTTTTTTTAGATCGACGAATTTTCTTGAAAGATATTGAAGATGAAGTAAATGCAAAGCACAGTAAAGACCATTTAGACTCACGTCGTGAATGGGTGATAATAACAAATCCTGATGGTAAATATTATCTGTTTCATTTATTTATTTTTTGTTAATCAATATCTTTTGATATTCTAGGAATTATTATAACTCTTCAAAATCGTGCTGCAATGAATACTCGTCTTCAAGTACTTTATACATATCCAGATTGTGAACCATTTTTAATGCAAAGTGGCACAATAATGACTCATCAAACAAAATCAGTAACACTACCATCATATGCTCAAAATATAAAAGTTACTGTTCAAAAAGATATGTTTGCTAATAATTGGCGTGATGTTGATACTGTTTCAATGAATGGTACTACACTATGCTTACGTGTTGTTGGTGTTACAGTCTCCTCAAATATTCGTCCATGCGAATAGAAAATAAAATTAAAATTAACTATATTATCTTGATTATTATTTTTTTTCTTCACACCACACATAAGATTTTAATTCTCTTCTTTTTGTTTTGCTCAACATCATTACAAATAAACTCGTAACAAGAGAAAAAAGAGCATACATTCAATTACAGACAGACAATATACATACAAATAAGAAACATATTATGAATAAAGATGTCTAATATTTTACAAAAAACGAAAAAAACAAATGAAATTTTTTTTATGATTCTTGCTGAGATAAGGAAGCAGTTCGAATGGAAGTATACTAAAAAGAAGAAAATGAGTAGATTTAATTAGATATACTAGATGGCGCAGAATAAATTAGACTGTTTGTATTTTGAATATTGTCTCACATGACATTGTTAAGGAGCCGGCGAAAACTTGTCATGAT
Source organism: Rotaria sp. Silwood2 (assembly GCA_905329745.1). NCBI lineage: Eukaryota > Metazoa > Rotifera > Eurotatoria > Philodinida > Philodinidae > Rotaria > Rotaria sp. Silwood2. Next base: position 659,159 of record CAJNSZ010000020.1, read on the forward strand.
TTAGGCGCAGTAGTTTCATTACAAACAATTAAATGAATAACAAAAACGATCAACAACACTGGCTCTGTCAATTTTCGACACCATCGTGGTCGTCCACTCTTAGTTCGAACAAAAGTAAATATCCGACAAAAAATGAAATGGTGCCTACTTTTCAACAAACAGATGTCAGCAAGAAAACAATCTGTTGAATCAAAGAACGTACCACTGTTATGGCATAAAAAATCTTGGCTCTTTCTCATAAGAGAATATCAGAGTCACCGGTGATCAATCGGCACAAAGCGAGCGAGCTAATTTTGTAAACTTAATGTTAGTGGAATTCTTTTTAGGGACACAAACTACCTCAATGAAAAATGATGTACAACATGCCAGGTTCTTGTATTTATACTGAAGAACCATAAGTCATTGAATCTCTGCCTGATTTAAATTCGTTTGATTATAGTTTATGGAACTAATTGAAACCACACAACAACAAAAGTCACATTAATAGACAAAATAAAACGTTCCGTCAAAAAAATTGAAAAAGAAAAAAACTTACTATACGATTATATTTAATCAAACAATAATTGAAGAAAACTATGCTCATTAAATAAAAGTATACTATTTTGTGAAGGAGTTTCAAGTATTATCATTTGATAAAAAGAAGTATTTCCATCGAATGAACAATAGAGGAAAAATATAAACAGTCTAATTCATTCTACACTATCTATTATTTATAATGAATGATCTTACCCATATATCTAAAATATCAGTGACAGTATGTTGTGTTGGTAATTTAAATAGAAAATATATAAAATTTCGAGATATTGATTCAAAAAATGAATGCCCATCTTATAAAAAAGATAGAATTATAAATATTTTCATTATTATTATTATATTTTACCTGATTTTTCAAGTTTAGCTGGTGTAAAACTTAATGTTGTTGGTGTTAATGAAAGTACTTCAGGTGGTTCATTAGGATATTCTATTGTTAATTTCATTTTTAATGGTGGTACAACAGGCATATTTATTTCAATAAAACGACATGTTAATTCATAATCACATATTGATAAATCTTTTATATCATTTATCGATGATAATGATGTGGACATTTTATCAGACATTGGTTTTAATTCATAAGTAAATGTATTCATTGATAAATGAGCAAATTCATTTTCAATGATATTTGCAAGAGATTTTGATGAATGAATATTAGGTGATGAAGAATATGGTTCAACTACTTGTTTGGATTCTGTATCTAATCGTATATTTCTATATGAATAGAAAAGAAATCAATAGATAAACAATGATAATCTTATAGCAAATAAATTTTCTAAATAGAGAGTTTCGATTGCAAAGATTTTCGTATTTGATAAAAGTATGCATGAATGATTTTTTGAAACTTCAATGACATGTTTTCTTTTTTAGATTTGCATATCTTTTGATATGAAATCTTGCCATTAAAGAGTCAATCTTCTTGTGAGAATGCATTAAGTATATTTTAACTGAGAAAATTGCATAACAGAAGTCAAATTTCTTCTTAACTCATCAATCTAGTTATTAGAAATTGTATGTAATGCAGATCTATTGAGATATTCTTAACTGTTTGTGAATCTTGGAATAAGAAAAACAACGGTAATAGAACCAATCTGAACACTTCCAATGCGAGATTATCGAGGTTTATTTAAACCGTTGGAGTAATCTATTGATAACATAAAATACATTATAAGTGTATCAAAAGAGAACCATTAGTTGATCGTCTATCTCAAATCTCGCCTTCGTTCTCAACTTTAGTCTAGTTTCTTATTTCTCAATATTGAGCTTTAAAGCATCAATCTATCTCATACTATAATAGCTTTAGTAAGTTTATTATAAATATTTACATACTTATGTGGTACACCATTAAGAACTTCACTTAAAGGTTCTAAAAATCGTTTTGCGACATTATATTTTAATGTTGTATCTTTGCCAAGATAATCACTTATAGCACGTTGACATTGTTCAAATATTCCATTTGTGATTAAACGACCATTATTATGAGCTCCCGGTGGTATCATTCCAGCCATATCAACCATGGGTGGCATCATAACTGGTCCAAACATACGTGGATCAAGTATACGATCAACATGTTCTTTAAGACGACGTGCAACCATTAAATGTTCTGGAATTGGATTACGAACAAAAGTAGCCATTTGATCATGTAATTGTCGATATTTAGCTACTTTATCATGTTGACCTGAGAGAGAAAACAACACGAATAAATATTATTTTTATTTTCTTTAGTTCAGTTTACCTTCTTGTTGACAACGAGTCATTATTCTAGTTAAATAATGAATACGATCAGTAAAAAATTTAAATAAATAATGCATTTCATCCTCAATCATTGCTGTCGGACTACCTGCATAATCTAAACACATAATTAATAAAAAAAAAAGAAGTTTTTAAGAGCTGTCTTCATGTGTAATGCTTGTAAATGATATATAATATCTTTGTTGAATAGTTCTCTTGAGTCTTGTAGAGTTAACTAGATTTGAATTCTTTTTTCAACTTTTTTTAAGCTAATAGCTATATGTTACATGTATGTTAAGTTACTGTAAAAGTCAGGGTCGGAGACCTTTCTTTCAAGATGGGTCTCTAGAAAATCTGGTTTTTAAGAGAAAGTTTTCTTAGAGTTTAATCTTACTGAAAACTTCACCTTAGAAGCAGTTCATACCGTAGAGTCTATCTTGAAGTTTTTAGATATTTTTCTCGCATGATTAGAGAGACATTTGCTAATAAGTTTTAATTTTGAAAGAGCCAACATTCTTATACATGTCTCTGGTAAAAGAACTAATTCAAAAAAATAATAATTCTTGTAAAAAGTCAAAGTCAAACGAAAGGTAGGTAAATGTACTTTTGCTTGAAATAGTCCATGTATAAAAAATATCAAGAAAAAGAATAGAATCTTGAAACATCTTACTCATCATATTCATGGGCGACATTTGCGGACGATAGATACTATTTTGCGGAGATTGAGCCATCATATAACGTGCTAATGGACTTTGACCAGGTGGTCCTATAGGTGTTTGTGGTTGTTGCATCATACCAGGATGAGAATGAGACGATGGAACATTACCAATAATCATGGGATCAGATCCTCTGAAAATAATTTTAAAAAATAAGAAAATATTCTTATAAATGTAGATATTCTAATTTACGGTGTCATTGGACTAAGCTGTTGTTGTTGAAGAACTTGAGATGTTGGTAAGGATGGATTACGAACAGTTCGATTAATCTAAAAATAAAAATGTTATTTAGATTAGAGTCGTGTTTTATTCTATACATACTGTACGTAATCTTGCTTGTGCAACATTTTGAACAGCGTTTGATGCTTGTTTAGGTGGATTTGGGCTAGTAAGAATTTGTTGCAAAACTAAATCGATTTTCTACAGAAATTCATCATAAAACGAAGGAGATTTACTTTCATCTGAACTACCACCAGATGTAGTAGAAGTTGAGGTTGATGATGATGATGCTCCTCCACTATTCATTGATGATGACTGTGATAATGAAGAAGAATTAGATGGTTGTTGTTGTTGTTGCAATTGTGCCGAATTAGTCGATTCAATTTGTTGATTAAGATGACTTTGTTGACGTACTTGTTGTAAATGCTGTATAATCCATAAATAGAAGTTTTCTTTCACTAAGACTATCATATTAATTTACCTGAACTATAGTACGTTGTTGAGGTATAATTGTTGTAGATTGATTATGGACGGATGGTGGCTGTTGTTGATTATATTGCGATGGTGGCTGTTGCTGATTATATTGCAATGGTTGTTGTTGTTGATTATATTGTGATATCTGTTGTGGATTATATTGTGACGGCTGTTGTTGTCTTATTTGTTGAATTTGTATACCTGGTTGTTGTTGCGGTATAGGTGGTACCATTAATTCTTGTTTAATCTGTTGTTGTTGTTGGGGTATTGGTGGTATCATTAATTCTTGTTTAATTTGTTGTTGTTGTTGCGGTGGTGGTGGTGGTGGTACCATTAAATCTTGTTTAATCTGTTGCTGTTGTTGCGGTATCGGTGGTACCATTAGTTCTTGTTTAATCTGTTGTTGCTGTTGTAGTTGTTGTTGTTGTTGCTGCTGTTGCTGTTGCTGTTGCTGTTGTAGTTGTTGCTGTTGGTGTTGCTGATGCTGTTGTAGTTGTTGTTGTTGCTGTTGTTGTTGCTGTTGTAGTTGTTGTTGTTGTTGTTGCTGTTGCTGTTGTAGCTGTAGTTGTTGCTGTTGTTGTTGTATGGAAAAATGTTGTGAATTTGGTCTCATTTGAATATTAGACATCGGTATTTGAGGTTCTTGTTTAATGTTGACCATTGTTGTTGACGATGCGATTGATGATGACGATGATGATGTTGATAATGGTGCTTGCATTGTATATGTAGGAGGTTGCTGTTGCTGTTGTTGTTGAGACATGCTAATCAATGAAGTTGGTTGAGATGTCATATATATTGTTGGCTGTTGTTGTTGCTAAAAGAAATAGGAAATATAATGTTTAGATGAAACTTTAATTCTCAGTTACTTGTGAGGTCATCATTGATTGTTGTTGTTGCTGCTGCTGTAGTTGTTGAATTTGTTGGTTTCGTTGTTGAAATAGCATTTGAAGAGTTCTTTTATATATTGCCTAAATAAACTAAATATAAACTAGATCAGAAGAGAAAAATATTCTACCGCTTTTCCACCACTTTTTGTAATTGCTTCATCATCAAAGTATTTAGCCATTTCTCTATTGCCACCTAAATGATGTGTTCTAAAGTGTGAAAAACAAATAAATTTTGAAATTAAAATAAAATCGTGCTTTTTTTAGAATTTATTATTTACAATCGTGCTATATAATTTTCTCGATCAGCTAATGTTATCATTTGTTGATCATCTGTTTGTGTAAGACCAACATTATTTCCTCCTGTTGTACCATCATTATTCATCATGTTTATCTATAGAAAAAAAAAAGAAAAAGAAAACAAATAAACAGGCTTTCTTCTTTTATTTAATAACAATTATGCATAAATATTCAAACACCGATTTGTAAAAAATAAAAACAGCACCAAAAAAAAAAGAACAAAAAAATAGAATAAAAGAAATTTAAAAAAAATTATATTAATGAGCATTTGTCGATTTGTCTAGACGTTTTTTCCAAGACCATTTTTGAAAGGGATTCGATGGATCACAGGTAGTCATCCAAATATCTTTATAATTTGTTTCTGATAATTCAATACAATAACCTGATGCATGTCGTATCATATCATTCTTAAAAATGAAAGAAATTAATCAAAATAATCTATATACACTATTAGCATACTTCATAAAACCACATTTGATTTCCTTTCATTGAATGACATGTCATAGAAAGAATTCTCTCGGGTTCATTTAAGTGTCCTTCAGGATAATCTACACATTTTTCTTCTCGTCGTATTTCATAATTTTTTGAGTAAAGAAAATATTGATTGCCACCTTGTCCATGACATGGAAAACCAATAATTGGTCTATCATGATCTTCAACTTCTTGTGAATCAATACATACATCTATTTTACCCCGACTTCGAATCTTGAAGAAAAAAAAAACCAAAAAGTATATATATTTGATTCTATTTAACTAAAATAATTAAATCTAACCTCGCCAAAATATAAACTTTCTCCAGGAACAAACTGTTCAGGATAAATATTATCAAGATACCATTTGAATGGTTTACATTGAAGACGTTCACGAATTTTTAATCGTTCAGATACATTACCATAATCACCCTTAACAAATAAAACAACAACAATAATCAATTCAAATATATATTTTTTATAAATTATTCTTACAAGCTTATAATTTATTCGTTCATAGTAATAATGCTACAGAAAAAATAAACAAAAGTAAATAAATCTGTAGATATTTATTTTTATTAATTCATTACTTTATACTCATCAAGCCATACTTCAGCAAGACGAACAGTATTTTTTCTAACAACATTAACATCTTTAGGCCAACTATATGGTGAACGTTTTCGAAAGACATGACCAACATGTGAACATGGAGCACATAAAAGTTCACCACCACATTGCCAAAGCTACATTATAAGAAATATTTAGAATAAAAAATATCTTAATAATATGAAAGGATTTTTTTGTCAAAAATAGACCTTAAAAGAAAGTTCAAGATTTTCACCACCCCAAATATCCATGCCTGGATCATACATTCCTAGTTCTTCGAACCAATCTCGATCTATAGCAAATAACCCACCAGCCATTGTTGGACTTCTAATAAATATAAAAACAATATATTGAATAAATTTTAAAAAAAAAAAATATTTAATTTACCTAATTGGATCAGTTCTATTTTTTCGTCGTTTCATTTCATTTGCTGGTGTCATATGCCAATTGAATATAAGATTCCAATCAAATCCACCTACTTGAATACTTTCAATTGCTGTAACTTTAAATTCAAATGTTCCATCATCAATAATTTCAATTAATGGTACAACAGATGCTTTAGGATTTCGTGCAATAGGATCTAATAATGGTTCAAGCCATCCTAAAGAATAATATTATTTATTTATTTCTTGATATCTCTTAATGAATTCCTGGTAAAGAATTAACGTTAATATTCATGAAAATCTTTATCTTATTATTGTTATAACTTTCAATCATTGTTCAAGGCTTTTAAAGATCAGCGTACAAAATATTCTACGCTTTTATAGTTTCTTAAGTTTTGAATAACTTGCGAACGCAAGAAAAATATCGAGAGTCGACGATGTGATTGTGCCAGCTGATCTCAAATATGCTATTAGTTTTTGCTTTCAAGTATATGGGATGTAAAAAATGATACAAAATAAATGGAATGACTTGGGTGTTAGAATGTATGTAAAGTCCTTTTGATAGCATTTAACCGATGAGTATTTTTCTTCTACATTTTGACATGATTATGATAGACATTAATCACAGATGTGGTGAAATAGATGATTTTTATCTTCTAATGTATGTTTCAATTATGTATATTCATTTTTAATGATTTTCCTGAATCATATACTAGTTAAATCTCATACTTTGTATAAATAATTGAAAGATATTTTATAATATCTGGTGCAATTTCGAAATGAAAATAATATTTCTACGCTGAGCTTTGAATTTTTTTTCTTTTCATATTTTAGATAGAATAGAGTCGATCTTACATTTCAATAAAACGAAAAAGAGTCAGGAGTTATGAATATTTTATGGTAAAAAAAAATAAACCGTGTATAAATAGGTCCACGAGAAATCAAATTTATCCCGTTTTGACTTTTATGCTTACGTACCTTTTAAAGCTGTAAGACTATTTTGGTTGTAGATCAGTGGTGGGGCGGGGAATATTTATTATCATAAAACGTGTTTTGAAGAATATTAGAGATAGTACTAACACATTTTTAAGCATTCTCTTCTAAGAAAAATTGCAAATAATCTTTTAGAAGACGGGCGATCGCTCGTCTCAACCCACACCACCATTGATGTCGATGGAGGAAATATTTTCATCTGTGCACATCTAACAAGACTCAAGAATGATAAATATGCAAGGCATAGTAGTTTGAAAAACATAAAAGTAAAACGGAATAAATTTATTTTTTCGTGAATTCGTCAAAAACGAAAACTTTCCAAGATTGGAGAGGAATCACTTTCTTCCTGCACGTATGACCAAACCTATAATAGTTCTTTTGTAACTTACCTTCAGCACATTCACAATGTGAATCCAAAAAGATTAAAACTTTTCCTTTGGCATCTTTAGCACCCATTAAACGTGCTCGTATAAGACCTTCACGTCTACTCGTACGAAGTAATCGAACTTTTTCCATTGGTTTAATATCATCTTCAAGCATTTTTTGTAAATGTTCTTATAAGAAAAAAAATAAAAAGTTTTCTTTTATTTATTTCAAACTTACCAATAACACAAACCTTTATCAGAAAAATCATCAACAAGTATTACTTCTTTTAATAAATGTGCTGGTGAACGATCAAGAACAGACCAAACAGTACGTAATAATGCTGATCGTGCTTCATTATGAAATATAATAATAACTGATGTTACTGGTAAATTTGGAAGATATTCAACTTTTTTGCATCTAAATACATAAATAAAGAAAAAAAAAATGAAAATGAACAATCATTTTGTAAATAATCAATTTACTCAGGATCACGAACATCAGCTAAAGTTCTTCTTAATGATATCATATCACTAGCATATGCATTAAATGCATTATTTCTCCATCCTGCATCAAATTTTTTTCTTTCTTCTTCTGTTAATTTCTCTTTTTTTATTCGTACAGGATTACCCATTTCACCAGGACCACTCATATTTCGATCATGATGATTATTTCTTTCTGGTGCAAGAACTTGTACTTTAGCATTCATTTCTCTTTCTTGTTCACGAGCTTTAATACGTTCTTCTGGTGGATGATCATGATCGTTTTGTTGTTGTTTAAATGGTAAAATATTTCTAATACGATCAACTAATGATGGTATTGATACAATTTTATTGATAACATTTATTGGAACATCATTATTTGTACGAGATATTGATGAAGAATCAGTACGAAATGAAAATGTAAGTATTGCAACAATCCATAAAGTTGGAATTAAAACTAAATATTTTAAAAAAGTACGTCGACGCATCATCACTACTCAATATCGAAGGACAAAAAAGACAAATGTTACTTCAAGATGATGATTATGGTCATGATAATACTGATGCAAATGATGTCGAAGCACCATATGGTTTCGTCTATTGTTTTACAAAGGAGAGAAAGCAACATTTTCGCTTTCCCTCCTTTTCGCATTGTCCTGTTCTTTTCGTCTGAATACGAGTTGACAAATCCATAGAATATATTTTATGGATCATAAAAATGCATAGATGTGTCAAATATATGATTGTTTGAAAAAAACATCAAGGATTGTTGTCATGTAATTTTCTATTGAAATGAAAGTAATTCTAGATTCAATTCATTCGATGTATTTTTATTTTTGTTGAAAAATAAATTGATGATTAAAAGTGCATTTTATTCAATGTTTTATCATGATTTTTGAGGTGAGAAAGTTGAGAAAAAAAAAACATTCGTTCATTTTATATATTCTTTTTCTTCTAGAAGAGTTAATTAATATTTTATTTAGATAAAATCTGTTCAAATATACATGATTGAAAATTCATTACTTAGTTAGACTCAAAATATTAGAGTTGAATTTTTCTTTAAGTTTAGAAAAAAATCGACTGTTTGATTCGATGTTCTGTTTTTTCTCTGTATGATTATTAAGCGCTGATTGGCTAACGAGAAACACAAAAATGTTGTTTTAGCATTATAGAAACTACAAAAAAAAAACAAATAATTCTTTTCAAATGTTGTAAAAGTAGATGCATGCCGATAGTGTTCTACATCAGCGACACTGCAGCACGCACACTATTTTATGTGACTGATGAATAGAACAATTAGTGCGTAGGTTGTTGTCGATTTGGAGAAGAAGCAATATCCGAGGTTGCAAAGAACAGAAACGGAGAGCAATGTCTGAGAGGAGCAAATTGAAAAATTTTTAGTAGAGATGACCAGTTTTTTAGAAATCAGCGAGCCAAGAAAAACAATAAAACTCTACAACTCCATTGAGCAAAAACGAAAAATTTTCAAGATTGAGAGAAGTCATACAGCCGTTCCTGCTTGGAACATCGAACTTTTTTTAACAATTAGGTCAGTTAGAATAAAACAGGCGCCAACCAATCCGGTCTCGAACCCTCGCATAAAGCTTTTTATGAGACCTATCGAAAGTAAAATTTCGTACAATTCGATTTAATTAAATCAATAACTGACTGGTTGACTGTATTTTCTTATTAGTCATCGTGTTTTAAATAAATGTTGAATCTAACTTATGTATGAAATCTCATATATTACAAACTATTTTTTACAGTACAATATTGAATCGAAGCAGTACTCAAATACTATTGAGTTTTCTTACGCGCTTATATTTCACTTTTTAATTGTGACAATGCACATGGTAAAAAAAAATCAAAAATTTGTTTTGAAATGCATGTTTTTTCTTTTTAGATTAATTTATAGTGCACAAGATATTAAAATGCCGGCTGTAACTCGAGACAATGTTCATTCAACGCAAGGTTCAACTACTATGTATCAGATTACTACTACTAACTCTGATGGTGAATTAAGTGATCAAGAATTACTCGATTTGGTCAATTATTTTGAAGTTAGCCGAGTTGAATTAAAAAATGTATGAAAATATTTTTAATCTACATTTTGAAAAAAACTTTTGCTTTATAATATTTATAGCGTGTTGATTCATTACTTGCTCAGCCAATTCTTAAAGCAAAACAAGTTGATTCACAAGCACCGAAATTATTCGAAGGTAAATGAAAAATTTTATTTTATTTATTAAAATAATAATAAAGAAATTTAGATGATTATATTAAAACTCATGGTAATAGTCTTAGTTTAAAACTTTATTCTCAAGGTGATCAAATAACATTGGCTACTGCTTCAGTATGCAAACAAAAAACCAATCAACTTATTTATTATATTTATTTTTCTTTATTAGACTCTTCGTCTTTTGGCTAATAATTCAACTATTCATTCATTTAGTCAAAGTTGGCTTTCAGCTAAATTTTCATTTCGTGATTATACAAATCCACTTAATTATGGTCTTATCGCGGATCGAGTAATGAATTTATTATTTAAAAAAAGAAAAAGAATTCTTCATATTTTCTTAGACGGGTGCTCGTGGTCTTATTTTATGTGTTCAAGCATTTGTTCTTCGACATTTACTTATGAAGAATGCCTTATCAGAAAATCAACATCGGTATGTAAATAATTATCGAATTCGAATAATTTATCTCTTTTTTTTTCCTGCTTGTCAAGATCTGTTTCTGCTACTGTTGAAGCACGTACTGAAGCACTTGTTGATGCTCTTACTGAAGTATGAAATACTTCATAATTGTATGTATAATAGATTTGTATTTAATAGATTTTATGGCAAGCAGGTGAATATCGAGGAGCAACAGTTTGTATTCCTTATGCTGGTGATGCATGTTTTACAAATCATGGCGAACATTATGTACCTGACAGATTAACTGAACGAGTAAGAAGAAATTTTATTAAAATTAAAAAAAAAAAAAACATTATTATTTAGTTACATATGTTTGAATTTGTTGATTTGGCAAAACTTCGTTCGTTTATTATCAAATGTTTACCATATGTACGTGAACAGTTAACACAAAATAAAACATATAATTTCATATCTTTATATTTAGTTTATGAAAGAAAACGGTGTCATTCTATTTCTCTATAGTCTTATGTTATCACGTACATTAAAAAAGTAGACACAAGTTTTGTTTTTTGATATACAATTAAAAAAATTGATTTTATATAGATTAATTGATGATCTTGATCATACACGTTTAGTAGGTGAACGTGATGAATCAACAATTCAAATGGTTACATTAGCATTAACCGGAAGAGCTTTACATTATTTTCATAATGGTGTTATTGATGTTGATTCAAATGGAAATTTAATGGTATGAAAGTTAATATTCAATGGAATACATATATATATATATGATGTATATTTTTAGGAAAAACCTCAACATGGTGTAAAAAATCGTTGTCCAGTTGGATTTCTTTATTGGTCAAAATATGATGACGATTTATTTTGGCATAAACAAGAAATTGGTTCCATGTTACGTACACCAAAAGTACCTGTATGGCTTATTTGTTTAAATCGTCGTTATGCCATAATATTTTCAACAAATATTAATCTTTTAAATAATTGGATTTATGAAAATTATTTTCAATTACATATTTATAGTGGCTTAAAAAAACAAGAAAAATCTTGTACAGTTTCAATTGATACTCGACAACAATATTCAGCATCGATTTATGGAGACTTTTTTGAAGAAAATGATCAACGTGTACCGGATATTATTCAATTATTACATACACGGTTAATTTAAAATATTCTCGTTTTGGTTTTTTTGGAAATTTTTTTTCTTTTGCTTTTTTTTAGATGGCCAGGTTGTACGATTGAAAATGCTGACGAGATTTTACATGAACTAATGACAATTTTTTAAAAGTTTTTATTATTTTAATGCTTGAATGTAAATAGCTTTAATATGATTTAATATTTTGTGTTTGAAATTTCACTTGTGACTTTTTTTTGTTTGCCTAATCCAGAAAGTTGAACAAGAAAAAAAAGGTTTGTCTTTGTCGTGGAACGACGTTGATTCATTTGACATAATCGTTATTTTTATCGAATAATTAATATAAATGAAGAGTCTATGCATTAATTGAAATATATTATTTGTAATAGATAAATTGTAACTCTCTAGAAATGTATTAGTTTACAATTTACATGAGAAAGTTTCTAAGTGATACATATCAATTTGTTTATTTATTTTTAGAAAAACGCTCAAGTAAAATTAGGTTCAGGGTGGGTGAAATAGAAATATCTCTCAATACTCAAGCAGTTTGCGCATGGCAGGCGGACATATGACTTTTCTTGCTCGAAAACGGATTTCTTTGCTCAAAAAAGCTTGAACATGACACAGGAAAGCATCTTTTGCGAACAAGAAGTTTTCCCACGAAAAACCCCTGAGAATGATCCTTCCTGTCTTTTTTTCAAGAAAATTTGTTTCTTTAAAATTATTTTGTATTGCATAGCAATCGATATAATTTAACGCGCTAATTTCGAATATTCTATTTTTGTCCATTGCACATTTTTCCAAAGCCAGATAATCTGAAAAATACCTGCAAAAATTTTATGTTTTTCGGAAATAACACTGGACACTTTAGGAATGTTGACATTAATAGAGATTAGAGACAGTAAATAGAAGAACATTTTGACAAGATTTGGGAAATTTTGAAGTTCAGATTGCTCATTTTATGAGACTAGCCGTTTAGACAACACTATAGAAAAAAAATTTTTCTTTTTACTCCGAAATTAAACGTGAAAACTAAAAAATATCTTTTACCATTAAATAGAGTTTGAATTGGAAATCTCAGAACATGTACTTGAGTTGTTTATTGAATAGCCTAATTTTGTCACATATGAATTTTCTCAGTGGCATTGCAATTTTCACACTAATTTTTAGGCAATTAGTTCCTTAGTTTCTTTGAAAGTTGCAGCAAACCTATTTATATCATTAGATAGACTATATTTGGCAGTATATTACCCTATATTTAAAGCTTGACAAAATGCAATTTTTATTTTTAGCCACATATCTACTTACATGCAAACTGTCACCCACAACCATACCCTTCTAAATCTAAAACTTGTGTATCTCGACGAGTAAACATGGTATTTTTTTCATCATAGTTCCAATTATACCTCATTCCGGCTATGAAACTTTGCATGTGAAACTTTAAGAAAGAAAAAAAGAAAGGCGGGCAACCCGCAAACTAATTATTGATCGTCTTGCTGTTTTATTAAGAAATCTAATAATATTAACTTTTCAAGAACGTACCAGTCTCAGACGAATACAAAAATAGAATATTGTGACTTTATTTAAAGAACTCTCAATGAGTCAGTTAACGTGGATTTATCAGACATGTAAAGATTCAATTATGTATTCCAATATGAAGTTTTTATGTATTTCTCCTCATGACAGAAAAATGAGTAACTTTGGTCAAATTCATTTGTAGCATTTTCCTTAGAATAAGATTTTCTACATGTAAAACAAATATCAACAATAATGACACAGGTCAGTTAAAGATATTTACTCACAGATAAAGTTTATAGAGAATATCAAAGTATTGTAGTATTGTTTAAAGAAATCTATAATCTATCACTTACTGTAGTCGTCATCAGTCCTCATGCTTTGATCACAAGTAGAGTGTGATGGATGCATCCTTATCTCAAACGCCAATCAGAATTTGATCGAACATTATGCAAAGGAGCTAGAAGACGAACATAATTCTTTTTTATTTACACGAGGATATTTTAACATTATTAGTAAAGCTCAATACACTCTATGTCATCGATAAAAATTGCATATGAATTGCCTGATTTATGAATTTACGTTTGGATATTTTTAGCATGAGAGCTATTGGAATTCGCGAAAAAAATTAACCTGTTATTCCGACTATTTTTCATCATATCTCTTAAAGTTTTCTTTAGTAAATTCTCTGTTCTAATTAAATATTCTCGAAAAATTTCATGATTATAACTAATGGTTGAGCGACGACCATTTCAAATAATGAAAACATTGCTATGCCTCAGAATCACGACAGATTAAAGTCTTCTATGTGTGAAACAGTGTTGACGAATGCAAATTTATTTATTAATCAAATTATGGGTATTAACGTTTCTATATAATAGCAAATAAGAAAAGTTTTTAAACAATCGTTTTTAATGTCTAAGATTTACCGAACTATGTTTGTAGTCAAAATATCAAGTGAAACGATTTAAATTCAAGTACTTTATATCTAGCAGCAGAAACTTTAGCAATTATTATAATAGACTTGGCTATTTGAATAAAACATTTTCATTTGTTTATTATCGTATATATTTATAAATATAATATTGAAAAGAAAAAGAAATATATTTTTTTCTAAATAAATATCTGACATTATCGTTGTGGTTTATGAACAAAAGCATGTGCAATCCAATCTAAAAATCGTCTTGTATCATTTTGTGCTGATACAATTTTTCTTTTATATGCTTTTATAGCATGTTTTGTTTCATATGGTTTATCTCCAATTAAAAATAACGTTTGTCGTAAATAATTCAAATTTGATATACTGTTCAATAATGGTAAACGTGAATAAATAATTAAATAAAGTAAACCAAATAATGATGTTGCATGTTCACGTAGTAGACGAAATGTTTGTAAACATATTTGAATAAAATCTCGATAATCAATTGTATCATTTTGTTTACGATTATTTATTACATAAAGAAATGGTTCAACAAGAACAATACTTGTTGTTTCACGTGGAAATATATTTCCAAATTTAACGTAATCACCTAATATATGACCAAAATCGACATGAAATAAACGACCATCAGGTGCTAACATTATATTTGATGGATGACGATCACCTATATCAAAACGTATATATTAATATAACATTCAAAAACAAAAATGACTTACCAAGACCCATAATAAAACCAGCAGTACAATATGCTGCACATGATTTTCGAAATTTAACAAGAACATTATTTGGTACAGTTGCTTCTGATGTATCACCTGCTATTCCAATAGTATTAGTTCGACGTGTTGTTTTTCCTACTGGAAGTCTAATAAGTAGAAAACAAGAATAATTTCCATTATTAAAATGTCAAAATTTTATTAATTACTTATGTGAAGTATTATTTTGAGTAACTAACCAATCATAAATAACATTACGTTTAATAGTTGTTGTTGTATTAAATTTATGATAAATATTTAAAATTGTATATGCATTTGGTACAATTCGAATAAATCCTGTTGTATCACTTGTACACATAACATCATAAAATGTCATATGAAGATTTTGAAGTTGTGATAAATCTTCATTTGTATTATTAATACTATTCGTTTTCCAAATAGAATCAAATAAACGAAATACTTGCAATGTTAATACATCTTGTCTTAAATCATCACCTATTTTATAGATTAATTCAAAATGTTCATGTGTAGGATTTAATGCATTTTCCCAAACAAGTTTAAATGGTCGCATAAATGAATCATATACATGACATTCATCAATTAATAATGAGCCAAGAAGACAACCTGTATCTAATGGTGATACACAACGCCATGAATTTTCATCTGATTCACGTAAACGTGTAAGTAAAGCTTGTTTCATACTTGTTGCATCTTTTACATTTGTTGATCTTATTCGTTGATTTATTGTATTTAATTTTAATGTTAATGTTACTTGAGTTTGTAAATCATTTGATATTGTTAAACTACAATATGTTTTATAAAGTTCAAACATAACACGACCATTACGTGTATTAACATGTAATAATGTCCAAAATAATTTTTGACCAATAGCACGATGACACAAAGCTCGTTTAAGTATAAGACGTATTAATGGTGTATCAATATAATGTTCAAATTGAATTGCAGCTTGAATTATTTGTGGTATATAAAAAAGAAATAAATGATTAGATAAACGTGCTAATTGTGAAACAGCATATGAACGTATATGAGCATCTGGTAATGTGCAATCAAGAAGAAAAAAACACATTTCAAATGACATTGGTGGCCATAAATCAATTAATTTATACATTGAAAATAGTTTGTCATAAATTGTTGTAGTATTACAATTATTATTACCGGAAAGTATGGAACGATGAATATCAGCAAGAATAGAATGAAGAACACAAGGAAGAGCATCTGTAGGTGCTGATGAACAATCAGATAACCAAGAAGGTTCTTGCACCATATATTGTGTCTATAGAAATAAACATAGATCATACAGATACAATTTAAAATAAAATTCTACCTCATCATTAAGAGTACCAAGTAAATAATTAAGTGCTTCTCCATTAGCAACATCATCACTTGATTCATGATGATTTTGTTGTTGTTTAGCTGTTGTTACTGCTGTTGGTGTTGGCATTTTAATATGAATTAATTTTTCTGAAATTTCTTCATTATCATAAAATCGATATGATTGAGAATTAAACGTAAGTTTTATTTCATATTTATTTACTGTTGATTCATTATATGATGAACCAATAAAACCATCTGGATAAAGATGTTTTGTATTTGCAATATTTTGTATTGAATTAACTAAATTAAATGTAAATTCATATGGACCATTTAATAGAAAACCATTTGAACGAAATAAACTAACATTAAGAAAATATATTTCGGATTGTTTATTTGTTAATGCAAAACAAAGTAAAGTACCAGGTAATAAATTAGCAATAGGTAATGTTGTATTTTGTCTTATTTCTTCTGTAAATGTATTATTCCAAGTAACTTGTTCAAACGAAAATAAACATTGACGTCCATAATAAATTCCTGAATGAAGTTGAAATAATGTTTGTTTAGCATTTAATGATGGTCGAAGACGAAAAGTAAATCTAAATAATGATGATAATGGTTGAATAGGTAATAATTGTTGATTAGAATCATTTTCTTTATTTAAAGTAGTTTCTTTATTAATATTTATTGACATATTTCGTTTTGTTGTTGATTGATATATATCTGGTTCAGTATTATTATTATTATTTTTATGAGTTTGTCCAATTTTTTTACTTTTTATTGGTAATTCAATATAAATTAATTGTAAATTTATTTGAATATTTTTTTGTAAACATTCTTGAATATAATTATATTGAAGTAATGGATAAGATTCTGATGTTAATAAAAATTCATTACGATAAGAAAATTTTAACATTGGTGCAGTTGATGCATTATAATATTCTAGTGTTGATTTATTCTCTTCATTAAGAATACGTTCAATTAATTCTTGACATGTAGTTGTTTGTGTACAACTAAAAGATTTTCCTGGTCGTTCAACATAAACTAAAAATGAATCAATATTTGATAAAATTGTTTGAGATATTGATGGTGGTGCATGAAGAATTTCTTGTGGAATTGTTGTATCACGCCATTCAACTAATTGTTCAATAAATTGTGTTAGCGATTCCATATCAGACTGATCAATTGATGATAACCATTTACATAATGGTGATGGTAGTTCACCTTTTGCACTAACACGTACAAATGGATAAACAAGACCAAGTGTATCGAATGATTGTTGTTCATCTAAGAGTAAATCATCTGTATCATTTGTAAATGTATGTGTGATGGAAAGAAAATGAAATGGCCATGTTATAGCATAACGTTTGCGTAATATATAACGAAGATCAGCTAATGTTTGATTTTTTTCACGTTCAATACAAGCAACAAGACCATTGGGTAAGAGAACATCAATTGTAGATAATGCTTTTGATGTAGAATTAGTTGAACGCGAATCTTCAAATGCGGTTATATAGCATTCCGATGGAACTATTAAACAAAGACAATATTAAAAAAAATTAGTTTGAAGCAGTCAACAAGGTAATATAGTAATTTTTAATTTTAGTAAACAAGAGCTTTTCTCAAGTCAATTCAAAAATCAAGCATTCATGTTACATGTTAAAGACATTCTTCAGTAATTATTTAGTTTAGCCGTGGTATATCAAATTCATATATCCATCTTATTTAGATTAAAGTGTTTAATAAACTAATCGAAAGTTCAGTTTTATATCCTATAATTGTTACATTATTTAGAAAATTCAACAATTGCAAAAATCAAATCTTACAACAATTAATGTAATTAATTACAAAAGATGTAAGCCTATAATACAAAAACGAATTTAATCTTTATTAGATTTAAATATTAATCATAAATTTCGCTCATCATTATTTTATGGGAAAAAAAACACATGATCATGATGACTCACTGTAATAATCATAACTTGGTAAATCATCTAACATATTGATCTAGAACAAAAAAAAAATCATGAGACACTCAACCAAAGAAAAAAAAACAAATGTTCTATTGCGTTAATTTCTTTCAATTAAAAGAATATATTACTCATTTAACTAAAGCTAGTTTAAGTTTTGTTCTAAGATATTTGACAAACAGTAATATATCATCTTACATTTTTATTTTAGTTTATTTTTTCTTGTTATATATAACTCGACATTTAAAATAAAATAGTGCAGTTCAATCATTATTTACTTTTATCACGATAAACAATGAAATGAATAACATTCTATATGCTGTCTCATTTGAAAGGTGACAACAGAAAGAGAGAAAGAAAGAAAGAGAGAAAAGTATTTATCAGTGCACAATCGCAAAACCTATATATTGCCTGTTATTAGTTTCTTTTACAAGATGACGAGAAGTAAATCAACAAATATATCTACAAGGGTAAGTTGAAATGTGATGGTAATATGTGAAAAGAATACAGTAGTACATGAACTAGTAACATACAAAAAGTAATGACATTACATTTACATTGCTTCTATGATTAACACCATTTTGTGTAGGTACTATAGCAATGAAAAGTTTACGAGTATATGCCATCAAAAGAGAAAAAAAAACTGAAAGAAATAAGAAACAGAACGATCGCAAATTATAAACTTCAGATGGGAGAGACCACTATCGAATCTCTTTATATTCATTGAAAGAATGATTTGTAAAATAAACAAATAGAAATAGTTTAAAGCAAGAAAGAAAAGTTTATCTCATGAGAGATTTGAATCAATTTTTTTTTAAAAGCATATGGATGTCTATTCTATATATTTTTTTCAATAGATTTTAAGGGTAAAATTTTAAACGAATAGCATAAGATTGGTACACGGCAGATGTCGTTAAATTCAATGTGCCTGGAAGACAAAATCTCGGTCAGCATGCCATTTTCTAGAATATGTTGTAGTTGAATGTTAAGTCAATGGAAGTTGTTTATGTCGATTCTATATCCTTTAAAAATACAAGAGTTTATCTAATGAATTCAATTGAGAAATAGTATGAAATTATTTTAGAATGAAATAACTGCAATTTGTTAAATGTATTATACAAATTAATTTATTGTTATAATATATCTTGTTTTAATCTGTTTGTTCAATTCAGGAGTGACAAATCTCAAATCGATACTAATTTCGAAATCTAAATGTCAACATTATTATTATGTATTTCAATTCTTCAAATTTTTTACAAATTGGAAAAATCATACGAATTTGAATTAATATTAATGTAATTACCTGTTATTTTGAATCCTATCATTTCAAAAATAACTAACGATGGAACTACCCATAGTGACACATGCCGTTTGAGCTTAACTCATATTGAACCCAAAGGCAGGCATCAATGAAACTAGTAAAAGCCTAAAACAGTTCGTTGTCGAGTTATGATCAGTTCACCACACATGTCATACTTGAAAGTTGAACTCAATTGAATTCAACTGACAAGTTTAGAACTACTAGTCATTACTCGATACTATAAGCCAATAGCGATGAATCCTTTTAGGACTTTACTATTCTCGCTGAGATCTATCTATGAGTCCAATATAAACTCAAACCATGGATTTCACTTGTCTTGTGGGAGGATGGCACCGAAAAACTACTAGTATCAACGAAATAACATTTCTTGCCTTTTTTTTTCCTCTGGTATCTGCTTTTCTGTTATTTGTCATATGTGATTTTTGTCAAAAATTAGAAATCAGCAACTAGAGATTATAGTAAACGTTAGTTACAATTTGAGATTTGCCACAACTTCTGTTCAATGGTTTTGTCATCAGTTTATTTTATAACACGATAATTTTATTATAGTATCATGAATTTGTCCTATATATGCAAATACATGACATGTTGGTGTATTCTCTTAGAGTCATAGTAATATTTTCCTTTCTATGTATAGGTTTATTCTTTTCTGTTTATATAAATATGTTGTTTCCTTTCTGTGTATTGTCTCTACGTTGTTCTTCAAGTCATATGCTTTATAGTTAGTGCTATTGAATAAAGTAAACTCACGTACACAAAATAACAAAAATTACATATAGAACAAATTCTCATAGCGTTATATTTGATTCTATTGCGCTACTGTTTTGTATAATTTGTCAAATTGGTATTATAATCAGAGTATACCATGTAACTTTCTTCTATTATCTTCAGTTCAAATAGTCTTTCCTTTTCTTTTTATCATCATTTATCTCCAAATTACCATTTCTTTTTGGTATTCTACTACATAACTCGTGTTATTTATCTTTATTTTTTTGTTTTGCCGAAATTCTTTTTCAATTTAACTTTTCTGTGGATACATTAAATTTATTGAATATTTACGTGTAAATTTCTTACATCATCTTTTATTATTGCAATACTTAAATACATACATCTATATTTATTATTATTCGTAGTCTTCATTCAATCCTTTCTCTTTATGAATCTACTCACTAGTACCTAACAGAAAGTTTTTTTTTTTCATTTATTTTCTCATCATTTGTTGCTTTTTTTTTTTGAGCTTATTCAAGACTATTCTAATTATTTTCAGATGAATATTTAATTAAAATGAATGAATTAACTGATACATTAAATATTCTAAGTTTAGAAGATTGGAATGCTACAGCTACAGGTGTTTTATCACATATAAAAAATCCTATTCAAAATACATTTTTTACCAGTAATTCTGATTTAATTGGTAAAACTCTTCGTCAATCTATAGTTTATTTTGCTGAAACATTAAATACAGTTGATCAGTCATCATGTATACTTGGAAATGAATTTCGTTCAGCACGAACACATAAATATAAATCGTTACGTTCACCAGATGAAAAAACTTCAGAAACAACAACACCAATAGAAATAACAACATATGCACCAATTGCATTTGAATACATACGTACAATAATTGGTATAACAGCAAATGATTTTCAATCATCATTTGAACGTGGTGAGTTAATTAACTTTGTTAATACAGGAAGATCAGGTTCACAAATGTATAAAACACAAGATGATGTAAGTAAATCAATGAATTCAAAATATTGTCTAATTTTTTTTTGTTTATTTAATTTTAAATTTAGACGTATATTATAAAAACATTACGTGATCATGAAGCAAAACTTTTGATTCGAATTTTAGCTGGTCTTTATTTACATTATTCTCATAAATCTTCATTAATGACACGATATGTTGGTTTATATTCTGTAAATATGTGTTCAATAGTTTCATCTGAAATCTATTGTGTTATTATGTTGAATAATTTACCATCAATTCTTAATATTCATGAACTATATGATCTTAAAGGATCAAGTGTTGGTCGACATTCAAGTATTGATCTACCAATAAAACGTTTAAAAGCATTAAAAGATCTTGATTTTGAATTATTTTATCCATATGGTATTCGTATTCCAAGTGATATTTATCGAAAATTAAAATTAACACTTGAATCTGATATATGTGAATTAAGAAAACTTATGATTACTGATTTTAGTCTTATGTTAGGTGTTTATCAATTAGATGAATCTATTCAAAAAACAGAAAATAATGAAAAAACTTCAAAATTAAAACCAAAACCGCAATTAGGTATAAGTGCATTATTTGCAGCAATAACTATTGAGCAAACAGCATTTGAATCTAATAATTTTGATGAGACAAATAAAACATCAAATGTTTCAAATACAAAATTAATTAAAAAATTTATTATGAAACCTTTACATCTTATCGCTTGTTCACAAGAAAATACTTTTACTCATAATACAATGGCAAGTTCATTTTTAGGTTAGTTATATCGCTTATTTTTATTAAATTATATTTAACTTGTGATATTTCATATGACATTAACAAGTTGTGACGTACTTTCTCTATATAAAAGTAAACAAGATATTAATATGTCGTTTTCAAAAACTGTTTGTTTTCTTATACAAATTTTTATTTTGATTATGATCAAACGAGAAGTAACATTTTTTTAGCTGCTCAATTCATCTTCGTATATTTTGTTCACTGATTATTTTGTCCGCATTCGTCAGTTTAAAACTTTTCTAACGAAAAAAAAATTTATTCAACTGATAAATCGATTTTGAGTTAAGACTATGTTCATTATGTCAACTCAAATGAGCTACGAATATTCTGAAATGAGTTTGTACTTTTAGCTTATTGCTACAATGATGCTATAAATAAATGCCGTAGTCTCTCTTACAAAACACCAGAAAAACTGATCTTCGAGTTCTATCTTGGAACTTTGGATAGACCTATACCTTAACGAGAATAGTTTATTGCGAGAGTTCAACGCCTTTTTATTTGCTTCTATCCAAGTATCGCCATAGAAATGAGCTAAGAGCACGAACTCTTTTCAAGATATTCGTAGTTCATTTGACTGTACATACTGCATACAGCTTCGACTCAAAAGCAATTTATCAATTATTTCGCTCATTGCCAATCTATTTGCATTGACTTATGTCTATCGTTCTGCAGATCTTTCCATCGATATCAAAGTTTTGAAAAATCTATCAAGACAGATACAGAAAAAGCGATGACTCAGAGATATACAGGGTTACTTTACTCTTTGTAACGTTGGATTGAGTTAGCGTTAAAAACGTTTTTCTCAATCAGAGGACAGGATACGAAAAAAATGCATAACATGTACATCTCTACATTAAGAAGAAATAGTGCGATACAGAAATTCAAAAGAATTTCGTATTCATGCACGAGACTTTTAAAAACATTTTCTTCATGCATGATAAGTCTTTCTAAGAGTTTCATATTGATGTAAGAAACCTAAAGAAAAGTTTCGAATTGGTTTCAATTCCAAAATTGCTTGTTGTTCAGTGTATCGTGATATTATTTTTCTATTTACCACTTTTAGAGTCTTCTAACTAGCGTAGCATTAAGAGAAGATGAAAGAAAAAAGTCGTAAGATAATGTAAGAGTAAATGTTCTACAGAGTAGCATAGAATTAAGATTAGAAAATTTTTCTCTGTTAGGGTACAGCACACGAATACAACTAACCTTACATATATCTATGATGCATGACATTGTTCTTTCTTTATTATTATATGTAGCGATAATTTCTAAATATAATTAATTTTAAAGGTATTCCTGGTGTAACACATGATGGTCGACGAGTACTTCTTTATCCAGCTATTATTGATTGTTTACAAACGTTTGATAATTTCAAACGTATGCAACATGCAATACAAAATATTCGTGATCCAAAACGAAGTTCTGAATATAGGTAAAACTTTATGACTTTTCTTTTTAAATATCAATTTATATTTGTTGTTTAGTGTTATTCATCCGGATGAATATGAAAAACGTCTTATTCGATTTTTATTTGATAAAGTATTTATTGATTCTAAACAAACATTGAATAAATTACTTGCTTCACCTATTATATGTAATAGTTTTTCAGAAGATGATATTAGAAAAAGATATGAAAATCAAAATCAATATTTGAATGCAGTATGTGAATCATTTGAAACTATTCAGATGTTAAATACTGACAGTATACCAGTGAATAATGAATCATTTATTCAAGCAGGTGAACAACTACATAGTTTCATTTTAAATCTTAAAAATAATAAGTAACGAGAAGATGTTTGCTGAAAATACATGATCTTTTAAATTATTTTTGACAATTAATCTTGTTGTTTTTTTATTTGAAAAGTTGAAATAAAAAATGCTTGGTTTTGAAAATTGGTTTTAACTTCTATGAAGTAAAATGAGATAGATTTGAATATTGGCTTTATCAAAATGAGGAAACAAGAAATACTTTTTTATTTTAATAGGCAAATTGTTCTATTGGCTCTGAAGATAATTCTTTTTTTTTTTATATAATAAATGCCAATGATCAAAACGATCATTTTGTTCTCAATAACTATGTTTATGTATATAATTGCTTATAATTTCAGTTAATTAGATAATAAGAATGATAGATAAAATTTGTCCCATAGATCAAAGAACATCACGGAATGGTTTTCCTCGCTCTGCTCGGCATTCTGTAGAACGATCTTTTCACTGCATTTTTGACAACGACAAAAATTTGTCTGTATATGAGGTACGATATCACATATGATAGACATACTATTTATACAAAAGTTATTTACAATAATAAAAATATAGTACTCAAAATGCAATCAATATAAATAGATGGACAACGAGAAGGAATAAGCTTTCTTTTCATTGCTTTTTTCCCTTAAACTTCTCGGATGAACAAATAAATAAAATGCTATCAATTTGACTTGGTGATAAATGTGTTAGTCTTTGAGTTAATGTCGACTAAGCTGAACTAAATACTCTTTCCACCGAATCACTAGTCCTTGTTATGGAATTTTCTTTTCTAGCTACTATTAATAATAA
>CAJNSZ010000020.1:687438-822971 GCA_905329745.1 Rotaria sp. Silwood2
TAATAATAAGTTTTATTTAGATTATTCAATAAAATATCGACAAATATTGATATTTCATCACATATGTTGTTATTGTTTTTGAAGATGCCGCCAGTTTACATTGGTTTCACTGACACTAGCGGTTAACCGATAGTTCTGTGGCTTGGTTCGGTCCTATAGCTAAATGAGCTGAAAACATCATTTTTTACGAAAGATTATATATATTTTTTCTCAATACAGAAGTAATGCTGAAAAAGTGTTGCTGAAAAAGGTTTTTTTTCATAGTTTTCGTGCTAAAGTTTTGTCTTTAGTTTTATTTAATGTAGAATGTGTAACAAATTCATAAAATATAATCGAAAGGTAGCAATAGTACTGATAGAACTTAAACTGTACTGTGACTTTTTGAAAAGATCATAGTTCTTGTGTTTTTCTCTTCCGCAGTGTTTTAAAACTTTTCTATACTTTTTCATGTCCGAAGATCTTTGAAAGCCAGAAAGTGTGCTTTCCATTTTTTCTATTACCATAGTGAAGACATAGTTTATGTTGGTTACATATTTAACATAGTTTCAGAAACTATTGTTGCAGAATTTAAAAAGCTACTTCAGTTGTTTTTGAATTGTTCGTCAACAGAACACTCACACGTCTAAGATGGTCTTCTTTGACGATCCATAAAAATGAGATCATCTGTTCAATCTAGATTTTTCTCAAACTACAAATAATCGTATGATAAAAACATCACTAGAGTGCCATAATAATCGTTCTTTCCTCTTCTCAAACGCTAGATAATTAATATGCACAGTTGAGTCTAGAATTCGTAGATATTCTTTCTTCAATTTATACATTTTCCAGCATTATTCACAAATATTCAAGCCGGAGTCTTTTTCGTTTCAATAGAATTCTTTTAATAAGAACGATTAGTATGATTTATGATTAATAATCATGAAAGAAATGCAAAAATTGAATCACATTGGCATCAAATGATCAATTGTTAGTATGGCTACCACGGTAAGCACGGTGCATCCTCATTACGACAATGTTGCCAATAAGTTTCGTATCGACCAGTCGATAATTCCATCAACGTCGAATATACGGTTAGCTAATTTGACAAAAGAAAAGAAATATTTGACAATCTAGATGATCGAAGGTTCAAGGAAGAACTAATTACCCCATTGAGCATCGGTCTTGAGGACAAAACATTGAATAGAGACTCAAATGTAACATGATCTTGCCCCTTAATTTTCATACATTTGATACATGGCGTTAAGCGATCATCGAAGAAAGGCTGTTTTTTCCAGTTATCATAGTTTGTCTCAATTACAAACCACAAATTATCTTTACCCATTCGTGTGATATTAACAGCTTTGGTGCGTTCTCGTGTAATGACAACACCCTAAAAATCGATCAGCTAAAGAATATATAATACAAAAATAATCAAACACCTGTTCAGGCTTCGGTCCACCAACAATATAATAACAAGGAGCTAAGAGTTCTGTTTCAGCTAAGTAGTTAACGACTACATCAAAACTTTCTGCTTTTGTAAGCATATCACGTAGGGCAAATGTGATAAATGATTGGTTACGGTTAATATTAAAAATCCATTCTATTAAACCTTCATAACCACCCTGAAAACTCGTACGAGAATTGACTGAAACACTGAATGCGTTCGGCTTAAGACCAGTAAGTACACCTATGTATCTATCAAAATGAAATCAAAAGATGTAGCCGTCAAGAAAAGCAAAATTCATAATCATACCCTGCAAAACTCGTTGTTTTAAAGAGTACTTCACCATTTCGAGTAAAATTTATTTGAGTAATCAGTGTACGAAGTTTTTCAGTTAATATCCAAGTATTATTTGACATGTCCCAGCTAGAATAAAAGTAAAATAATGTTCAAGTTTTCTTTGCTAAATGTTATTCCGATAGTGTTGGATTCTCATTCATAAAATCGAAGGCTTTCCATGGAATATTCAATTTTAAAAAAGTAATAATGATAAACGTTGTGATTTTTTTCAACTTTTCATCTTAGTTCTAGTGCAAAGAATGTCCAGTTAGATTCTTATCGAATACCTACCCGACAAAAACTCCAAAATCGAGGTTTCGTACATGGAAAACATTCCCATATTGATCTTGAGCCACCATCGATGTGCATAGTGCAGAGACTTCGTAGAAGATGTTGTAGAGAACAACTTCACCTAGATAAAGAAAAGTATTGCGGCTTACGTGATAACTCTTTCTCAAAATTAACATGTACGAAAAATCGAGAAGTTTGACTTTTTTTTCGAAACGACATTTTACGTCATCGAACTATGGCAATGAAATTTGCATATGTATGTGAATACCTAAGGGTAATCCTGTTGCTTGACTAATGCCTTTCATTTCATCACCATAGGGTGCTGGCAATGTGTCGGCTAAAGCAGGCTATTTTGAAATGAAAAATAATGCACAATAAGACAATATGATGTGTAGAATTACCAGCTTATCATCAATAAGTTCTAGGAGAAATTTTAGATTAGGTGAAATCTCGACGATGTAAGCTTTGAAGAAAGCAAGAATGTCAATAATCTACAAGCAACAAAAATTAGTTCTCAAACAAGAAGAAAAAAAAAGACAGATAGAAATAGATTACTTCACTCTTAAATGCAGTTGCAACTTGATTCCAACGTTCCATAGGTGGATCATCCAAATTGACAACATAAGTCGGTACAGCTCGTTCTGGTTTCGGTGGCCATTGATCATTTAAACATTGCTCTCCGAACTATTAAAAAATAAAGAAAAAGAAAAATTTGAACGAATTTCAATTTTTTCGTTTACAATTCCTTGAATAGCTAGAAAGATGAGTAGAATTGTAATCTTATTGTTCCACATTGCCACAACGATCTCTGGAAGAGCAAACGACGAAAAAGTGTTTTGTTTTATCAATGTGCATTTAAATATCTAGTTGTTTGCATTAGATAAGCGCGATATGCACATAAAATAGATGAAAGATATTTTGCACGTAGATAAGCATAAGAAAATATCAACTGACCTATTATCACATTACTATATTTCTGCTTTTCAAATGAGTTGTGTATTTGTTGTGAGTCTTGAAATAAGACATGCTATCGAATAGATATGTTTGCAAGAGCAGCAATATTGACGGCAATAGTGCTTTTCAGTTGTCATTCTTTCATTTTATCTGAACCATCGAGAACATACGGTCTATTTTTCAAAACAGCATTGTTCACATGATTAACAAAAATATTAACTAAAACTTTCGTCCCAGTATTGCGATCAACTCTTGTTGTGCTTGTCAGTCTTTAGTGACAACTTATTTTCGATTATTGATTTGCTACTTATTATTAACATAAAACTCAATGGTGAATGACAATTAGCTTTCATGTAAAACTGGAGATTATTTCAAGCAATATATTCCATTTTAAACTTCGAGCCATAAAAATGTCGAGTATTATTGAAATACAGGATATTTCAAAAGTTCGGCATAGAACAAAGTCAATATCTTCTTATCATTTCAAGGGATTTATATGATTTGTTTTCAATCATATGATATCATGTTCATTGAGGCTTTATTTCATTTATTTTCCGGGTGTGTGTGAAGAGGGAAACACACACTTATAATACACACTTCCATACGCTTCAGAATAAAAAATTTCGTTTCTGACAGGAGGAGGAAGACACTAAAAATATTGCAATTGGATACTTTTAGGTTGAAAAAGACATATTTTTTGTCAAGTTTAGTTGATGCTTGTTGATGGTTCTGTTACAAACTTCACTTCGAATGTGCTATTGTCGAAATGAATTGCGCCAATATGACGAGTGTACATTACAAAATATAAAACTAGAATTCTGGCTGACTTGCTCCAACATGATAATCAGGTACTGACGTAATAACAAGAGCAAGTCATTTTCGAAATGCCTAAAAGGATAATTGCTTCTTTTGTCATATTTTTTACTGTCATACTTAACAACCAGATTGAATAAAACAAGACGCTTATGCATACAACGTTAACTGTTGATACTTGTCGCAATCGAAAGTTTTTATCTATTATATTGGGATCGAAGAATACTGCGTCGACTAGTGCTCTAACAATGACAGATGTGATAGTGTATACAAATACTTCGATGTAAATTGTTTCAGAGAGGCAAGATCTGACCTCACGCGATTATACAAGAGAATGATGATCGGCCAAAATAATCGTGCGCTGTCCGACAGTGAGTAAAACTGTAACGGTTGTCAATGCAGATATTGAGTTTTGTGTGCTGGACACAAGTGCTGCCCACTGAAAGTGGTTAAATGAGAA
Source organism: Rotaria sp. Silwood2 (assembly GCA_905329745.1). NCBI lineage: Eukaryota > Metazoa > Rotifera > Eurotatoria > Philodinida > Philodinidae > Rotaria > Rotaria sp. Silwood2. The sequence continues at coordinate 691,716 of CAJNSZ010000020.1, forward strand.
ATGAGCAGAAGGATATTGAGACGTAATAGCCGAAAAAGTAACTGAATTCATTGAACAATTCATGCGATAAGATAGACACCTACAAGAGAGACAATTGTAATAGCGGCAGGTCCCCTCGACTCGTACGTGGCATACAGGTAGTTGGAGATATCGGTCATCATACTAAGTTAGATGTAATACCAAGTGCGGTTGTTAAAAATGGACCGAATGTGGATGTGGGTACGAGCATAGATCTTCTTTTTAACCATAGCCATACTCCATGCCCACACCCACACTCTTGTCGGATTCTATCAGATTCAATGTCGGATATAGACGAATTTCGACTTCAAACGATCGAATTCTGTTGGATTGAGTCCAATAACCTTGTGACCTGAAATCCGACGACCATTTTACTGGGAAAGAATTTTATCGGATCTGGTAAGTTCGAGTGAATGAATTCTGCAAGATCTTATAGTATTCTTCGATGAAACTTAAGAGATCCGAGAAGATCAGGTTGAATTTAAATCCCGACTTTATAGTTGTTCTCTTTCCTATTCACTATCATTTTAAAAAAAATAATTAATCGTTATATTTATGATGTCAATGGTAAAAATCTACCATCTGCCGTTATCATTTCTGTATTAAAAGCAAACACGAGATAAGCCCACATATCGTTATTAAAACACAGTGCAACGATATTATCGCTAATGTCGTCGAAATCGCACAAAAATCGGCGATTCTATGTGATTTTTACAGAAAATCGTGACTATTTAAACAATATTTAAGATGAACGAACCTGGTTGTAGCATTTGGATCTACAACTATCATTACATCTCGACATCAAAACCAGCGTCGCATATCAACGTACTGATTGATACTTGTTTCTCGTGAATAATGAGAGAGACGGTTTATTTGTTCCCATCCGCAGTAAATCATATAATTTTTTAAAAATAAAGTAATGCTTACTAATCATTTTGTTATTAACAGAGACATAAATATAATAAAAAAATACTAATTTTTATTTCACAATATTTATTATATATTGAGATGTTCAAATGACCTAAATAAAAGAAAAAAAAGATTTACTTTTATCAATCAATAGTTACTGTTCATTGAGATGATTTGACAAACAAAATAAAATAAAAATGTGTTTATATTTTACATAATAGTGCTTACTGCTGAAGTTTGTTGAAAAATCTCCGATTCATCGCGATTCATTGTAATATCAAAAAAGTCAGTGATTAATTGTGATTTATCGACGATTTCTCCCACTATTAAAAAAACCGTCCATTATAATTGTTGCTTTTTTTTGCTCAAATCGCGATTGATCGTCGATTNAGGATCATTAGTCCTAAATATAGGTAAAGTTTCAGGTCAAAATTCCGTAACTTGATTTTCTCGTTAAATACTTAGGTATAGGTGGAAAAATCAGTAAAACGACCATAACTTTTCAAGGAAGAGCTGTCAGCCCAAATCCTTTTAGGCTTTTTGCTATCTCGATACCCTCTATCAAACGACGTATGAATGAAGAGAATCGGGGTTGGGCACCTCGGGAGGTTCCCTCGTCAGATGACAACAAAACTACACAGAATCCATGGATAGTCCTGCTCTGAAGGAAAAAGATTACTCTGCAAAATCTACTTGTTGCATATTTTTTTTCATAAAAAATATATATTATTTTTTCAGCAACAATCAAAAAATTCTCTGCTCATTTCTAATCAGCAATGTTACATTACACAAAATATTATCGTTCAAAAAGTTTGTATTATTTAATATAAAAATTATTTTCAATAAAAGAAAATTTTTTTTCTTTGACTAAACAAAAAGAAAAGAAAACAACTTTAATACCTTCTTTAAATTCTCCATAACCATAACGTCGTCCAATTTCAATTTGAAACATAACAATATCACAAATAAATGCTGCTAAACGTACCAGTGATTGACGACCACTACCTCCAATACCTAATAATAGTAAATTACCACGTGGTCGTCGTAATACACGTATAATTCGACATATATTAAGAACAGCATCACGAAACATAACTAAATCCATAGATAACATTAATGGAGTTTCATTATATTGTTGAAGATTTTGTTCAAGAAATAATTTTAATTTATCATAATCACGAATTTCCTATAAGGAAATAAAAACATGAAAAAATAATTAATTAGAAATTCTTGTACAACCTCATAAACACCATCTTTTCTCATAATATCAGAATAGATTGGAGCTTCTCGATTATAACATACATTATGATAAACTTGATCAAAGTAGAAAGCTAATTTTTCACTCAAAATTTTAATAAATAATTCATGATCATTTGTTGTCATAAATCGATCAGAATAAACTCGATGTGCTTCATGAATCCATAAACGAAGAAATTCAACTTTATTTGTTATTATTATTTTATGACATAATAAAAGACCTTCAAACATACGTGATATATCACGCATATTAAATGTCTAAAAATAAAAATTTTCCTAAATTGATAATTAAACAAAACCAAGTTGTTAAAGCAATATCAACGGGATTAAAATGTGAAACACAATGTAGCTACTATTATCATCTGTTTATGTAGTCATCCAGAAATATAATAAGAACGTAATTTATTAATTATAACGAGACGTTATTGATATACAGTTTTTAGTTGTATGTCGACGTCTGCCACTATCTATGAAAAAGGGGAGTGATAGTAGTAGGTTTAGAGGAAGTGCTGCTGGCGATCGTTCCAGACTTTCGAGATACGTTTCGATTTTTCTGAGAAGAATACGTCCAAAAATGAGCCCATACGGTCTCTAATGAGTTTCAAAACACATTTTGTGTCTGAATCCACAACTGTTGCGCTCCAGACAGTTGCTTTTCAGTAACTCTTGTTCTTCAACAAAACTTTCTTGCTGTGAGCAATGATCAAAACTCTTATTGATTACAAATACAAGATATATATTCTAATGAAATAAAATGCAGATATTACTAATAGAATAATAAATATCTTATTAATTATGAAAGTAATAGAAATATAATACAATTAAAAATAAGCAAAAAAAACAACAAAATAGAACTAATGCATAGACGCCGGTATGGATGCTATCCGAGAGAAGACTGACATCCGTACCCGCATCTAAATCCTCAAAAAGAGTTGTGTTCGTCACTAATGGAGAGCAAGTATTATTGTAGAAGCAACTATCTAGGGGACAGTAGTCATGCTACCCTTGTGACCATGATCCCTTTCTTTTTTCAAAATCCTACATCCATTGGTAGGGGACAGGTTCAAATTTTACCCTATACTTCAACACTCCTTTTAGATCATGTATCATAAAACAAATTCTTTATTTTTACATAATGAATTTTTGTTGGTGTTGGTAAATATTTCTTTTCAATTGTTTGATAAAGATCAATAGTTGCTTTTGTTATTGTTTGATCCAGATACTTAATATCATCATCAAAAGATTGTAATTTTTGACTAAGCATTGTACTAAATATTCGACAGATTTCATGTTCCTAATTGATTATATTTCAAATAAAAAAAAAATTAAACAAATGATTTGATTGTTTTTTAAATTGTATTCATACGAATGGAAATGTCATATTGATGAGATTAAATCGACTTTGTAATCGTTGTGATATCTGATGACGGCCACCACCCGGTGAACCCATCGCTGTGAGTAAACACATATCCTTTTATAGACAGAATAGTGTAATCAAAATTTTTCTTTTTTGTAACTAACTTTAACAAATCTTGTGCCTTTTGTTTTTCGATCATACCAAAATTCATAATCGATCCACATTCGACTAATTGTTAAAAGAAAATTATTTTTTAAATAATAAAAAAAAAACAATATTTTGATATTGTTTACATTAATTCAAGTGATGGTTGAGAACCATATGTATCCTAAAGAAAATCATTTCGTTGTTATTGTCATTATCAATTAATTTTACTTTATTTGGCATATTCATATCATCGATCAATGTAATCATCTTTCTTCCATTCATAGGAACATATATAGTTTTAGTTCGTTTTTCTAAATTTATTTCAAATATATCCTGTAACATTTTTGATGTTGTCTATTCAATGTCAAAGTAAAAAAAAAAAAATTAATCTTTTCGAAATGTAAGAAATATATGATTCCATATATATTTACTTGAGCAGACATATGAACAATAAGTATATTAAATAAACTTGAATCAAGTTTTTTAAGAACATTTTCAGCTATTGTTGTTTTACCTGTACCAATAGCACCAACAAGTAAAACTTGATGTTTATTAAGTAATAAATTATGAATTAAATATTCATAACGAATTGTATCAACAGTTGGTACAATCATTTTATAAAATGGAATTCTGTATCAAAATATAAACGAACATTTAAGAAAATAAAACGATCTATCCCGGTAATAGTTCCTTTATCTTCAAAACATTGGATTATGAAATTAAAGAAAATGAATTATGATCATCATCTGAAGCAATGTCGACACTATGCAAAAGTCTCGTATTTATTTAGCTTCATATATTTTATAGAAAAAATGCTATTCAAGAGATATTACTAAGAATCGTTTAAAATGCATATTTGTCTAACGTTTTTATTTCCTATATAAACAAATATAGTTTCTTATTAAAACTGATCATATGTTCTAAAACTGCGTGAAATATATTCTTAAAACATGAAAAGATATCTAAGTTTTTTTTTTTTGATATTCTGGATATATGTTTAGATAGACAAAGAGACTTTAGGAGTGCAATGCCTAATTCTAAAGTAGATTTATGATACTTTCGAGTTATTTTTTATTACGAAGATTGAACACAGTATTTCATTAGTAATATGCGATTTGAATCTCATGTTGTCATAACAGAATTTTTACGATACCGAAAGAGTGATGAAAAATAATTTTGCATGATTATTTTTTAACAAACGATGGAACTACCTCAAGTGGTATTCGTTGTTTGAGTTTATATTGAATTCATAGACAAGTCTCAGTGAGAATAGCAAAAGCTTAAAAGGGTTTGTTCCCATCTGTCTTTGTAACCGAGTTACGACCAGTTTACTGGATTTTTTTATTCATTTTTAAGTACTCTCCCGAAGACCGAATAACAAAGTTTTGATTTAAAATTGGTGCCTATATGTAGGCGTAATGACTCTTAGAATATTCTGACAGTTTCATCTGAAAAGAGTGTTCCTTCGTTAAGTTATTGAATTTTCAAGTGAACTTCATTTTGTGACAAAGGAGCCAATCATGACCAGGCGACAATGACTCATGAAAACGCATTCTTTTAGGCTTTTGCTAGTATTACTGAGAACTGTCTTTAGGTCCAATATGAGTTCAAATATTGGGTGTCACTTGAAGTAGTTCCTTCGTAAGGAACTACAGTTCATTGTGTGAAGTTAAGAAAAGTATGATTTTGTCAAGAAGACTTTTCCTTTCTCAAATTTTCTTTTTTTTCTGCAAACAGTGTGTCATCTAAGCTACGATATCCCCATAAAAAGTTTTCCTTTATAGTTTTAATTCAACTAATTTTTTCAATTCTTTACACAGACCTCAAACTTGATGTCAACTTCTGATTGTTTCATCACGACCTATTTTTCAATGAAAAAATTGCAAAAGAAGTTTCGAGTCTAATCACATTTTCAAGATGTATAGGACAATCTGACTTTAATATATTCTGAAAAAATTCAGTTTTATTTGACTTCATTCTGTTGAGATATTGAAAATACAAAATGATTCGATTTACGATTGGATAAATCGAAAAGTTAAAAAATTACTCGGAATTATAAATCCATCCTTCTTTAAGTTGTTCTTCCCAATGTATCCATGTTCGACTATTTGTATCAACATAAAATTCAAACACTGTATCCTTATTAGGAAATGTACCTAAATCATTCGTTATTCTTTGTTTTTTTTTTCATAAGAAAAATTTTTTACCTTCAGTTTCACGAAAAAAAATATCAATTTTTTTTCTTCCTTCATCATTAACACTAGCAGCAATAGACCAAATTAAACAAAATACAAACCACATTTCAATTAAACGTCCTGATATTGTTTCATTTTCATTTAATTGCATCTGTATTTCATTTAAATACCAAAATGTATCAAATAATCTGGTCAGCGAAATAATTCCATTAAGTTCATGAATTGGAATCAATTCTTTACAATGAATATGTTTATATTTCATTATAGGCTCCAAATATTTTATCACACAATTGGAAAGTTCTGTTTGAAGATCCTAAATTAAATAAAGTTTTCAACAAATCTATTGCAGTTTTTCCCTAATGAAATGTGAAGATTAGAATTCATGCATATCCAATCGGTCTTTGTGTCGGCTATTTCTATTCTATCTGAGTAGAACGACTATTTTATGTGTATACATAATATAATACGTTCTATAGAAACCTATTGACGTAATTTTTTAAACTAACGAAAAAAGACCTGAATTGGATTTATTTTCCAAATTTACCTGAGATGTCTTTTGCTTTAACCATGATTCTAAATAAGGTTTCCATTTTAATTTTTCATAATCACAATAGACAATGCCTGCTCGTGAGACCGTTGCTGGTGAAGCTGTTGATAAATCTTCTGTTTCAAATAATAATGTTACTTGAGATGACATTGATATACGTTCTCCATTAGCTAATGTCAATAATTTATTATCATCCATTAAGGAATTCATTGATTCAATCCATGATGTATCAACAGGAGAATCGAAAAGAATTAATTTTTCATCAGACTTTTCATCTAAAATAGTACATGAGAAAATCAATAACCCAAGGAAAGGTTTTACTACTGGCCAATCGTTTACTCATTAAAAACTACTGGATTTTTGGCTATCGACTATATTGCTTCTAAATATGAGCATGAAATATCTCTTAGATCTTTATATGCTAGCTTTCTAGAAAACTAGTTTTTCAGACTAACAAACATTTTGCAAAGATCAAAGATTTGAAAAAGAAAAGAAGTCACTGTTATCTAGGCTATTCAATATATTCTAAAATCAGAACAGATTAAGAAAAAAATTTAACAAAAATTTCGTTTGTCTGAAAATCGGCATAGAAAGATCTAAGGCAATCTCTTATGCTCATAGTTGGTAATCTATAACTTAGTAGCTTTCTTTTAAAAAGTGATTGACCAGTTGAAACCATTTCATCCGTAATTATAAACTTACCAGCACAAACTTGTCTCATAATCATACTAAGAATTCCATCGTTCCATTCATTTGTTGCTAAATTAAATTGACCATAAAGTTCTCCTAAACTAACAGCTTTTGGATTGATTGGATATTCCTAAATTTAAAAAAAAAAAACTTTTAGCACAATTCGTGCAGGATTAAAATGTGAAACACAATTGAGCTGCATATATTGTAAAGCAAGGAATTCTTCAGTTTTAAACTTCTAATGCACAGATATGTCCGTGGCGAAAGATTCTATTGTGATTATTATATAGTGAGCTTGGAAAGGAAGCGAGCTAGAGACAAGTGTCTTAAATTTAATCTACTTGCATAATAATCACATAGAAGACTTGAGTTCTATGGCTAAAGAGGGAAGTTCTCGAAGGAATTAATCAGCTTTCCGTTGAGACTATGTACATCATATAGATTCTGATTCTTTATGAATGCACTAAAAACAATTCAGTTTCATAGGTTATTATTACCTACATATTGTATATTTACGGTATTTTTCAATATAATGCTGTGGTCCTCCTCAGGATCAGCAGAAAAACTGATTTTCTAGTTTCAACGTGAAACTTTGCATAGAAAAAGCCTTGACGAGAATAGTTAATCGTGAAAGTATCATGCCATTTGATATGCTTCTGTCCTAAAATAAGAATATCTAATCTATGGATGTATATAAGCGATGTACAAGACGCGCTTTTATCATGACTGGATCTGGAGCGAGGAACAATGACAATATTTGAAGCTTTCACAATAAATTATTCTCGTTAAGGCTTGTTTCTGAGCAAAATTTTAAGTTAATATTCGAAAATTAGTTTTTTTCTGGTGTTTCTGAGGAGAATCACGGCGTTGTATTGAAAACTACTGTACAAATTCTATATTTCGGCAGCAATAAGCTATAAAATCAAATTCTTTTCGATATATACGAAACCGATTAGGATCTATATGATGCACATAGTCCGAACGTAAAATTCATTAATCAGTTAGAAGACTCTTCTCGTAAGTCTATCACTATCTATGTTGCGGAGTCAAGATCCTACCATAACTTTATTGTATTCACTAAAACCTTGTTTATTTAATGTAATTAAAGCATATTTAAATAATTTCCATGTTGTAGTTTTTCCTGATAAAGTTTTACCAACAAGCATAACTGAATGACGAGAATGATGTGTTTCATATAATTGAATAACTTTTTCAATAGATATTTGTGTTATTTGTAAATGATGTATATTCATTTCATATTCAATAGCTTCAATTAACTAATCAAATGAGAAGAAAAAAAAAGCATTTTTTTAATTATAGAAAATAAAATAAATCAAACTTTTGAATAATCAATTTTTGGTATATCAATACCAGGAAATAAATCTTCAAGAATATTTTTAAATAAAGGTAAATCTTGTGCAGTCATTTTAGGTGCATTCATATCAAGCATCGATAAAAGAAGAACCTATGAAAATCTATATGCAAAAACACACACCTTAATTAAATAGTAATTTTTTTACTTCATTATCGGTCATTTTTAGATTTGTTCGTTTTTTTTCACCAGCATATCGTAAAACAGCCTTTGAAAAGAACGTTAAAATTTCTATATTTATTTCATTAAAAATAAAAGCATTATTCTTTTACTGTTAATGATCTTAAACCAAAATCATAATGATCTTGTTTAGAAAGTTGTTGTGTAGATAATTGATAAAGTGTATAAACTTTACGAGCTAAATTCTAAATAAGAAATTTATATTCTATAAATTTCTTTTTGCTCTGTTTGTTTAATTTACTCTTGTATTTTGAAATCCTTCGCTAAAGAGAAAATTTTCTGCAATATAAATTGAATCTGGTACAATCATTGATACAGGTCGAAACATTGATTTAAGATTATCAGGTAATTCAGTTCGGCCAGCGTAACCTTAAAAATGATTATTTACTTTTTTGATGAAATAAAAAATTATAGAAAAACCTGGATTCATTGTTATAAAAATACCAACTTGTGGTAAAAGTGAAATTTCTTTGCCTTCGAATACAAATCGTTTTTGTTTCAAAGATAAAGCTGTTAAGATTGAATGAATTTGTTGAGCAACAACGGATAACACTTCGACATTAATACGATTAAACCTAATGAGTATAACAAAAAAGAAAAACCTATTGATATTTGATTAAAATTGTATAATTTACTCATCAAAACACCCCCAAGTACCACTCTGTAAAAAAAGAAAATTATATTAAAACTTTTTGTATTAAACGAGGGAATAACTTGAATTGATACCCCGTTGTTTGAACTCATATTGAGTTCACATGAAGGTTTAATTAAGACTGGAGGAAACCTAAACGCATTCGTACTTATGGGTTTCTTGAGTCAAATTGTGACTGTTCCAGTGAATTTGCGATCTGAAATTTTGCCCATAGATATGACTGATGACTTTGGGAATATTTTGAAAGTTTCTGCCTAGAAGAACGCTCCTTTATTGAGATATTAAATTTTCAAGTAAACTTGCTTTTCATGGCAAACAACCATTTTTTTAGAAATTGAATATCTTGATGAAGCAACATTCAGAATATTGTCAAAGGCATCAGACCTATCTATGGACGAAAGTTCAGATCGAAAATTCAGTAAAACAGTCATAACTTGGCTCTAAAGATTCATTGATACGAACCATTTTAGTTATTTTTATAGTCTTGTCAAGACCTTCCTGTGAATCTAATATGAACTCGAACGACGAATATCAGTTTAGATAGTTCCCTTGTAAGAATAAACTACAGACAAACCTGAGCAAAACCTGAAAACATTTTTCCCATGGATTTATAATCAAGTGATTCGGAGCAATTTTGAACAACAACATAAATAGCAAAATTTTTTCCTAAATCTTTTATTGTTTCAGTTTTGCCAGTACCTTTTGATAAATGAATATCTGTAGATATTAAAAGAGAATATAAACTAACAAACCAGCTGGTCCTTTGGAACTTCCACCTCGAAATAAATGTAGAGCAGTTGTTAGAGTAATATAACATCGATCAGTCAATGGTGAAATAACTAAACGACTTGTACAACCTAAATATTCCTATTTTTATAAAATTTCACTTTTTTTTTTTTGATAAAATCTCGAAAAATTCTATTGAATAAATACATAGTTATAAGTAAATCTTGTTATTGTTTGTCGAATAATACAATCTTCATTGTGTTCATGTCGTTCCCAATAAAATCTTAATTGCATTTGCCATTCAAATGATTGTATATCCATTGTTTGAGTTTTAATTAATCGTTCGATAATATCACGTCCATGTACTTCTTTAGTAATAATACCAATAACACGAAGACGAACTATTTTATCAAGAGATAAACGACTCATGTTTGAATATCGATCAAGAATTTTGATCTATAATAAATTAAAATAAGTCATTGATAGGTTTGCAAAAAGTATTTGAAGTTTTTCTCAAGGAATAGATCCAATTTTACAATAGGCAGCCATAGATCGGGTTTTGAATAAAGGAAAAATTTCCATAGAGTTCTCGCGTATTATCCTTGTGACATGGTTTCTGTCGAAGAATCTCATTTATGAGGAATCGTATCCAACTATCGCACGCTTTTTCACTTCATATTATGGCAACGAGTAGATCTCGGTAAGACTAAGAGAAGAAATTCGACTTGGGATTTTATCTATAGGCAGATTTCGTAATTATTATACAGCCCTTTTTGGATATATATATATAACAGTCTCTAGAGAACAGAAAAATCATTGGAAAATTAAAGTTCAAATGCTTGATAAGAAATATTTCCCATTATTACTTCGTTTATATTCGGAATTTTGACGTTTCTATTAAGATATACTAGGTGTGCCGATATTGATGGCATGCTTCGATGATTCTCCTTCCTCCTCCTTCTGTTCTCTTTCAATTGTTCTAATATATCTCTCTTCTGTCTCTCTTCTATCTCTCTCCTATATATACATGTGTTATGTATGAAATTGTTACACTCTGGATATGTGAAGAAGCGAATAAACATCATTGCCGAGAGTGGCGGTAAGCTACTCCACCTCTATTCAGTTTGTCATTACGTATCAACCCAGTCAGGGCCCTATTGATCGTTACAATAAGGTCTATCTATGATTCAGAAGGTGCAATTTTCCTTTTGCGTTCTGTCGTCTATTACTTGTGATGACGGTGAAGAAAAAGATTTTTTTATTTTTCTTGTCTTAGAAAGTTAGAGAACAGGAAAGTTCGAGAAGTTTATGAAATCACATATAAGGTCATTTTCTAATCAATATCTTTCATAAAAAATCTATCCTTTCGGTGCATCAATTATATCTAATCATTCTAAAATGGCTGGTACTTATGATACTGAAGAGCAGAGAATTATTGATAGAATCAAATGCATTGCTTTTCGTGAAGCTAGAGATGTTGGTGCAACATTTATTAATCGCCATTGGGTTGCGAACAAAGTTCATCGTTCGGTTCAATTTGTCACAGACTGGTGGGAAAAACCATATGACCAATGTTTTGCTGATTATCCAAATGCCGGTCGAAAGCTGAAATTATCGCAAGCAAGTCAAGACATCATTCTTAAAGCCAGTGATCGACAAAGAAAAAGTTGTTCCATTGTGGCGTGGCGAAGGAGATTGCGGAAAAGCAAAAAGAATATGTCACTCGAAGAACAATTAATAATTACCATCACAGAGAAGGATTAAAACAATTTCATGTTATTCCAAAAACGCTAAAATCTGAAACTCACATATCAGACCGATTATGACTGGGCGATTGGTTAAAAGATTGGACTGAAGAAGATTTTCTTCATCTGGCGCCATCTGATTAATTTTACGTGTGGGTCATTCGTCGACCAAATTATCAGAACGATCGAACTTGGGTAAAAAGCGTCGATGATATCGAAGAAGACGAACGTTATCGCGAAATGGTTAAAAATCAACCATACATTGGAATTTTTGTGATATTTACCGCTAAAAGGTTACATTGGGTGATTAAAGATAAAGGTGAATCTTGGACTGGTCAATATTTTCGTGATATAATTTTGACTGAACACGTCTTTCCATTCTTAAAAAATGAAGAAAATGTTATTGATCCCGATGAAGTTATATTTATCCATGACAAAGCACCATGTATGCGAGCATATCAGATCCAACATTTTCTTCAAGACAATGATGTTAAATTTTGGGGTAATGATATTTGGCCAGGAAATTCACCCGATCTCAATGTGCCAGAACATATTGGAACAATAATCAAGGATGAAGTTGAAAAAAAGATGTTATCAGAACCTCGACATTCTCGTTATGTTGAAGAAACACTGAAAATACACATTTTAGATGTTTTGAAAAACATGGAAACCGACACTGATTTATTTGAAACTCTCTTATGTTCGTATCCATCTCGACTACGTGCAGTAAAGAACGCTAATGGTCGTCACACTGACTATTGATTATTTCCATTAAACAACGAAAAAATAAAGAATTTTGTATCACATTTAGTTCGAACTTTATCTCATCAATAACTTTTCTCACACTGATGATCAATGGAATTTACTAAATTTAAACATTTCAACATACGAAAGTTCCTATAACCTTTATTGTTTAGTACCAATAAACCCCATTTTTGACGGGCTTTCATTTGGTATAAAATTCATCATCAACTCTATTTCAAAATATAGCGGTACCCCTCTATCAAAATATTTTTTCCAACCTTGTACTTGTGTACCAAGGAAGATTTTAGACGATAGATTTCGAGACTTATTGTGATTGTTTTGTTGCATATGAATGTTTCTCATTCTCTAGGTTTCGATATGAAGCTTTGACTAAACAGAGGTTAACATCCTTTTTGAAGGTTGAAACAAATCGATTTGTCTTCCTGAACACTCAATATAACAAAAAAATGTTCAATTTAAATGAAATAGAAGAAAACAGCTTTCAACAAAATCCTTGTTACTCTGAAAAAATAGAACTCTATTGAAAGGAAACCAAACTTAAACAATCAAATAAATCAAAATGAGTAGAATTCCTTCAATATTTATGTCGTGCTATTTGACTGTTGTATTGAGTTTCGATTGATGTTTTTTTTTTTCATTAGGACTTATAAAATACGATGAACATAGTACCACTCAATATTTATATCACAAATAGCATTGCATTGACAATTAGTGAAACTTATACTTGTCAAATACTGTAAGAAACATTTCATTAATTCACTGAATTCTTTCTTGTATGTATTCTATGATAGAACAAATATAAAGAAGGACAACATCGATGAAATGACAATGAATTTGCTGTATCAAGTGTTTCATCCTACTTCATTTTGTTATGCTGAATAAATGCTAATAACAAAATGTTACAAAACAAAAAAATGAACATAGATAATGAAAAGAACATATACATGAATTTCATTTTTTTCCATTAGCTTTATTACTGACCAATCGAAGTTGTTCAGTCAACTCTTTGATCTTCAGTTCGTACTGTGCATTTTTTTCCTTGAGAGATCTGATAACACTCATTAATTGAATAGTAACCTTTTGCAATCCCTTAAATGGGTACGTAGTCATATGATTATAGAGCTGATCACGTGATCCAGTTCATGGACAATTCATAGGAGAGGTCAGACAAAGCACGATCACCTTGAGACATTCGTTCTTAATGCGATTCATAAATTCATCTCGTCGTAGTTCTGTTTTTGCCGCAAGCTTTCCATTTGATTTAAAGACAATTAGGCATATTTGCTATGAACAATGCATTTGTTGGTGTCAAATCATTTTTAAAAATTTGACTTCGGCAAAGTGCACATGATGAATTCTTGTTTAACTATTTTGTGATGCATGATGTGCAAAAAACACGGTGACATGATGTCAATACTGGACCCGTAAAAGGAAGAAAACATAGTGAACATTTGAGTTCTTTATCAATAAGCTCTTTGTTCATGTAATCATAGTTCAAATTACGTTCAATTTGGCCTTCAGATACAGAAGACATTTTATCCAAAGTTTATATAATACGTGAACAAGCAATGAAGTAAATCATTGAATGTGTAATATAAACACACTTCACTGATAGAAATAAAAATAAATGACCGAAAAAATTTTATGCACGTTGTTTATATAGTGAATTTTTATTTTATTCTGTTGCTGTCATTTAGAATTAGGCAAGGTTAGAGAGATGATCAAACAAGAATTATTGAATCAGTTAAAGTCACATACATAGTAGTCGCTGGAATCAACAACGTTCTAATAGATCATAAGCATATTATGTTTTTCTTTTTGTTTTCTTTCATATAAACAACTGATAGTGCTCTTATGATACTGATGCCAGTTTAATCTATTCGATTTACTGGTTTAAAGTTTGGTTTAATAATCAATGTCAGATTTATATTATTGTTTGCAGTTTTTGTCTTCTACTATTCGTTAATATTTTCTAATTGTTTTGCATCGAAAATGAATTTTATGAAGTTCAAATATTTGAAAATTGCTAGATGCTTACTTACTTTCTACAAGCGAATTTCTTGGGGCCACTGTGACAAAAGACAAGTAAATTTTACTAGATTTTCTTAATTATGTTCAAGTTCTTATTAATGAAGAATATTGATTAGCAAATACGAACTGTTTTTAAGGCATGCGACATGTCACCGTGTCGTATTTGTATCAGAATTATTTGAATCATACCAGTTGGACTCGAATGTTTATAAATTTTTCATGAATTAGTTACTATTCTAATTCAAACTCGATAGGTTTCCAAGACATTTTTACGCTATGCAGTTTTCTAGAATTGTCAAGTGGATACTCATGGTAATATATTTTATTATTGTAAAGAAGAATGTTTAATATAGATCATGATATTGACTGTCCCCCTAATATGTCAGGCGGGAAGACAGAACAGTAGAACCATTCTGTCTTGTGCTAATCTCTGATTTGAATTCACATCTTTACCTTTGTAAATCATTCTTGGTATGAATTGTATTATCTATAACTGTCTCAAAATAAATTTATGTTAGATTAAGTTACACTCTAAAACAATCAAATAAAAAATTCAAACAGAAGAAATCAACAAAAAAGACTCGTCAGTTTTTGCATTCTTATTTATTGGTAATCTATGTCTTAGATAGAAGATGCTTGTTGTTATATATTATATTCTGTGCGAAAAAAAGACTAAGGACACTTATTTTATATTGAACTTGCTTTCATAGTAATCTCACAATAAATTTCGATATTGTGAGAGTATCTGTCGTGCTCTGTGAGAAGGTATATGAGTGTGGATTGGAATCTTCACTTTCCACACCCATATCTGCATTCTTCATTGAAGAAAAACATGATTTATTTCATTTTTTGTCAATTTGAAAATATGAAATACTGAAGTAGAGACGAATACACATACCATTGCTACATCAGCTTAAAAAAACCGAGCACCGAAAGTCGTTTCAACTGTTTTTGACTTCGGAAAACAGAATAGAAGGCAATTAATAATAGTCTCCGTGTGTCTATTATTTCAAGATTTAATAAAGCTGTTGCAACATTAGAAGACTCGAGGTCTCATATTTTTTCATCACGTTTGCAAGCTATAAGGAGAATTCTTCACTATATTGTTTAGAAGAGTGGTAGTTTTTTCTCCGCGTAGGTTGTTGATCAAAATTCTTGGTTTATATTTTGATTTATTAATGCTAATATGAAAAATTGTAAATCGTATTTCAATCAAACAGTTTTGCATTGATAAGAAGAATATTCTTCTTTGTATAATGCATTCAATCATTCAGTGAAAAAGTTTAGCACAGCGCATACAAAGTGTTTGTTTTCTTTAAGAATTAAGGGAAATTCGTCACAAAAATCTATCATTCTTTAAAGTAAAATGAAATTTATTAGGATTTATTTTTCGAGACTTAATTAAAATTATTAATTTATTCAATGACACTGCACAATGGATTATAATTGAACAGAAAAAAAGTCATAGTTCTGAACTAGCTCAAATTCTTCACTTGACATTAAACACTTACATCAATCTTACTCTTGTTTTCGTTTTTATTGATTGCATCTAAAACCACAATGGATATTTGAATGTAAGGATATCTTGTTTCAACAGAAGTAATGTGCGTCAACTCATTTGATAGAGAAATCTTAATAATCACTATAATGACTTTTATTGATCAACATTTATTTACTGTTCGATATCAAACGAACTGTAGATGATTAATATATTGGGTTGATCATCAAGTGACAGAACCTAAACTGTATCCAACATATTTTTCGGTGAACATTTGACCCAATTGAGCATCGTATGATGTTCTTGCATGATCTTCTGTTGAAAAGAATTGCAACTTCATGATTCTTAATTCGCGTATATGTGTGGCGTTAGGAAAGAATTTTTCATTTTTATCAAGTTTGAAATTTTTCTCTAACTAATGAGTTTTGATTTCAACGAATTTTTCATCCTATCAGATTTTGATTATCTCTAATAGGTGCATAGAAAAATTGATGTGATTCCATACTGTCACAATTATCATGAACAGAGATTTTCTTTAAATAATGGCAAGTAGAATCTGACCATGAGAAATCGTCGAAGTAGTCACTACTTTTGCTACCAAAATTTCTACCGAATTTGATTATATAGTACTTAATCCAATTAGAAAGCAATTTCTTAAGATATCTTTCAAAAAATAGTTTATTTTTCTTACTTGTCGCGTCCATCATCTCCTTTATTTGCTTGGTCAATTGTTTCATTTTGTGAGTTTTTTTGTGATTTAAGATTATTCAATAGCTGAATAGTTTTGATTCATTCGTCTTTGTTCTTTCAAAATAAAATGTCTTTTATTTTAATAATATTTGTGAGTTTCTTAGTTTCCTTAATTCTTATGATAAAAAGGTCTACCAATATTCCAAATGCAATGAGTTATAAGAGAAGTAGTAAAAAGAAATATTTGTTGGTTATTGATAGTATGTAAAATAGTTGGTTTCTTTAGTATCTTGAAGATCAGAGCTGCCAACAGACCACTTTTTTGGCTTGACCTGGTCTGCAGACGGTTAGAAGTACATCAAAGAAAAAATTGTACAATATGCGTCACATATTTTTATAATGCTGTCGCCATAGACTCGATCATACATTTTGCCTTCCTGAAATCAGATAATGAAAGGAAAAATTCTTCCGATAAATAGAAAATCAAAAGATACCGAATTCAGCGACAAACAAAAATCTTTTCTAAACAAAGAACGATGTTTTCAAATAAGTTCTAATTCCATTAGTACTATTGCATATCATTAAAAATGTGTATCATCAGAAATAAATCATACAGACCGAAAAACAGAAAACATTATCATTGCCCAAATATTTTGAGCTTACCTCATCAGTGGTCTTTTACTCGAACTTTCAGAAGTGATATGTGTATTGCTACTCTTAGGGCGGCGAGTGTTGTTAATATTCATGTCAAAGTCGACTATTCTGTGAACGGCATATTCATTTTCTTGAAATATGGTTCAGTTTTTGATTATTTTATCGTCCTTTATTAGAATTCTATATTGATGACTTGAACTATCTTATGTATGATCTTTTACTATTTTTCATGTGCTCCTTCTCTGTGAATTCTATATAATTTGTTTTCGGTTTTTGTACTTTTATTAGGCAGCAATGAGGCCCAGTGTAATGAAGCATATTAAAAAAAATATATTAATACTATTAGTCAAAATATTTGCTCATTATCTTGGCCTATACTAAATCGTATCGAGTTGAGATGCATAAGTAGTCAACTGTATTTCCGTTATATATTTATTTTCCGTGTTTATAAGGATACACCTCGGCTCAACTATAAATCCATATGAAACTGCAAACAAAATGAAATTAGCTAAAACGATTTATCTATTACCACGACTAGATGTAGCCTTTGAGCTCAATTAAACTCTCAAAGTTGGGTTCTACTACAAACTCTTGCAATCAATATGAAACTAGAATCGATGAAAAAAGCTTTTATCATTAATATGCATTACTGTTATTCAACAGAGGATACATTAAACTAATACGTTCCGATCTCTGTTTACAAGGAGATTCAGTTGAAATGATGGAAATCAAGATATCCATCAGGTGCTCGTCTTAGAATTAAAAGGTTTGGTTTTAAAATTTATAATCAAAGTTTAAAGTAAAATTTTAGATTTAACAAGCTTACGAAAGTGTTTTAAATCTACAATATCAATTCTAATCAGAATCGATAAATAAATTAAAAAAATTTGATTGTTTCATTCAGACCACAGGCTTCGACCTGACCTAGTGGCCTGCCAGGCTGTCAGTTTTGTTGAAGATAGTATTTTTTTTCTATTATCAATAGTGATGATCAGCGTATTCATATTTGTACTGTTACTGTTGATAATCTTATTGTTTTTACTGGAAGTGTTTTTCTAGTTCAGAAAAACTATTTTTTTAGTGAATGCAAACGAATTCGAATAGATAATAACAAGTTTATATACAGATTTCAATAGAGTTTATCTTCTTAGTCTAATATACCTTGATCAATAAATGATGGAATTATTGATGAAAAACTTTGTGGGTGTGGGTTGTTGCGGTGGGTGTGAGTGGATGGGTATGAGACAAGGGAGTTTCACATCAACACTTACCCCACTTCCACTGGCAGTCACATGCCACCCACCTCACCCACAATCACACCGACCCAAAATCATTCGATAATCGATTCAACAACAAGATCGAATTTTGTTCTCGATCGAATCTTGATGAACAGATTTCTCAATTGCAATCTGTTTCTCATCGGTGAATGTCTCAGCAAATTCATTTCTGCTGCTGCTCAAATGTTAATTGTTGAAATCACAATGGAATAAAAGATTTATTCAAAGGAATTCTTCAAATTTGATTTCAAATGAAAAATGGGCGATGTACGCCATCAATACTCTAAAAAGAAGATTGCCGACAATTTGTCTACTTGTTTTTGGATTAGTTTCACGTGGGTTTTGTTTTGCTCTCGTTGAGTAATGCACAGGGATATTTAAGAAATTGTATCGAATGAACTTTAATTGACAGGATTTTTCACAAGTGACTCATTGTTGCCCATCGTGAGGTCAAATACGTGTCAAAGTCAGTCGATATGGAACATACGAAGTGGATATGATGCATTAATTTTGCCAAAGATATATTGCATGCTTTGATTGTTCACATCACGAACTGGATTACGTTCTTGTGCAGGTCAGCATGACATAGTACAACAAACTGCATGGTTAGTGATCTTTCTGTCTACAATCTAATCAGAAAATATACGCAGTAGCAGTAATGAATTCTTATATCTTCTCCAGGATTTCTCCATTGCGAATGTACCCAATTATGTTTCCAACTAATTTCGTTTAGATATCTGTAAGAGGCTTCTACTAACGAACGTAACTGCTAAGTTAACGAAAGTTAATGTGAAAATATTTTCTGCAGTAAAAGAAACTGTTTGGCTTTTTCAGACATAATCGGCACATATGAAACATACCGGGTAAGAGTATAATCATCGGTTATGGAAGATATAGTGAGTGTATTGCATTTTTCCAATTAAGAAACCGTTAGAATCCCGGGAAATATCATATTGAAAACCATCTGAACATAAGACTCTACTATTATCGTGACGACCCTGTAGCAGACAATGGCATATTAGATTATTTATCTCGTGGCATTCTCCTTCGCTTGCGTCTTGAGTATGCAGTGTGCGAAAATCATTGATCAATGTACTTTTTGGTCGCCTATCAAACTTCAAAGGTAGATTTTTAATTACCTAAAGATAGTGCCTACAACAATTATCTAAGAAAACGGTAGTAACACAGTGCACAATAATACATTCTATCGAGCCGGATTTTTGACAAAAACCAAACATATATATATAGGCATGCATTCTCTGAAGTACAATTTGACAGTAATTTTTCCAGCAAACAGGGCAAGGTTCTCAACTGAGTCACGGTTCATCGGACGACCTTTGAAAAAAGGTAACTGAAAGAATTTGTTAGTGTTTAGACGAATTCGCTCCCAAAAGCTTATACGGTTGTGTACAACGGTACACCATCCTAGTAACTTGTTTTCGTCCAATGATTGCATTATACCTTGAATAAGTTCATCTACTCCTTGTACAGGCCTTGGCGCCAATGATCTATCTACATCGATATATTCAGCTGAATTGACCATGGTACAAAGAGCACCCGTCTCAAAAAAGGTTACCTTGTGACGTGTAGAATAGTCGGGTTCTTCCGAAAATTTATCGTTCTGGAGACCAAAAAATTGAAGTTCTTTTTTGAACTCTTCGATAACGTTTTCCCGCCTGTTTCCATCCCACATGTTCGTGCAAACAAGAGTACAAAAGATACGCTTTTCTTTACAGCTACGCAATATAGGACGAAGCTGAGTTAGATCAGCAAAAGTACCTCGCGAAGCACAATAGATAACACAAATTGGATCTGTTTCACAGATTAATTTCAACATAATTTGTTCTCCATCGCCACCGATCCACGACTCAATGCCAGGTGTATCGTAAAAGTTCACTCTGCACGATGCCAAACCTGGTGATTGTTCTCGATCGCCTTCCAAGACATATTTTTCGATTGCCTTGGTGCATGAGTCTAAGTTCGGACTTGTTTGTGCCAATATCTTGCCACCACATAGCGCGTTAATCAGTTGACTTTTGCCGACACGCGGTGAACCAATGAGTACTACATTAAATTCACGCAACTCTATGTTCGGATTCACCTCAATCCGACATTCATCACCTTCAAACTTGTTAATGATATCCTGAATTCTCTTATTCAAAACTATAATGGAATTTCTCCCATTGGTTTTTCTGATGTTCTTCTGATCATGGGATAATGTGGCAGTCTCATTCGTATCTTGTCTATCGGCATTCAAACTTGAATGCTGTGAAATTTCATAAAGGTCACTTCTTCTGCTGGAAATCAACGAATTATCTCGCTCCGCTTCCATCATGATCGTCGTTAATCGTCCTGAAAAGAGTCAACGATTGTTGTTGCACTCAGTATCATCGAGAAACATAAAATTGAGAGTGAAGATAGATGAGGACAGATATATGACTCTCACCCGCATTCTTTTTTTGCGACCTAAAAATGCATCCTGCTGAAATTCTTTACTACTTGCCTTCTTCCAACTTTTATGCAACCAATTATTTTGTCTTTGCAACGAAATCGATCTCGCACTAGCTGTTTTCACTTCTTTTTATAAATGAGAATGTAGTAATAAAAGAGATCGCCCAGCTATGGTTGCCATATTAACCCCATGGTTATTTCAGCTACTGTTCAAAAACAAATTTTTCAAACTTACTTTGTGGATTTTTTCTCAAAGACTGATTCTGTTTAACTAGAATGTTGCTGCTGAAAACACGTTCGGGTGGTTTTTCCAACATAGCCGGCAATTCTCTTTTGATGATTGTGTCAGAATCATTTTCAGTCATAGTTGATTTATTTTCATGATCAGCTTTTGCACTAAAGCATTCTCGACATCTACTTGCTCTCCATATGGCAGCAACGAATTACGAACAAATACGCTTCGGTGGCTTCTCTAAAACAAACCCAGAGACAAAGGAAAATCGATGCACCTTAGATTTCGCACACTCCTTCCTACCGACATTTGGTATTATTGTTGGAAGAGCTTCGATACACTTGCTCGTAAGTTTCTCAAGGATGAACTGTCCATGCTGATAGTTTCCCGATGTAATACATTTTTTTGTTTTTTTTTCTATGTGCATAGAACAGTTCTGTTGCACTTGGTTTTTCAAGATTGCTTTGAGCTGTTGCTGGTTCTTCATGATTTTCTTTTATTTTAGAACTTTCGCAGTTTGCACTGTCTCCTCTTTCATGATCGACAAATACCGGACAAGTCTGTTTCATCACTGCTTCTACAATAATCAGATGAAAATAATCCAAATCCACTATCTGAGAACGAGTAATTAAGGGTCTAAGTGACACCTACCGTCGTTTAACGGCATTTGCACTTCTTCGTCATTCACTTTTTCTGAAACTGCTTTATCATCAGCTTCAGTTTCCTCGCATGATGCATAGTTTGACTCTTCCTCACCGACAACTGGCACTTCTGTCTTACTTATCGTTTCAAGAATGCATTCTCTTGTTGTTCGTGTTTCAGAAGCAGTCTCTATCTGAATAATTTTGCAATCCATCGCGTTGGCGTTCAGATGCTGAGCAGGTTCAGACAACGTTTCTACAACAAGCGCATTGTATAGCAAAAGTCCAAGCAATATAGGTTGTAAAATTAAATATACAGATTGATCGTCTCATGTTTTTAACGGTTTTTCAAACTTAACTGTTTGAACAACCACCAAAGATATGTGATCATTAGCTTCTGTATCGTTGATAGCTACTTGGGGATCGTCTGAAGCTGTAGGTGATTCGTTTTCATAATTCTGTTTTTTTTCTCGAAAACATTCACGACATTCATTAGCTCTCCACTCTTGAGCAACGAATTTCGAACAAATAGTCTTCATCGACTTCTCCATTGGATATGTTAATTTGTCGTTAATAATCTTTATATTAAACGACATATGAATAAAATATTTATCTATATGAAAAAAAGAATATAAATATTCGGAGAAATTTTTAACTAGAAGATAAGAGAAAGATAAAAGAAGTTTCTCTCAACCAGCGACAGAGCAAGACAAGATTGTTTATGACAACCACCAGCTATTCATAAAGCAAATAGACTCGATTAGAATATTAGACAATGTAAGGAGAAAAACAGCTTAAGAGCAAAAGTTTGTGTTGTAGAGTATAACTGCAGACATTCTCAATAGACCCTACATCAGCCATTTTGCTGACTTGTTCTCTGGGTTCAATATGCTCACAAAAAGTTTCATTGATTTTATCCAAAGCATATCGAGAACGGTGTTTGGGATCAGCATTATCTTGCCAAATAATACCAGCATCATCATACAAGGATGGATGTGGGCATGGGCGTAGTTGGTATGTGGGTGTAGGCGTGGCCTGATGCTTGTTTATGTTGACTCACACGGTGTGAGTCACACCCACACTCACCCTAGTTGAAACTATATCATTACCAACAGTTTTTCACGTGCTACCACACAGATTGACTCGATTCGGTTTGCGACCTTCTAAATCGATCTCGTTTTCAGTTTGGCTAAAACTTTGAAGAACTTGAACCGATCCCAACTGTGCTATCACACACAAGAAAACACAAATATATACACATCGTCAAGGTCAACACTAAACAAGTCGTATACAGACAAGAAGGGAAAGGAAGGGAAAAGAATTGTAACAGTCGATAATCGTTACCACTCCATTGTATGAGTAACCTATTAGCCATAAAAAGTATATCATTTTCATTCTTGCAAGGTACGCAGTTGAGTAAGAATCGTATCAAATACTTCACTGTATAGAGGGAAGCCTTAGTAGCGTTTTTGTTTTTGAGCCGATTATGTATTAGGTATTTACATTGTCATACCTTTTTACTAAGGGAATCTAGTAGTAGGTTCCCAACATCAGTGTAAACAGATACACTTTACATGCAGAAGATATTCATTCTCACTTGAGTATGCTTTTGGCAATTTGAGAGTCAAAGTTCTATACTATCTTTTTGTTACTTTCTGGATTTAGCTAATTAAGGGCTGTGGAACTGGCATATGACTTGTTTATGAATTCCATTAGATTTTGGACTGCCATTGATATTCAGTCGTTTTCTTTTTCAGTCTGTTAATGTTTTCTGCTCATCAGAATCCAACGTATTTTAAAAGCAAAAACTTTCACAACAGATTACATTTTATGAAATGCACGCTTATTCATTTCTATATGTGATATTTTTATTTATTAAAAAGAGGAGCTATACATCGGAAGCCAATCTGAGATAGACATGAATTCTAGATATATGCTCAACATGTATTGATAAGCAGGCTCTCAGAAGTATCCTTTTGTAATGGTCATCAAGAAGAGAGTCGATGAAATTGGGTATATCCGAACGGCAGGCTGTAAAATGCGACTATTACCTGGATATCCTTTATCAATGTCCACTGATAATTTCACTTATTTCACACTCATTTGAAATGTGTATAACACAGCCGGCCAAATCAAATAATACAAAAGGAAAAAATGGTACATTAGTGTGTTTTCTTCTCTGTGCATTATCGTATTTCATCGTATACGACACGGATATCTACGATCGTAATGTTGAGCCATGTCAATTGTCGTATTTCTCCATATACAGCCACTTACGACTGAATTTGTTCGATCTAGGAAAACATCGTAATAATGCATGAAATCTGTCGCTGTTATAGATTTTATTACGGGTGCGGGCGAGACTGCTTGATACATGTTCAGCTATAGAAAAGATACGACACTACTGTGGTTTGTTGATTTCTAACTATTTCTATTTTATTTGATAAGATTATTCAAACTATTCTGTTGTGAAAAGTTGTCGCCACATTTATCTGCTTGTTGAAATGTTTTCAGTTCAGATGATAACGGAATGCATTTATTTATTGTCACTTCAGTTGGGAATTTAAACACTTGTAATGTTTGTGGAGATGACGCTAGCTTTATAGCAGAATATAGTAGATAAAACGACACGACTATAGAGAAAACTAATGATATACTGGGATACGGAGGATAAATAGAGGCCACAGCGAGTGGGCTCAGAATACATATGAAATATTGGAAATATTGAGAATATACACGATTTATACAGGATACTAAGGGTTTTGGCACCTCCAATACCCGCTTTTATGCCCATCGCTCGTACAACTTCCGCCAAATCTCCTTTTTGGCTGGCTGCTGACTCTGTCAGTTCTAACTTTAGTTTTCCAAATCTTTCAATGTTGCTCGCCGTTTTTGTCACATGAATATCTTTTAAAAGAATATTCTAAATGCATTTTTTTCAAGGTAATGGTTGAATTTCCAGTCAATCATCAAAAACAAAGCTCCTACAACCGAAAAACCTGTCTAACTCAGTATCTTGCACACTCGCTAAGATGCCACTTTAAAATTAATATTCAAATTAGAAGATGAATTATCATTCAAAACACGAAAAACTCTGATGCTCTTTATGAACCCTCCTGTAGAGGCCGATTTCCCTAAAGATAGGACTCTATTTGTCATGGACTCTAGGATGTGATCCCGTTGTATTTAACACACCATTTTACATTAGTCAGAATATCTCGTAAAATGAATATTCAGCTCTAACACGAGCCAAGATATCTTATTCCTGTATTAGTCATCGCGGAGACAGAAATCCACTTTGCTAATAAACATTATTAAAGATCACATCATTTAAAAAACATCTGTGAATGTTGTTCGAAAAATAATTATCTTTGAAGACACAACCGCATGAACGAATTTCTACTCTTAACATAGAACCAAATAGCCTATTTCATTAGTGATTGCCAGGCTCACCAATAATTTACATAATAAAAGACACTGAGTTTCTAATCAGCTCAAGGATTCTAGTGAGTCATACTGCCACAACTCTTAAAAAGTAGATCAAGCTTGAATATCGAGTTTTCAATCAAAACAGTATTTACATGTAGCTTTAGAAATTTCGACTCGTTTCTATCGAAAGAATATTTGGAAAATATGCACTCTATACTATATACGATGCCCTTCTCCAAATAGGCAAAATCTTTCATGGCACGAATCGGAAGATAACTACTTCATAAAACGCTTCGAGTAAGTGGACAACTCAGGCAACGTAAACCGATGCACTGTAAAATCGAAAAACTCATGTATCACTGACTACAATACCAATACTTATTACCTTCGGTTGAAAAAACTACGAATCGAACGCATCCTTAATGTTTTCATACGTGATTTTCTCACTTTAAATGCCATATATCCACAAAGCCAAGTATTTAATGCCTGCCTTTCAGCAGCAATTTCGAATTTAAACCAGAAACGATTCATAGATGTATTCATGATGATCATTGAAAATTTTACACGACAAAAGTAAATTTCTGATATCTGGTTCTTTTGCGGCAAGTCTGATTCGTATATAGACTAGATAGCTGATTTCTTCAGTAGACATCAGATATCAGAGTGCAGATAGTTAGTTAAAACTGGTAATAATTTGAGATATGTCATGAACTCACATAGTTGCAATAAATAATTTTTTTTGTCTTTTCACTGCCATAAAAGTTATCTCAATACTGACATATATTATATATCCAAAATTAGGTATTCTACTCCGTACTGCTCAATTTCTAACATATTTGATGGTGACTGTCTGAGCAATAGTCGAAACGCTTCGTATTTTTCTTTGAATCTATTTAATAATAAGTAACACATCCACTCACACCCGGGTGAATTCCGCTCGTATTATACCGTTTGAAGAAAAAAATCGAAAAAAATGAAAGTGAATACAGAAAACGTTTTATATGTGTATTCGATAGATCTTCTTTTGTTATATATAATCCAAATATTTTCCCGATTGTCAAGTCTTTGGTTTAAGAAATAGTCGAGATCTCGAAGTGCATGAACGCATCGAGATCTCTTGTCAAAATAAAATATCTAATTGAAAATTTACTACATTTTTATTATATATCAGTCGAATTGTTTTCAAAAGAAGAATTTAACAGACCTGTAAATAACTTTATTCACACATATGCATACATATGCGGTAGCATTATGTGATTGTTATCATTGAAATTGCATGTTTTTCGAGAAACAACCTACCGTATAACTAAGTTGTTTTCAATATTGTTTTGCGACATCAATGAGAGTCAGAATCATTATCAATATTGATGTATATTTCACAAAAAGAAGCAAGGTTTACTATGAAGAAGCATTTAAGTTAGCCATTGTTAATGTTTCATGTGTAAAACTGTTCATTCAGATAAAAAATGTTCTCACTAGTAATTTCAAATCCAAAAATTTCTCCTTATCAAATTTTCTGATTCGTTTGATTTGCTTTTGTAAATATTTGTCCGTTCGATTTAGCAATAATTTCGTGAAATCTCCGCGTGCCTTTGATTGTTCTTAATGATGGAATTTGCACTCTCAATGAATCAATATCTTTCTTCTTATACAAGTAAAGTGGAATATTTATAGAACTCTTTATTTTACTCATCAAATCCCCAGCATCTTTAAATGATTCATCTGGATTTAATCTAAAAGCGTCATCAAATAACCGTTTAATAGTGGCACCAATGCCATCAGCTATACCTTTTGCGTGAACACTAGCTAAAAGCAACCATCTCATTATAATTTTTCTATTGGTAGCAAAATATTTCAAAAAGAAAATCATGGTTTTGTTTCGACATTGACTTGATAGAAAATCAGATATACCGTTCAATCTTGTAATTTGTCTATCTGTAGTTAAAATTTTGCTGTATTCTGATGACGACGTTGGATACCTTCACGTTTTCTAAGATCATTTCTTGATATTGTAATTGTTGATGCTGATTGCATTGATTTTTGTTGTTGCTGTTGTTTCTTTTTTGCTCGACGTAATGCTTGCCTCAATGGTACAATTTTTCTATACTTTTTATCAAAACTTTTAGATTGTAAACGTTTTAGTTGAATTTTCTGACGATATCTTTGACAATATGTAGTATTTTTATTTTTATTTTTATTTTGTCTCTTTGGTCTCATCTTGAAAATATTAAGTGAACCAGAAAGCAAATAAAAAAATGTTTAGGAATGTACACAGCCAGAGCTAGCTTTCATGAACAATTGAAGTTTTCTATAAGATATAAACTCTTTTCTATGGTAGTAAGTGAAGAAAAGACAGACCTATCTATCATTTAAAGCATTAGGAATCCTCATTAAATACTTATAAACGTCTCTCAATTGAGAGAAAGCGAGAGAAATCAATGCAGACGAAATCAATTTTTGTTTATCTCTGAATATCTATCATTTTAATCTGTCGTGACTTTTCGATACAAAAAAAAATCTGCTGTGACATTTTTTGAGTAAAATATCATGTTCTCACGAACTATTCTTAGTTAAGAGCTGAAACTTTTACTATAGATCCACCATATAGCTAGCCAAGATAGATAAAAAATTCAGCCGCTAATCTCTTTTCATGAGCGAGAAGTCAAAGAATCAAAATTAAAAATCTGTCGTGATGTTTAGTGAGACAACAACTACCTGCATGCATTAGCTTTAGTTTTTCCTTTGATCCTGAAGATTCTTGGAAATGTTTCTTTTGTCAAAATATTTCTTGCTCCTTGGTCTATCCAACAGAAAAAAGAAATTTGAGTTAGGTTGTAAATAGCCTTTAGTAGCTTCAATTTAATTTGTCGTGACATAAAATGATTCTAGTGTATGTTTAGACTTTTTTTGGAAGATATCATCCGGAAAACGAAATCGACATTATGATCAATTTATATTGTTAGAAAGAACATATTCTTAACTACTGGCGCGTAATGATAATTGATCGAAGCAAAAGCCGAGGGCCGAAATAGTCTAATACGCTGATTGACTATATTATTTATGTACAACAAGCACCTTAAAGCGCCATTAATCCTATGAGACGTCGTCTTTATATTGTTGAAAACGTCAAAGAACTAGAACCAACAAATCTTCAGGTAGATACACAAATTCTTAAATCTTTTTAGAGAAAACCTAATCTTTTCATTCTTCAAATTAAGTTTTTTTCGTATATAATTATAACATGTATTATTTGAAAAATTATTAGAAAGTATAACAATCTTTGATCGACAAAAATCATCTAGAGGATAAATCGACTTGTCACTGAAGAACAAGTCGAGTTATCAAAAGACTGTTATATGTTAATCATTTACGAGGTAAACTACGGACTACCAGTTATTGGTTTACTGAATATTCCGAAACAACCAATCAGTGTATTAGGACGCTTCGCTTTCGACTTCGGTCGATTATCATTACCCCTACTAGCTGCCATAAAAAATTCTATTTATCCAGTCAGAATTATATGATATAAAAAGAAATTTTTGCCGACAGATGTCACCAAACAAGTTTTTTTTTAATTTGTTTTGTTAGAAAACTCTTTAACCACAGCCAAACAACTTGATATTTTGATGGTAAGTACGGCGACCTAACTAGAGCATTTGAAAAAAGAAATTGTTCGACTTGGTTAAGTAGAAGTTGAGATATAAGTTTTTCGTGTTTGCAGAGCAACGGTACAATACGAACGAAATTCACCCACCCACACTCACATCCTAAGATAATATATAGTTTGTATGTTGAAGTATATAAGACGTTTCTATTTCTTGAAAATTTAGACGTTTTATTAATGAATTAGCATGGTTAATGAACTTTGAAGCAATAAGCATATATAATATTCAAAAGTCAGATACTAGTTATATCACTACAATGAATGAAGGAAAAATACTGATTATAAAATTAGTGTTCAGTTATATTTAATGGTGTTTCGAATGATCGTCTTTTTTTTTGGGTCCTTCACTATCTTTTTTTGCACATCTAAGTAAACAATCTCGAACGTTCTGCGATGGGAAATCGGGTAGAGCATTCACTTGTGCTGGAACTTGATTTTCAGAAGCATCTCCCAATGCTGCAGCGACAACATTTGCTTGAAACTGTTTCATAAAAGCTGTGGCAACCAAAGAACCGGGATCCTCGTTGCTGCGGGCTGCTATGAACACGGCTTCAGTACAGCCTGTATTTAGTTCAAAATGAACTGATCCTTGTGGAAATACAACCGCTTGTCCTTCGTGCACAGTATTCGTTACGTAATCGATACCATTTTCTAGAAAGAATCCAGTTAGGAATTCACCTTTGGCAACATATACTATCGACGATGCTCGCGGGTGCATATGAGGGTCAACTAAACCGCATGGAGCGATTCTTGCATAATTCAATGAAACACCAGCATGGACAAGTGCGGGAAAATTGCCAGCCTGAAAAAAAAACATGCTTAGTCTATGATGTGTTATTACCGATGTGAAAGCAATATGGCATCTATCAATGTTTTTACTAAAACTAACTCGATAAACATCGTTGCTTACGATGTTAGTGTAAAAGCAGTCCGGAACAAGAGCGAGATCGAGTGACAACAGAAGGGAGAGAAAAAATGACCATTTACCGGACTCGAACAACATGCTTGCTGCTTACCATGCAGATATACTACTGTTATATTAGGAAGAACATCTTCTGTTCCATCTATGACCCACCTTGTTCATATGTGCTATAACAGATATTTAATGGGAAATTCTAGATTCTCTTTTTTTGTCTATCGAATCAGACATACAGTAGATCTAAAAAAACATCAACCCGTTATTCAAAGAAGCAAACTTATAAATAGTTTCAATCAATATCACGTTTGGTTCTATTTTGCAGCAAAACACAAGCTTTTACTGGCATTTTGGCATCATTTCAGCTGTTATGGGCGAAAATCTTCACAAAAAAAACACCTCAAATAATGCAAAAATAGCAGCAAAAACTTATGTTCTTGTGTTGTAAAGTCTGGTTAAAATTAATATAGACGGAAAATATCAGACGTTTCTTCCATTCTTACATCAACTTGGTGCGTTTTTGACATCTCTATCTGATCGGGTAGTTTCGAAGTTGCGAACATGTAGAAATACGCTTTCACGATATTAACGCAAGAAACATCATCAAAATTTCAAGAATTTAACAAAAAAAAGGACGCTCCCTTTTCACGACCGCATAAACGCGGTGACACAGTCAAAAAGGCAATATCTGTTTTCATTAAATTGTTGAATTTAAATGTATTTGAATGCTATTTTCTCATTAAACTTGCGCAGTTTTTCTACACAAACAATGAAATACCTACATTTGCAGATACTAATCGTCCGCCTGAGCCGGTTGTCACGCCAACTGTTGCTGTATAAAAATCGAACACATAATTGAAACGAGGGTTGGCCGCCAGTTGTGATTCACGATCGAATTCCGTCGCGGATGATCTCAACGCTCGCAGAAAATCTACGCTTGGTCTTTGGTCACCCGCACATGAAACTTCATTGAAGAAAGTAAGTATCAATATTCCGATGAAAACTACCATTTCTAAAATCTGAAATAGATATGAAAACATTTTCAGTCATTTATGCTTCAATCTGCAAAACTAATCATTTGGCTGAACACAGTATTTAGTTCTGAACTCGTCTTATATTTTCTACAGCGAACTTTAAAAATATATGCAGCGATGGCAATCTTATTATTTTCTCAGTTTTATGTTTATCATGCTCACTAATTTTCCTTATTATGACAGGCTCAGACAGTAGTAAGTTCTGTCTACAGGAAAGTGGGTACAACAAAACTAAAATCAGATATTTGCGATATCGAACCTTATCTTAAATGTATTAATCTCTTATCAAACGATAAGAATTTGTTAGCAATTATTTTTGTACATATGACAGACATTTTCTGGTTTAGAAAGTTTTCTTGCATCGATTGTCAGATACAATTTGAGTCAGTTGAACTTGTGCCATCATATATGAAACGGGTTTTTGTAGTTGAAGAAAATACCTCTTCATCATATGTTGTAATATTCATGTTCGATGCATACTCTACCTATTCGCATGACAGTATGTGAAGATAAAGCTTTCTTCAGCAACTATGATCTTGTTGTGGCATGACATAATTTTTAATCAATAAATGGCCATATCGCATTTGATATACCTTTTTTTACCGATTCTGATGATTATGCAGATGTTCCACAGCTATCATTTGTCCTTAAAATATAACATATCTCAGAAAAAGCAGTAAAATATACAAATTTATCTTTAATGTGTCATGTAATGTTTTCTATGCTGATATATCCGAATAATAAAGATCGGCTCAACTAAATTTTAAATATTATAAAAATTAAAACCATCTATTCTAGCCTCTTCTCAGCTGCAAAGATCGACCAGAGATATTTCTTAGATGTTTCCTCAAGGCTGCAGATGCTCAATTCGCTTCTTTTAGTGAATGTTTTCAAGATCAACAGTTGAAATATACATACTCATAATCCTCCATCCAACATAAGTTCAACGTCACAAAACTGCGAACGTGATCGAAAAATTCTGATGAGTACTAGAGAAATAATTTCAGACCTAAAATCGAGTGCTGTAGGTTTCAAAATTAGAAAGCATGATTCCACTTAACATGATACAGTAGTACCGACATTTGAATTAAACACTGAAACCTACTATTCTTCATGGTTAGAAAAAGAAAATTGCACGCATAAAGACTTATAATGTAATCTTTCTATAGGCGCAACGGCAAACCGCACCGGAAAAGACTGGCTTCTTTTCACTTTACATGAGATGCCAGGGAAAAACAAAGAAGAAAGGAAAGGAAAATGAAGAGTAGGAAGAGACGTAGATCTACTAATTTTTTCGATTGACGTTTGAAAATAAGATGGAATCGCTAAAAGCAGCGATGCATTTATGGACTCGTTGAGAAAGACAAAGAGAGAAAAAGAAGAAAGTGATATTTTCGGTTAGTGAAATAACGAGCACGATTGCCGTTGATAAATAGAAGTAACACTGCGTTTATGAATCCGCTATTCTGAAAGAGAGACATCATGAAAAGAACGGAAAGTAATGTGCGCATTATTTCTTTTATTGGGGACTGCAAATGAACCAAGTGTCTGTCAGAAGATGATGCAAAAGGTAAAATTCATTTTTCCTACCGGCTTTTGCATGGAGAACAAGGAAACAATCTTGAAAACTGTCTACGAAGCAAATAAAAAGCATACTCATGTATATATGGAAATTACCCGCTTTTTAAATGATATTTGAAATTCTATATATTGTCCTATTTTCTTTCGATTTTTGCTTTTAAAAAATTCTTAAACTACGTTTTTCCCAGGCAAGTCGATGAAGTCCTTCTGCTCAAATGAAAAAGAATACTGGAAAAAAATTTCCTATATTTTTGAAATTCGCGCACCTTACTCGGCGATAATGGGGGCATTGAGCATAATCCATATGTATATATATGTATAAATTTGGTACACTATTCTTTGAACATTGGCATTTCTCAATTAATTTATTTTAAACTTACATTTATTTTACATTTAAATCCAATTGAAATGCACTTAAATTAAATTGAAATGAATTTATATTGCATTCAAATCCATTTGTAATGAATTGAAATTCAGCTTAATTGCATCGAAACCCACTTGAAATAGATTTAAATTCAGTATAAACGGATTTATAGTGATTTAATTGTGTTCAAATGTGATTTACGAGGATTTAAATTGGATTTAAATCCAATCTAGATATAGATGGATTTGAATCCAACTGAAATACGCGTAAATCGTATTTGAATCCAATTAAATTAATATAAATCCATTTCAATTGGGGCTCGATACATTTAACTTGAATTTTAATACATTAGAACTGGATTTGAATGTAATATAAATTTATTAAAATCAACTTAAGTTAGTTTAATTCCAGTTTAAATGCATTGCTCTCCAATCTAGATACATTTCGATTAAACGTAAACCCATCTGCATCAATTTAAACTGAATATGGTCTAATATTTATGGAGTTTCAATCTATTTTAGTTGAATTAACATCACTGAAACTAGACATAAATAGAACTGTAACAGTTCAGTTCCCATAAACAGTTAGAGTCCTTACATCGACTTAAATCAAATTTATATTTTTTTGATTGTTTCTAGAAATGAAAGCAATCTTTTTTTGCGAAAATACCCTATCAAACATATGCTTATGAGTATGTTAATATTAGTAGAAAAAAAAAGCAGACAAGGAGTATGGCTTTTTTATACAGAATCGTTTATTCTGATGACCGAATTTTAACATATGATATTAGTTTCTTTCCTTATCTGTTATTTCTTTCTTTTGAAGTCATGTATTCAGACAATATGGATGATCAATTTACGTTTGACAAGATTTACTAAAATCAGAAATATATCAAGAGGAAAAGTGATCCCTACCTAGTATTGATGACTCAAGTTGGTATCAACCAAGTCAGTTGAAAAACTTAGTAATATATTATTGTAGACCTGAAATTTTCTTATGGAAATTTTCAGAACTGTAGCCTGGCGTAAAGACTTGATAAAGCCGTTGAAAAAGTTCATCACAGCAGAGTTTGTCAATTGATAGAATTGTGGTGTTATGTAATGATCTTCGGATCTAAGAAATTTGGTATATATGTTGGGAGTTAGAGTTAAAAAGAGCAAGAATAAAATCATTTGAATACGAAACAGCAAACAAACATTTTCTCAGATGCCTATTCATTGACACTTGTATCACAGACGATAAATACTATATCCAAGCATACAGTATTTCTTTATCATGAAGGACTTGGCTCCAAAGTCATTGTACTGGTCTCATGAAATTTTTGCTTCATCGATTACTCGTGTTTTGACGCCATCTACGACGCTCTGACTCAAAAGGACTTTTTCTCGTAACTAAATGTGAAAATGATTAGTACAGAAGAGCACCATGCTATTATTAAAAAAGATCGCAATTTCGAAAAATATATGCTTACTTGTTGAATTCGTTCGAAATCTTGCAATGAGAATAATGCAATATGTTGCCTATTTATATATCGCGAAGTAGATCTGGTTTTTGAGTGTAAATGTCTATATTTGGATTAATAGCGCACAAAATATAGATGATCTAGGCATTTATTTCATACAAATATAGCAATCGTTTTGCTTGCTCTCTCTCTATCGTTCGCATAGATTAATTGACAGCGATAAAAGGTCAGATGAATGCTGGCTAGAATATGCACTATACCTCGTTGTAACTTTTTTTCTTTATAAACATTGCACAGAACTGATAAAATATTAGATTTACACTGACCATCATTTCTCGCTAAAAGGTATAATCATCATTAAACCCTAATAATAGCAACGACAACAACAACAATAACAACAACAGAGAGGAGAAAAACAAAGAGAGAAAATTGAAGAGAATGAGAAAAATCAATTACAACGAAAATGAAAAAGTAAGCATCATGGAGTAACATCTCTCAATACTAGTGTATTTCAATGCTATATCAGGCATTTTATTCGTTCGTGCAATATTATGAATTGATGGTTTTAACAAAAATTTTTGGCAGACGAGCTTGGACATAACGTGCTTCTAAGCAGATTCGATGTAATTGATTGTTTTGAACGCTGTTCGCACGAATTGGAAAATTGTTAACCCTTTTTTTTTCTAGTTGACGCCTTAATCATTTCAGCAATCAATCAATAAGTTACTACTAATGAACGAATCAACATCAAGTCTTCTACTACAGTCTGATATGTGCCATCATTTTGCCATAAACTTTATTACTTTTATTCAAGACTTATCTTCTAGATTGTTATTAGTTTAGATTTATTGTATGAGTTCCA
This sequence comes from Rotaria sp. Silwood2, assembly GCA_905329745.1. Lineage (NCBI taxonomy): Eukaryota > Metazoa > Rotifera > Eurotatoria > Philodinida > Philodinidae > Rotaria > Rotaria sp. Silwood2. Next base: position 727,062 of record CAJNSZ010000020.1, read on the forward strand.
TAAGTGATAGTGTGAGTCTTTCAATAACAATAAAAAATCATTTTGTTCCCCTTTCACTTATACTTAAATAGAAAATACATTTCATCTAGCTTGAATAAGTGATAAACAATACCAAATATCTCTTTAAAAAATTGCATCAGTGTTGGTAAATTCGCATCATACATATTTATTACTATGATTAGGTTATTAGTAAACGACGAATCTCTTCATAAATATGAACCAGTTATAACCATATAGTTATTTATGCAAATTTTTTAGACACTTCAATACAACCCATCTAAAACATAATTCACAAAGGGGTAGTTAATTCCGGATATTGTATGATGCGTAGTAATTAGCTATTTATTTTGAAGTACGAATATGCCAAGAGTTAATTTTAATAAAATATCTATTTGAGCTTCTTTAAATTAATTGCTTACTTCTATCATATTTTAACTTCATCTTTAAATATATTCAAAGTATTTGCAATGCTAATAATCAAAAGGAAACGTATAGTAAGAACACAACAGCCAAAATATAAACAATGACAAATCAACATTTATTCTTGTGCCGTTTCTCCTGTGATAATACTTCTCCGTTAATTATTACGAATGCCATCCGGTTGTGTATTTGTGACACGAATCATCACTGAAAAAAAATCGATGAAAATATGTTATTCATTATATATATATATAAATTACTGATCATGATGTTAATTAAAAAAAAAGCCAATCTAGAATGCTCTTTTATGTGAGTATAAAATTTTATATCTTAGACATCTTCCATATCTTGTCTTTTTTCATTATTTTGTCTAGCTTAGTATCAGCCTGAACAAATCGATTAGCAAGAACCATATCATTGATGAATTAGTTCACATCAAGGTCATTAATACAGTATACACAATCTACACTCTCCTAAGGATTAAAAAAATTTTTTCCTTTTTCTATTATTTCTTTTTTTTTCTTTCTTTTGTATCACTGTGTATAAATTTGTTTACCATTGTACATATGGTAGAGTCAACAATAGTCCTATACACATATTATATTTTATATACGCATTCTTTTGTTTTATTGTACATTTATTTAAAAATAACCTATATTTGTGATATTTGAGAGAACAAAAATAACAATACAAAACAAAAGAAAAATGTCCTTTTAACTCTTTCCAATTTTCGAGTGTAAATTTGCATAAAAGTATTTTTTTTTGAAAGCTGATTGTTGTCTTTGGTCGATAAGCGTCACAAATCGTCACGTATTTTGTTACCAACAATCGATGATGATAATAGAGCTCTGAATTGAAGTGGCAGTGTCACTGAAGTTTCTGACTCTATCAGAATTATGTTTAGAGAATTTTTGCGAATTTAAAAATGAAGATAAAAATATATAGAAAGTTCATTTTTTATTTTCATTCAATAATAATATCTTTTAAGTGAATCTTAAATTTATAAATAGTCAAAGAATTGTAAATGAAAAAACTTGATCAATTATGCAATATTAATCTATTCTCGAAGTTTCTTAAAAATTGTCACTATTGCCTGATGGCAGCACATGTTTGTGTTGAGAGCTTGCAATAAAAAATGAATTTTCTATACGTTTTCATCTTCATTTTTAAATTTATAAAAAACTCTAAGCATAATTTTAATACAATCTATTGCATTCGCAAGAAGTATGACAATTGTGCTTTTAAACGATTTAGACAAATAGAAAGAATTACAAAGAAACTTATTAAAGCCGAATGTGATATTGAATTTGAGAGCATGTGTCTAATTAATAGTTTAACACCGAAGTTCGTTAGATTCAAATTATCTGATAAAAATCATATAACATCAATAAAAGTAAAAACTTTTCAAAGGCAACTACTTTTTTCTGAATACTTAGTAAAATAAAAAGTTGTCAAAAAATAAAGAAATGAATTAGGTCAAAAGAAAATAATTTTTTTTGATATATTTAAATTACATCATTGTTTAAAATTAAAAAGTTAATCTTTTAATTTGGGAAAAAATTGAAAGAGAACGTATTAAAAGAGTTCACGAATCAAAATTATTGGAAGCAGTAGGTGATCATACTCAATCGTCGTTATTAGATATAAATAAACTATGTAGTATATAATTTATCAATTGAAGAATTGACAACAGCACAAATGACACTCTTAAGTAGAGAGTGGAAGTTGTGCAGAGAACAAAAAATAATGAATCCATTAAATGTAGAAACCGAAATTGCATATAATATTTATTTATTGAAAAAACAAGCTGATGAAAAGAAGATACATTGGGTGATATTGAGAGAAGAGATTAAAATTGCAGTCCATTAATATATAAAAAAAAACTTAAAACAAAGTATATATATATATAATCGAAGTAGTGATGAAATTCGAGCTCTTAAAGAATTAAAAGAAAATCGATCAATTGTTATATTAATAGCAGACCAAGGAAACCTTGAAGTTATTATGAACAAATTGATCACATGAAAAAAATTAAAGAACTTTTAGTTGATCAAAGTAAATTTTATTCAGTTAATAACGATGAATCTACTGTTCATGAATCACCTAGAAATGGAAAAAATAGAACTATTGACAAAGAACAAAGTTAATAAATGAACAAGATATGGTAGTGATGTTTTTACAATAGTTAGAGGAAATACAGATGAAACAAAAAATCCTAAATGATATTAACGATGAATATAATAATATAAAACTTACTATAGAATTTAAACAAGATAATTACATTCCCTTTTTGGATGTAAATATTAAAAGAACAGGAAATCAATTCGAAACAGCATTGTATGGAAAGAAACCAATACTAATTTATATATAAAATGCAATTATTGCTTACCTAAATATCAAAAATTAGACTTAATACCTTCATTAGTTACTCGCGCGTGTCATATTTTTTTATCAGATAAAATTTTACACAAAGAAATACAACACATAAAAAATGTCCTAAAACATATTATAGAGCATGAAATAAAAATATTTTATGTTAAGAAAATGAAAAACAAGACAATAAGATCATAACAAAAATAATACTTATCCAACAAGAGACAATAAAAGGATAAAATTAACTTAATTTTAAGTTACAGTGGATACGAATAATTTAATATAGGTACAAAACTAATGAGAATTATCCGTCTAAGCAGCATTAATACCAGAATGATTTTCAAGAAACATAAAACAATAGAACAACATTTGAAAGAAAAAATAAAAGGGAAAAATCCACAAAAAAATTGGTGTTAATTATTGTATTGACTGTAAAGATTGTGAGAAAATATATCTAGAACAAACAGAAAAAGAAATCTATGTAAAAATGAAGCAACATAGAGAAATATAAATTAAATAATGACCAATCATCAACTATAATAGAACATTTTGAGAAAATGAATAGCAGTTTCAACTTCAATGAGCCAAATATACTAGCATATAATTCTAATGAATAAAAACGTAAAATCAATGAAACACTTCTCACAAAAAGTTTCTCACATTGGACTTTGAATGAAATTTCACTCGACAGCAATATCTTTTGAGTGGATCCAAAATTACGACTAGTCAAAGAATTACAAATGAAGAAACTTGATCAATTATAAAACCATTAATATATTCTCGAAGTTCTCTAAAAATTGTTATAATGGCCTGATGATGGCACATGTTTGTGTTAAATGCTTGATTTAAAAAAATGAACTTTATATATTTTTATCTTCATTTTTAAATTAAAAAAAATTCTGACTCACTTGTTTACACTGGTCCTCATTCAGACACATTGAAAGTTCTACAGTGACAGTTCTAGAAACTATAACAGATGTGCTGTCGATCATGTTTTCTTCTGTGACATTTGCTACTAATTGAAGTGCCATATTTTTCAAATATTGTCTTTTTCAGTCTCCAAAGTCGCTTATTAAAAAGGAAACATAGCTGGATCTTATCTATCATCACAGAGTAGTTCGCAGCACTTCTTGTCATAAAACAAAGATGAACAGCGTTCAAAATATATCGAGTGAAGATCAAAATTAAAAATCATTGAATATCCTTTTGTTATTCGATATTATCAAAACCTCATGCATATGCAAAAAAACTGTTCTGTATCATCAAATGGTTGTTTTTCTTTCTCATTCTTTATCAAGCAAAATATATTACTATTGTGCTTTTGATTGATGTGATTTGCATTATTCTTGACAGTTAAAATGAGTATTTATCTTATTCTCTAACTATTTCAAACTGCAATCAACGAACAAAGAAATAACGTGCGTCACAACAATAAAGCGACGATGAATAAAAACAATACGCTTATTGTGCATTGAAAATTCCTGTATAAAGACATAACGAGTTAAATTTTGTTTCTCAATTTATAACTTCTGTTTGATGTATTTTATTTCATGTTCAAAAACATACTATACACCAAAAAAATAGCTAAAAACTGATGAGGAAAAAAAAGTTCGAAAACTACTCAAGAAAGAACTGACAAATAAGTTAATTTTAACAAGATCAAGAAAAAACTGCACAAAAATACGCAAAATAAACTGTCTAGCAGTTTGAGAAATTCTATCTTACATATCATTATACCTAGAAAATGTATCTTCGTAGTGAATGATTATTCAATTTATGTTCATTTCAAAAAATTGTTTAGCTGCAAATGACAAGGAAAAATAAACATTTCTTAAATGAAAAACCGTTCAGCACCTCTAAGATTGATCGAATCCTTGCTGGATATTTTATATTAAATTTTTCATACATATGATCTAATTAAAACAGGCATAGCTTCAGCTTGCAAATTTATTGTAATATTTTTATCATATTATTGGATAAGAATCAATTTCTTCCTAAAATAAACAATGATAAAATTACGCAATGAAAATTGTACAATAACTTGAAAATAATCAATAGATTACTCACATGGTTCAATTATAGTTTTTTGGAATGTTTGTTACGTTTCATACTCAAATTCTCTAATGTGAAAAACGTTTCCTCTTCTAATCTACAGATAATACTATACAAAGATTAATAAAATGTATTACCTTCAGGAATATTTTCTTTTCTTCGATGATTCTAATGTTTGACTGATTTTGTACAACTAGATTTTAATGCTTGAATAATATCTCCACTAAATGGATCCGAACGAAGATTGATTTCGCGAATCAGCTGGTCGTAGAAAAAAAATAATAAAATAAATATATATATATACGACACTGAGATTGTGGCAGTTTCTATGAGCGCATTGTTCAAACTTAGCAATATTTCAATCAATTATTAGTCAATCAAAAACTGAAATACACACTCTAAGACTTACGAAATTGGTTACTGAAATAAGACGTTGACGATATACATATGCAACAGTGATGGAATTAGTTTGTGTTTTCCTTGAACCGAACTGAATAAAGTTTAAATTTACTAAAATTCTTGGCAAATTACTGTATGAATGATTAAAAAGAAAAGCATTCCCTATATCTGGTGATAATTTTGAGTCCTTTTTGTGTAATTATCTTAACAGTAAAACTCAACTCTTGTTCAACAGCTACACTGATAACTGGTACAGCTAATACACGAGCAGTAGCCTTTGTCAAAATAGGATAAGAAGCATATTTCTTCTTCGAACATGATAATGGATTATATTCTTTATCTTCTTGCTCAGAATTCGTTATAGATGTCATTTTATCTACACCGTGCTTTAAGCACAAATCAATTTCGATTATATGTGATCTGGTTTCTTGTTTGAAAGTGATTTAACATGCTGATTAACATAAAAAAGCAACATTTCATGTCTTACACATTCAATACGTTCTTCCCTTTGGCTGGCTGGTAAGTGCTTCATTTTTCGTGTTTCAGAATTGAACAAAATTTTCATGAGATGTAAGAGATCGAAAAAAATCATTTCGTTGATAACTTGTTGTGCTTGTTGACGAAAAAAACCGGTATCTATAAAATGATTATTTAGAAAAAGTAGATGAAGAAAATTGATATAATTGACCTTTTTCTTGTTTATAATCGCTTGACTTTGTTTGCAATGAGGAATTTATTAAAAATATACTTGACATTATCATGCAAATTGATGGTACTTGTGATGATTGAATACATTTCATTACAAGAGACTACGTTCTTCAAATATCTATTACTTTATGCAACGTAGATGAACCGATGATTTTAATTCGTTTTTTGTTCAAATTTTTTTCATTATATATTTGAAGTAATGTGTTCAAAGATTTTCAGATACTCTCCGAAGAGTTATATAATGAAACTCATGTGGCAATTGCACTCTGAATCAGAATAGCAGCATCTTGCTCTTCGAGTTATTTTATGAACCTTTTAAACGGTCTAGACTTTTGAATTAGAACCTTGGTGCCGAAAGATTTCAGAGAAAAAGTTTCTAGGCGAAAAGTCTAGTATCCGTTAAAGATTCTATCTGGTAGAACTTCTTTTTGAGTGTTCAGATTTTCTAATTTCTCTAAGTTAGTAATAAAAGGATCTTAATATTGAATTTATCTTTTCTTATATTTCACTAGTTCTTTGAACCAGATAATAGTTACCGAAAGAAGTCTTGCATCTGGTGGTAATTGAACGAAAATAGTGGTGGGATCGTTTCGACTTGATGTTATAGATGTATGTCTAACAGATATGGTTCTCTTATCAGGTAATTTCTTATCATCACGACAGCTATCATCTTCTTTGCTTCTACTTCCAATAATTTGATCATCTTCAATTAAATTAATATAATAACACCAAATGCTATATCATTTTGTTGCCTTATTTATTTCGACTTGATAGAATGTTTTTTTGCAATGCACCACCGTGAATTTCTCCAATGTTTCCTTCAGATTACTTCCTCGATCACAAACCTGAACTATATCAAATACAAATGGTTGCAAGTCAGAGTAGGACAATCCCTCTTCAATCATCTACATAACTATGTGAAAATCAAATTTAATTTGTAGTAAATGAAAAAGTTACTTGAATTAGATTTGCCGCAGTTTTACTAGATTTTCTGTAACCTTTCCTCTACCCTAATAGAAATAGACAAAAAAACCATTGAAAAATAATAATTTTTCAACATATTTAGTTAAATTGTCAATTCAATCCAACATAAAGAGATGCTAAACAAGAATGAAGATATGTACGTGCTAAACTTTCGATAATTGAGCAAAATCTTTTAACATAAAAGAAAAATATTCTCTTTTTGTGTTATTTTGTAACGTCGAGTTTTTGATTTTGTTATTAGTATCAGGGCCTTCACCATTTTTTAAATAACTTTCTATCGTTTATAGCTATTGAGTTTCGTTTTTTGCCATTAGAAAAAGCAAATGAACAGACATCTATGTGTATAAAATTCATAACAGTCGAAAAAGAGTGAATATCTTTTTCGTTGGAGTTCTGAAATAAATCTATGCTCAAATTTTACCAAATTCTAGACGAAAACAACTTTTATTTCTTGTAAAATTCTCATATTTTAAAACTATAGCTTTCAGGTCTTGCTTGAGAATGTGGGTGTGACTGTACAGATGTAGCAACATCCACACTCACACTCTAGTTCAGAGTATGTGGCATTCCATATATGTGATCGTTTTTACTGATACGATAGTGAACCCAACACATATCTACCTCTACTCACATCTTACCTACCCAGGTCGAAGATTCCGTTCACCAGATCTCACAGGATCCTGCGGGAGAGTGCGAGTATGAGAGTGGGTGTATCGGATGTTGATGTGGATGGATACGGTGTAGGTGTGTTCTTCAAGAGAAACCTTACGCCGGCATGCTGCACCCACATAAAATAGTCATTATTTATTATTGATTGGATTTGTATAGAGTTCAGTAAAAATTGATCTCATTGAAGAATATGACAGATCATTACCAATATCATCAAATTTTGTTCTTAATGGATTAGTCGAAAGAAAAGTAGAATGATTGAATATTCATAAATTGATCATTGTTTTTCATTAATGAAGATGATTCTTCTAGAAATCGTTCTTAAAGTCTTCAAGAATGAAGTTTGATTTATAGTAGATAAAAGTATAATTATGAAATATGAAATAATAAAAGTAAAATTTAAAAATACATCACTGATTCTACTTAAAGAAATCAAATTTCTAGAAATAAATCAATGAAAATTAAATGGAGAAATATTAAATAACTAGAATATGCGTACACCTCATGAAACACCTCCAACCCAATTCACACTTTAGTCAGCCTTTCGGTGTTACATGTACTTAGATTCAGGCAAAGAAATCTTAAAAAAGTCTATTTTTATATTGAAATATTTATTGACATTCGTTAATTTTATATTTAATGAGAATTCCATTTAATCATGTATTATTTTTTCGTTACACACAATAATAGTATTTGAAATAAAAAAAAAATGATATGAAGACTAAGAATATTTGATTTTTCAATCGGCTTCCTGTAAGAAAATAGAAAAACAAATCATAATTAAATAAATAAAAATCAAACATTCTTTCTAAATCTACTTCAATAAGTGGATCAGTAGCACTATTAGCATCCGAATATAATCTATCCACAGATTCACCAAGGCATCCCGCCACAAAATTTAGTAATAACTGATAAACATATTACTTCAACTTCTTTTAATTTCTGCTCAAACTCTTCTTTTTCTGCAAACTAAAAATATTTTAAAAATCGAATAAAATTAATTAGAATTGAAAGAGTAAAATGAAAAATTAACTCACTTGATTACATTCAATCCATTTTAATGTATATTCAATAGTATTGATAATCTTCTTTTTATTATTAGCATCAATTTTATCTCTTAATTGTCCATCATTAATTTTTGTTTTCATATCAAAACAATATGATTCAAGTGAATTCTTAGCTTGAATACGATTACGTTGTATTTCATCTTCTTTTCGAAATCTTTCAGCATCACGAATCATATGTCCAATTTCATCTTGAGATAATCGTGCATGATCATTTGTAACTGTAGTTTTGTTTTCCCTTCTGGAAGATTTATCCACAGCCGATACATTTAATATACCCATTGCATCAATATTGAATATAACATCAATCTGTGGCACACCATGAGGTGCTGGTGAAATACCAGAAAGTTCAAAGCTACCAAGTAAATTATTATCACTAGTCATTGAACGTTCTCCTTCATATATTTTTACTTCGAAATTAGATTGATTGTCGTTATAAGTTGTAAAGGTTCTTGTATGTTGTGTTGGAATGGTTGTATTACGTTTAACCATTGCTGTCATAACGCCACCAGGTATTTCAATACCCGTCACAAAGAAAAAAAATTATAGAAGAACCCTTTGAATTCATTCGACTTACTAATGTGAATGGTACAACATCAAGTAAAAGCATATCTTTAACTGCATCTGATTTATCGCCAGTGAAAATAGCTGCCAGAATAGCTGCACCATAAGCAGCAGCTTCATCTGCATTAATAGATTTATTTAGTTCTTTATCATTAAAGAGATCTTGTAGAAGTTTTTGTATTTTTGGAATACGCGTTGAACCACCAACAAGAACAATTTCGTCGATTGACGATTTATCCATTTTAGCATCACGTAAAGCCTTTTCAACTGGTTCAAGTGTTGATTGAAATAGATCATCACAAATTTCTTCAAACCGAGTACGAGTTATTATTGAATGAAAATCGATACCATCATGTAATGAATCAATTTCAATCGGTGCTTGAGATAATAATGATAAAGTAAGCTAAAAAATAAGAAAACGTATTGAGTGAAGCAGGGCTACCAACCGTACTCCATTTTGGGGTACAATACCCCATTTCGACATTTTGTACTCCAGAAAAAATCGTACCCCAGAGGTACATATTTTGTACCCCATTTCAATTTTTAAATCTGGCATGTGATAAAACTCAATATCAATGTAAAGTGTCTTTCCCCACTAGTCTTTTCACTTCTATTTATCTATAGAAGTAGCAGTTAATAAATGACTGATGGATTTCTACATCTGTTTTGTTCAGTGTCGGATTGAAGTACTTGATTGTTGATACTATTATCGTTATAAACACCGAAATAAGAGTTAAACATTTCTTCTGTATCTGATTCCTCCGTGTTTCATTAATTTTTCTTTTTTCTTTTGCACATACATATTCTATTAGATATACCTCTAATTGCAGCTTTTCTCTTTAATGAATTTGATGGTAATCTTCGTTCTCTATTTATAATGTTATTTTCCAATTTCAAACTCAACAATCAATTAACACAAAGCTAATTGAAAGAATGTAAACAGCTAAGCCTATCTAATTGGAAAAAAACCAGTGAAATATGATTCTGTTCTCTACAAAAGCAGTGTTGATTCAGCAGATTTCTCAAGTAAATACTTTACTTCAGGAGTAAAATCATTTACCCCATTGATGTACCCCTTTTTAAATTGTAATGTACCCCATTTTGACTTTTATAAACCCCATTTAAAAAATGAAAAATGGCACCCCTGGAGTGAAGATAAAATAAAATGAATTTACTTTAGCTGATTCACAAGCAATACGTAATCGTCGAAGAGCACGTTTGTTCTCTGATAAATCTTTACCATATTTACTTTTGAATTCTTGAACAAAATATGCAACCATTCGATTATCAAAATCTTCACCACCTAAATGTATATCACCAGATGTTGATTTAACTTCAAAGATTCCTTGTTCAATTTTTAAAACTGATACATTAAGAGTACCAGCACCCAAATCAAAAACTAATACATTTCGTTCGGCAGGGACATTTTTATCGAAACCATAAGCCAGAGCAGCAGCTGTTGATGCATTAATAATACGCCATACATTAAGACCAGCGATAGTAGCAGCATCTTTTATTACCTGACGTTGTGAATAATTAAAATAAGCTGGAATAGTAATAATAGCATTGGAAATTTTTTCATTACAATAAGCTTCTGCTATTTGCTTCATTTTTGCCAATACCATTGAACATATTTCCTCAGGTGTAAATAGTATCATTCGATCTCTATATTGAACTACAACTTTTGGTTTACCGTTATCATTAAGTATTTTAAATGGCCAATATTTCATATCAGCGTGTACAGTTGGATCGTCATATTTACGACCAATAAGTCGTTTGACACTAAATAGTGTATTGTTTGGATTTCGAGCTGCTTGACTTTTAGCAAGATCACCAATTAAACGTTCATTATCAGTGAATGCAACATATGATGGTGTTATTCGGTTTTCTAGTTCATTAGGAATGATTTCAACTTTTCCATGTTGAAATACAGCAACACACGAATATGCTGTACCCAAATCAATACCAATTGCTTTAGCCATTATAAAATGTTCTCATAAAATTTTTGGAATACAATGCTTTTTATATGTATTAAGATTTTTCGATGAACTTTTTAACTTTTTAATACTAAACAAATTAATCACTATTGTCCGCGCTAGAATTAAAGAGAGTTTGGTGTAAATTGAATAACTGAACCATGGCAAGAGTTACCGACCTGTGGTTTTCACCAACTGATAGAGGACACAGTGGAACACCTTTTTCTCCGACAATATATAAGACGAAATGATTTTGAATATTGGCATTCATGCAAATTTCTACTGAAGAGACACGGATATGCAATGCCACACAAATCGATATCTGGTTTGGATCTTTGGTTTCGATAGAGATACTTCAGATCTACAGTTTAAGATAAAATTCACATAGTTCTCTTATTGCATTCTAACATTAAGTAAACAGAATCATGTAGTTACATGCACAAAATATAGGGAATTTTGATGATTTTTTATTTAGTTTTCGCACTTTCTATCATAATAGTTTAATTTTTCGATAGAACTGTAATGAAAAGTAAGATATCTTGAACTATAGACCTGAAGTATCTCTATCTAGATGAAATATCAAATTCAAAAATTTATTGTATTGGCATATCCTTTCCATACCCCCTCTCGAGAAAAATTTGCATGAATATTCGTATTCAAAATCATTTCGTCTTACACATTGTCAGAGAAAAAGACGTATCACTCTCTCCTCTATCTTGAGGGTGTGGGTGTGATTGTGGGTGTGGGGTGTGCGTGTAGGTGTGTGGATGCTGTCTTCTGATCATTCACAACCACGCCCACACCCACACCCACCCTTCTCTACGAGACAATCACCTAACATTCTCTTAACTTCAAATAGAAAACCTCCTGATTTTTCTCCTGATTTATAAAAAATATTCTCCTGATAAACTCCTGCTTTTGGATAAGAAAACTCCTGATTCTTAAAATTTCAATTTGGTAATCCTGCTCTGGGTGTGGGTGTGGTTGTAGCTCTTTTCTTCAGTGAAATCCACACCCTAAACTGTAGTTTTTGTCTTGTTGTTTCATTACGAAACATTGGTACCATATGAGAAAATAGATGTATTTTAGGAACAAAAGTGTTCTGTTATGAATTGTGCAAGTGATAGACATTTCTTTTTTGCATTAATAAGAAATAATTGAGTCAAGTGAAGACTACCAATTACGTTTTAGAATCTAATTTTGTATTAGATTATATTACGATTGTAAGGTCTTCATTGTAATAGACTTCAAAACTAATACTGATTTTTCTTGGTGCTGAACATGCTCGTGCTGATTATTCTTAGTGCTTAATTTTCCTGTGCTGAAATTTCTAGTGCTGGAAATTCACCAACCCGTTATGGAAATGTGCCTATTAATCCTTTTACCTTGCATCTCCATTACTATGGTCTTTAATGGGACATTGTAATGGACTTGGAGAAGGAGGAGTCGGAAAATCCTCGACTTAAACTTACACTCACTCTTTTCTTTCGTCAAACAGGTGAGTCCCACAACAAAAATCAATCAAAATCCCTATTGACAATCCAAGGATACTATCCTAATGTAGGAATTAAGTACCTAAGGGTATCACTCTAACACGGTACTTGAGGACCCAAGAGGATCCTTCTTTTATAGGACTTGAGATTCCAAGGGTACTACCCTCAAGTAGGACTCGAGGACCCACGACTACTACACCAATATAGGATATGAGGACCTATGGACGGCGCAAGCTCAGTTTTTTAGGGGAAGCAATAAATTTCAGAATGAGACTCTATCGAAGCTGCGCTTCACCGCTCGACAGTAAACGTGCTTTTCCTTAATTTCTCAAAGGCAGAGCATTGAAGACCTGCATATTGATTCATTTCACAGCATATTAAGACTGTGAGGGTAGTAACGCTATTTATTGAGAGCAGGTGCATTTAGAACGAGTTAGCAAAACTCAAGGTTTCTTGTAATTATCTACCAATCACCAATTATTGAGTTTTCGAGTTGACATTCTCATACGAAAGATTATCTACCAGTTTAACAGCTATTCCTTCTTGATGAAATTATAAGCGTAAGAAGCAGTTAAACATGTTGTAGTCTTATCATTGCTTACTGGTCCGCCGCCCATGTGAGAACCGAAGGATACCATGCTAATACGGAAGATAAAGATCCACGGGTACCACTATAATATAGCACTTGAGGACTCAAAGGTACTCCCTGAAGTAGGACGTGAAGATCCCAGGGCGCTTCCTTATAGAGAACATTATTTTTCCTTTTTGTGTAGTCAAAAAGTGAGTACACTCTAGAATCGGTCAGTCTGTCCGTCCGTCCGTCCGTTTACTCGATAACTTTCGAAAGGAGAGTCAGATCGCGATGAAATTTTCTACACAGTTCAGTCTTAACAATATTTCTGTCGAGGTCGAAGATGAGAAGCATTGGCCGAGCCATTCCTGAGTTATTGCAAAAATACTCATTTTTTCCTATATCTTCCCTATGGAAAGATCGACTCATCCCCACTTTCGTAAAAGACTTTTCCTATCATAGTCAACTAAAACCCCAACTATTATATACCATTCGATAGAAAATTTCAAGAGCTGCAAAATGGTATATAAAACATAAAGAAACAAGAAGGTTGACTCACCTATCACAAAGATAATTAAAGAGAACTAGGTTATATTTTTGTTCAGATCTAATTGATCCACGTTTAAAGCTCTATCTTCCGATCACAGTGATGATGCTTCGAGGTTTTCTAAGGTGAAGAACTCGAATCTGTGCTCCACTTCCATCGCAATACTATTGGTTGAGCAATGACCAATAGAAATCAAGTTATAGGAAAAACGACTTTCTTAGGGTAAATCAAGGGAAGAGTTCAAATTTGAGCTGTATTCGGTCCCAAGTCCTATTGGTTTGGCAATACGCAATAGAAATCAACATTTTAAATGGTAGGTTCCCCAGTATAATTTTGATGTTTACACATTCTGAGATGACTGATTGGTATGATTCACTTTTTGAAGTACACATAACTCTCGGATTTAAATCCGAAGTCTCCACATTTATTCCTTTGAATATAATTGCAATCAATAGTTTCTGCTTACGGAAACCTTTGACTACTAACAATTGAGGAGCAAATAAAATTACTGTTGATGACTGGTTTCGGTCGTACGTAATTGTTCTGAGTGATTCGATATAATTTCGTATGATCTTGAGTGATTTCATTGCCTGATTCCATTAACTGATTCCGAGTGATTCTAATGATTCCAAATGATTCTAGGTGATTGCATGTGATTCCATGTGATTCTAATGCTATGGAATCAGCTGTTTTCCCCTTGACTAAAATACTCTCTTTTGATGTTCTTTCATAAAAACTGCTATTCCAGTACTTCTATACTACCAAAGATATGGTCAGCACTTACGATATTAGTGCATATTAGTCTTCAGACAATGTTGCAATGCTAGTATGAACGGATCTAAGGGTGCTGTCTGAAGTCATTATGTAGATAGGCAAGTATTTGCGCATTTGGGTGTGAGTTGTAATGGAAGAAGAGATCCACAAGAGCCTATTTTCCGGAATCCAGTGATACCTAGCGAAACAGACGATTGCTCTTACAAGGATATACGCAAGGTGCTCAGGCTGTAGAGGTACACTATAAAAGCACAGGGACGAACAGAGCTAGAGGTAAAATATTTATCTTAAACATTTACATCCTAAACAACATTCTGTAAAAATGTCTTACACAGGAAGATAACGAAGACTTGCTGTATTCACCATTCGAACAAAGCTAGTAATGAATGCAGAAATTCCGTAAATATACAATTATCCACTGCGAAGGCTAATTGCTAAATATTTTCTATTTGAATTTGGGAATGTTTTTCGAGAAAATTTATTTTACTCTTGCGAAAAATCTACGAAACATTATCATGTAACAACTGATAAAAACAATAATATGGCTTTCTCTCTATATAACTCACTTGTGGAAAAAAAAATGAAGTAGAAATGAAGGTGGCATTGAATTTTTTCATTCCTATTTATAGAACATTCCTGGTTGCAAAAANAGTTTTATGTCTATGATTTCAATAAAGTCAGGGATCATTGCTATTCAACTCAGCAAAAAATTATCAAAACTAATTATTATCAGAAGACTATCTTCATATTCAATATTGATCTTCAACTTAATCCTACAATCATTACGCTAAGTTTAATCTAGTTTTACTTGTCTCTTTGAAAAATCAATAGATTTATTTGTAAAATACCTAGTGATACTTACTTGAGAATGAAATAATTTTTTTAATGGTTTTAAACTTCCATCAGCTTGACATATCATTAAAGCTTTTGTTGTTGCTGATGTCCATTCAATTTCACTCGCAGTTACACAACATTGACTAGGCCAATCTTTAATCCATTTATCACGTTTTTTTAATTGTAATTTAAGTGCTGATAAAGAATTTTTTAAATATTCACGTACAGTAATTTGCATTTTTATTTCTAAATCTTTAAGCCAATTTTCAACATTACCTTCTAAAGATAATGTTGATATTAAATTAATTTGTTCATCTTCATTTGATTGAATTCCATTAGCTAGAATTGTTTTTTTAATTAATAAACGTAAATGTTTAATATTATCAAAAAGTTTTTTTAAATGTATTTGAATAAGATCCGGTTGACGTGAAAGACTAAGAATTTCAACTAATTCTTCATTTGATATAAAATAAAAACGTGGAAATATTGCACGTTTTGTTTCCAAATAATCTTCCATTTTCTTTTGAATATTTTCTAAATATTTTAATAAACTTTGTATTTTATCAAATAAATCTAAATGAAAATACAACTTTATTTATAGGATTTTTTTTTTATAGTTGTGTTACAAACTCAATTTTGTTGCAACATATAAAGCATTGGAATTTTCACGAATTTTAGCTATAATTTCATCTTGCCAAATCATATTAATATATTTAAATTCAGTTGTTTCACGTGATAATTGTCGTTGAACATCATCAGAAGTAAATATCCCTTCCATATATAACCATTGTCGCTGAACATTAAATAAACCATCACATAATTCGGATATTTGTGCTATTGATTTTTCCCAATAATCAACTTCTGTTTGAAATGGTTTCACATGACGTGTGCCTTTTATTGTTGATATTTGAGCTGTATGTTCTTCAACATATTGAATAATCTCATCAGGAGCTCTATTGATGAAATAAAAAGCAAAAAACAAACTGTTAGTACAATTCATGCAAAATTAGAATATGACGTGTGATAGAACTGTTGACATTACGCAAAAAGTCATTCATCAATATAGATTTCGATTTGCTAATTCCTATCTACTATTAATGCGTGTCGATGATGAAAGATGATAATCGTTATATATTATAGTGATTGAAACTCATCTGTACTTCATATTTATTTTACAATAGAGTTTGGTCTCTTGCGAGTATACCTATCGTGGTCAACTAGAAGGGAGCGGCAATATTAAGATTTTTGTCACAATCTGTAACAAAAAAAAACAGCCTGTTGCTTAGATGTCTTTCGTATCTGCGAGGAAGATGGTCTAGATTTCTACTCCTATACTTCAACAATCGTTTCAGAGCACTCTATTCAGTATAATGATCGAGAGAACAATGCTCTTCTGCAATTGGAATGCATTCTCTAGAAGCTTAATAATATTCTTGTAAAAGATGATAGTTGAAATTTGTATTAAGAGAATCGAACGCCTGTTAACTGATAGATAATAAACATTTTCTTTTCATTATATATTAATGCAGTTTTTCGGCTGAGATAAAATTCTAATATTCAATTTGTAGAGTAGATTAGATTTAGATAAGTATCTGCATTGTTTGTTCATTCAACTTTTATCTGACTTTTAAACACATATTTACAACAACACATTTTAAGATTTGATTTTAAACATGTTTAATTCAAATCAATGAGTTTTCTGTACTTCTTTTTGAGTAATTTGATTCTATATACGAGAGTCATCAATATACAGTTTTCAGATATTCAGTTTCGGTAGCATGTAGTTGAGATTCAAACGCTTTCGAGAAATATGTAGTTCCACATTTAATATAATTAAAATATTACCAAAAAATCAATGAAATCATTGACCTTAAATTTCGTTATGATCAGTTCATGAAAATCATCTTAGAAGGATATTTCTCACGGTGATAAAAAGCTTTTGAAATTAGGAAATTTTGACCACAAACAGATCTTATGATGCCTCTCATACATCAAAAGTTTGATCTAGAATGAATGTTTCAATCTTAAGATATCAGATCCTTCACCAAAGCGCATATTCTAGAACAGATTCGATAAAATCCGTTTTTTTAAATCTACTGCCCTGAAAATAAAATATTCGTTCTAGGTGAAACTTTCGATATTTGATAGGGATAATAAGACTTCTTCATTGGAAAAATTAAGATCGAAATGACGACATTGAATTTTTCATGATATGCACTGTGCACTAGGTCAGAAACTTAGTAAAAATTGTCATAAGTCGAGAGAAAACCAGTTAGAAAACGAACCATTATAGATTTTGTTTACTCTCTGTAGACTCTATTTAACGATAGAAGTTTGAATTTAACAGACTTTTATAACCTTGCAAGGTTACCTCGTTAGACATAGTCTATTGCAAAGTTCTATCTTCCATGAACATCTCAACCAACTTTTTCAAAAGGTTAAACTGTTGCATTTATTTATAACATTATTTGATTTTAAAATTAACTTATCATACTTTATTTTAAAAACATTCGATTTATGTATTGTTGTTTGGAAATTCATATCATTCCATATTTGAACAATTCTTTCTAATATTCGTTCGATTGAATATTCTTTTGATGCATTTTCTGATATTTCAGTAATCAATTGAATATTTTCTTCACTAAATGACAAAGAAAAAAAAATTATATAACTAATAATAGTTTTTAATCAGTAATTACAAATGTAAATCAAGAATTTGTTCCAGTGTGAATTTATTTGATTTATATTCAAAAATTTTTTCTGTTTCATATTTTATTTGTTCCCAGTGACGAGAACGCATATGTGGATTATGTAATGATTCAATTAAAGGTAATATACGACGAAATGTATCAATACGATCACGAAGTGAATCAAGAATTTTCCAATCTTTTTCCTAAATAATTTTTTTTTATTTTAAATAAAATTCGTAAGAGTAAATTGCAACTTTTTGGTATGATTGACGCGGAAAATTGAAAATAGATTTTATTATGCTCCATATCTATGTTACACAGTAAAAGTTTACTGCATATTCGCTGAGATATGATTTCAATGTAAAAGTATCAAAAGAAACTTTATTTAATTATAAAATCGCCTATTAATCCAGAATCGACATTTACAATGAAAGTAAAGTCACATTCCGAAATGAAACAAGTTCAATGATATAAAACACAATCTATCTTGGATCACTATTACTTAAAATATCGCATAAAAAGTATCTTGCTACAGATCATAACAGCCCATTTAAACTCTATGCAGTAAAAATACTTTTTAATTCAGAATCTATGGTCGGGTATAAAAATAGAATGACTTTCCACAATGAAGCAGATTCAGTTGTATAAAATACTATTCAGTTTTGACTCACTCTCACTAGGAAAACTTTGAAAGTTTCTAGTCAAAATACTATATGATCAAATAGAAAAGTCATTCAAAAGTAACTTTTTTAGTACTTTTATTTTCCAATAAAAAGCCTTTCTTTTCAACGACTTCGTTTTTCTTCAATATATGCGTCGATGAAGAACATTGAAAAATAATGTTTTTCTATCCGAAAACGAAGTGTCTGTCATGCAGTATTTTTGACAAATAGGCATGGAGAGAGAATGAGAGACATGGTGAATGTGTATTACTCGACAGAATATTTTAAACTCTACAATACGGCCTATTCGATATTTTCTTTTTGGTATCCTTCGATTCGCAGAAAGTTTTCTTTTTTAAGTTGATCTTTCAACAAAATGTGATTTTCTCACAACATAAGCCTCAAACATAGACGACGGTAGAAGTTAGAGAGCTGAAATTTGCTGTATAGGTGAAATGTTCAGAGATCAAGAACATATAAAAAATTAGTTCGAATCGATTAACGGAAAAAGTTATTATTTAAATACAACTATAACATCGATTGTACCAAATATTTGCAATTTGCTTCTCTTTACTTTATATTCTCTTGACATTTTAAGTAATTTTTTATATTGATTTTGAGCAAAATCATTTAATTCATTAATATTTAATTGATAGAATTCTGTTGTTTTCCATTTATTTAGCATTTCTTCATATTCTTTAGCTAATAACCAAATTGATTTAAGTATATCAATATCCTAAATTATTTGTTTTTCAATTTATAAAGTTTATTAATTTTTATTTATGTTCAAAAAAATAAAATAAAAATAAAAACCTTTTTTAAATTTTGTAATTCTTTAGAAACAATCATATCTAAATTAAATATACGATAAGCAATTTTCAAACGTTTTTCATCATTTTCCATTTGTTCAATTTGTTCTTCGATTTGTTCACATTTATTTAAAGCCATTGATACAGATATATCTGCTTGATGTGGACCAGTAATTTTAAAATATTTTTGTAATTCAAGTATTTCATTGAGATTTTTTTCTTGTTCTTTTTGTAATTGAATTTTAAAAGCTTCCTGAAAGTCAAAACAAACAAAAACAACCTAAAATAATAATTAAGTTCAAGTTACTTTGACACGTTTAAAAGAAGCTATTGATTCGTCAAGGAATGTTTTATAATTATCCCAAAGACGAGATAATAAACGATGTTGTTCTAAAAGCTTTCAAAAAACAAAAACAAAAGTTTGAATTCGATTTATTTAAAAAATCAGGAGAATAACGAACTTTAGGATCAATTTCAATTTCATATCGAAGTAATAAAGCAACTTCTTCATTAATTAAAGGTAATTTAGCTTCAATTCTTAATACATCTGCTTTAAGTTCATCGATAAATTCTTGATAGATTGGAATTTCAGCATAAGTTTTCGGAAGAATATTTACTCTAATCGAATGTTAAAAAAATAAATACATAGGAGGATAGCGTGAGTTCGAATCCAGAGATCACAAACAGAAAGAATAGTTTGTTTCCCGCTCTGTCCTGACTTTATTTTTTTTCTTCGTGCTCTGTCGCGTCTTTATGAGACGTTTGTATCTTTTGATCATATGATTTATTTGACTAGATATTAAAAAAATAGACATAGGAACACAAATACGATATAACTCGAGATCAATCAATTTTTTATTTTGTTATTCTCTACCGAATGAAGAAATAAAATATTACTACCAGTTGTTGAACCTAAATTAGTTTTTCTTTGGTTGACTACTTGATCTGCGACGTTTCGACTTCTAGATGAATCTTTTTGATAAACGATATGATTTTTTTTTTTTATTTTGGCACATAGTTTTTTTCTAAAAGTTTTCAATAGATTCCGTCAATCTTTGCGCGAAAAATGTTGTTTTTTTAAGCAAAAAGACTCTATCAGATACTACAATCTGACATGCTTTTTCAAATAAGAAAAGGTAAATATGTAGAATGAGGATCTACAAAATTTTTTCGATTGCCGAATGAGCTATTTTTGGCCCTTGTTTGATGAATATGTCCCTTAAACGTCATGGTATGAGAATGGAGAACCTTAATTCTACAAATGATAGCATCTGCGATAGATTGAGATAAAAAAAATTATATTATATTTATTAAAGTATTCAGTGACAAATAGATCTTTTTAAGGTACGGATGATTGTACGAGACCTCATCTATTTCTTTCTTTTTGGTTAATGCTTCCATTATGCTTGAACAACACATCAAAGAGTAAAAAATCATTTTATTGTTTTTTATCAAATTTTAATCCAACAGGATTGTCTAATAATAGGACTCGTCATGTCCGAAACTTTGTGCCTGAACTCGAATTGGTCTTTTAATTTCAACGAAAATTTTGAGTGTAAGCCTGATAGGCGCTGCCAAGATACGAAATACCTTTTACCGATTACTTGTATTCTGCGACTATTACTTCCGACAAATTTTTTAGACAATCCTGACAATGATCTTTTAATTGCCTGTTACTTTTCACCAACAATGTTTAACAAATCGAATATTTCGTCATTAATAAAAATTCAATATTAGATGGAAAATATTTCTCATTGATTTGACTTACTTTTCTGTATTATTTTTAATTAATGTCGATATCATCTGAAGATCTTTCTCTAATCGAATTAATACAATGCGTATTAAACTTTGTTGCCATTCATGACAAATTTGTACTAATGATACTTTAAATGATGTACAATCGATTTGTATCATATGTATATTAACAATGGTATCTTGATTATTTATATTATTAGCTAATTCTGTATAACTATTATTTAAAATAAAACATAAAATCATTTTTATTTTCTTAAAAGTTAAAAACAATGATTTACCGAGCTATATCAGCTTCTAAACCTTGTAAATCAGTATTTTCAGATTCATAAACAGCTATAAAACTTTCTTTATCAACTTCCCATAATTGACGAAAATGAAACCAATTATTTTCGATATATTTTTCTATTTCTGATATACAATTTGTTATACCTAAAGCAATTTTATTTTCTAACTTTTGTTTTAATGGATAATTATCAATCACAATATAATAAGACTAGAATATCAAAGATTTATCATAAACAAAAACAAAAAACTATATATTTCTAATTGAATTACTTCTCTTTGAAACGAATGATAAGAAAATAGATCACATAAACGTACGAAATTTTTAATGGATTCAGTTAATTGAATTTTGCTGACTGAACTTAAAGTTTCAGATAATTGTTCAAGTGATGGTCGAAAATCCAACTAAATGATTTTAATTATCGATGGGTTAATATGATGAAGAACTTACCACGTATTTGATACTTCCAGTTGTTGTTTCGACTGTATTTAAACAAAGTTCAATATTAAGAAATGGTGTTGGTTTTGTTTGAATATCACCATTGATTATATAGGATAGTTGTTCGAGCGAATTGGTTATATTAATGAGAAGAGCTTTTTCAAACATACAATCAATTGAACTTAACCAATGATCCCAACATTGAAGAATCTGTATATCATAGAAGATGTAAAAAACAGGAGGAAAAGATGAAGCTTGTCTATTACTCGATTCAAAACGAAAGTCGTATTGCCATTTTTTTAAATAAATTTTGATAAGAATAAGATAAAAACCTACGACTTCCATCATTCAAGAAAGATTTCAAAAACGACATTTTAAAGCTATTTCTCTTTTGATTTAGATTTTTTATAGGGATCTCTGGCTTCAATCAAATGACTTATGATCACCCGAAAAAGCAGCTAGATTGGATTAATTCACCATGATGAGTAGAATATAGTGATATTCGTCTTTAAGTTCAAACTGATCTACACTATTATCTCAATATTTATGGAATGCCGACTTCTCTGTTACATGGAGGCTGATTGCACAAGTTCAGAAATATTGAGAAAATAGAGTTAGATCATTTTAAACCAAAAAGAAATATTATCAATCAACTTATCATAGTGAATTACCTCTCTCTAACTGCTTCTCCAAGTGATTACAAATCGATCGGCAGAAATTGGAAGTTTCATGAAAAGTCTTACAACTTTTGAACAGAACGAGTTAGGGTGTGGGTGTGGGTGTAGGTGCTGGTGTTCCACTCATGCATCGATGCACATCCACACTCCAAATTTTATTGTAGGCATGCATTTTAAAGTACATATCTTACTCTATCTGTGAGCAAAAAACTTTGTCTTCGACATTTGTGCGGATACTTATGTATCATTGGTTGCTCAGTGATTAAACAAACCAGAAGTCTTAGCTACTGTGGTTATCAGCATTAAAACTTCGCTCATGGCCATAGAAGTAGAGACAACGTGCATTTTTGTCACAACCAATGCCTACCGTTTTTGGTCAATGCACTCGAGTCTGAGCGTTTCCAAAATGAATAATCAAGGATTTATCTATGAGAAATCTATACTCAACTGATTTTAATGATCGAAAAAGATTCTCATGTTCGATTAAATGTTATTAGTCTTTGCACGACATTTTCACAAAAAGGTACATTACTTTATCTGAATCATCTTTGAATATCATCTGTTGAATACGAATTCCAACTGTAATTTCTTCATACATTTCATTAATAAGATCTTGACTTACACGATTAATCGATTTCTAGATTGAAACAAAAAGAAATACATAAATATTCATTCAATAGTAAAACATACAAGTAAATCAGAAAATGTTGTATAATTAAAAATAATACCAGAATCAATTTTAATAAATAATTGTTGACTAATCGTAACACATTTAGCACAACATTTAACATAATTTTCTTTGAATGATGTAACCATATCAATTAACTAATGAATAAAATGAAATATTTATATTTAAATAAATATTTGAAATTTATTTTACCTGATCAATAATACGATTTGCTTCAATAGCAAAATCATGAAATGTATGTTCTTCGATATAATTTACTTTACCAAGAAAACCTGGCTGTAATTTTTTTAAAACCATTCGAATACGTTCTTCAAATAAACATATTTCTTGATCATTAAGAGAATCAATCGCTCTACAATAGTTCATTCAAAATCTTATTTTTTGTTTTTATTTTTTCATTTTTCACTTATCAAATTTTCGAATAAATCCATTTGTTTCTTCTCTCATTTGTCGAAATGATTTTCTTGTATTATAAACATCAGTTAATGAATACGGTATTTCATAATGTAATCTAATCCACCATAAACTTTCATTTAATGCAATAATTATATGTGGATCAAAATAAACATCAATTAAATATTTTTTTTCATTATTTTCTTTTAAAAATGGTTTTAATAATAATTTTTTTGGTTGTAATTCACTTGATATTGTCCACCATTCTTGATAGATACGTTTTTCTATATTATCAGCAAATATTAATAATTTATCATAAGCTAATTTTATTTCATTTTTTTGTATAACATATGGTAAATTGGATGATTCATTAATAAGACGATAATTTTTTGTAATACGTTCAATTAAATTATGAATCCACATGGCTTTAGCTGGATAACGTGGAAGAAATAAATCGAAAAAAATTCTAGCATTTTTTATATCATCTAATGTTTGATGAGAAGCGATTTGAGCATGAGTATCTTCGATTTGAGAAAGAAATAGACGATAAATATCACGAGTTTTATCAATAAGAATATGATTGATAGTCTAACAAACAATAAAATTTAAAAAAATTAATGAGTATAGCAAAAATCATACAGTTCGTGATTGAAAATTAACAAAGATTTCTAGAATATCAATTATTTGTTCTATAGTTATTGCTTTTATCATTGCTTCATTGATTAATTTAACGATAATTAATTCAATTTCATGGACAGATTCCAAAAATCTAAAGTAAATATTTTTCATAAACACAGAATACTGAAATTCCTGAATTTTCATATTGAAAAATCTTCCACTTAGCCATGTTTTTCGTAATTTTTATATGCAGCTAGGCTCCTTTTACTTCTTGTATTTCGTCTTCGCTTATTCTCCGACAAAAGAGAACCAATGTTATCGATAGAAGTAAAATAAGTAGAACTACCGCAAGTAGAAGTATTATACTTATACTTTAACTTGTCTTATTACTGGTGTACGAAAAAAAGGACTTACTAATTTTACTTCAGGTATGAAAGAAGTTTTGGTTACAAAATCTGGCTACTATGATACCATATTTATGCTTTCAAACATCTAGCCGCTATTACAGCCTGGCTTTTAGATAAGAATATAAATTAAGGAACTGAAATACTTTAAAATGGGATATGTATTAAAGACAACCATAAATTTTGACAAGAGACATGCATAACAGTTTACGGTTCAAACGTCGTTAGAAATTGGAATTTATAATAATCGCCTAGTATGATGTGTAATTGCCATAGTAGTCCTGAGTGAAGACGTGACCCCTCTCCCCGCATCAATCTTGAGAGGTATTGGTTTTTCCTCTAATGGAGTTTCAATGTTTTAGTATTAGTTTTTGCTCAATTAATACCGAGAAAAATAGTCCCTCTCCCAAATTCTGGCGCCTTCAGGACACCCCTGATAATTGCTAAAGTTTCAATAAAACAGAATGATACTTCAAATACTTAACAAAACATTATTTTGCATTTCAAATAAAAGGATAAGTACAAATGTTTTCGTCCTAACTCTACTTATCACCAGTACTTATATTAGTTTTGGATGTTTTAATAATGAGTATGGCAGTGAAATGGGTCTTTTGCTAGTTTTTAATGTGCTATTATCGATTGTCATGGCTCTGTAGGCTTTAGGTGTGCTTCTGAAATGACGAGATTCTCCATCTTTTCTATATTTAATTAGTAGTATTTAAATCGACCTTTCTTATATAAAGTTACCGTTTCAATTCTCGAGACCATATAGAATGAGCATGAGTAGAAATATCAAGCATATATTTCGAATAACGTTTTAAAAGAATTAATGCTCGATCGAATGCTTGTTGACTATTTTCGAGTGTATGTTGATGTTCATCACCTTGAATACCAGCAAAGAGTGGTAAACTTTCTTTTTTATTATCTCGATACCATCCAAAAAGTTTCATACATTCACAAATCTAAAAATATTTTGTGCATTTATCAAAAATTGAAAAAAAATAAAAATAAAACACCTCATCAATTTCATTCAGACGTTGTCGAAATAATTGAATTGAATAAAAAAGAACATCTTTTTGAAAATTATTTGTCATTAATGGCTTATTCGAATGTTTGTCATGCATAGTTAAGATCTATGATTTGTGAAAATAATAGAATTAAAGAAATTAGAAAAAAAAACTAAAAATTTAATAAAGAATTACATCTAAACATATTTCCATATAAAGATCAATTATTTGAAAACATTCTTGAAGAATATTTTGTGTTGAAAGAACATAGCCTTGAAAAAGACGTTTAATACTAATCGAACGAGAACATCGACCGATGATTTGATTGTTTATCTATAAAGGCACATCACATTCAATAGTCCTGATATAATCTTTCAGACATAGTTATTTTATTAAAATATATGTTTTTGTTCGTTTTTATAATAAACTAATATTATAGCACTTTCTAAATATTTGTTCAAATCTACCATGGATGAGTCAAGAAGAGTAATACTTACTAATCTAATTGCTAGAGTTAAAAGTCATATGGATTATACCATGTCACTCGAAAGGTATGTAAGTACGAACAGAAATACCAGTCAATGGGAAGTATTAATGTAACAGAATCAATGCTTTTAAAGATCCTGCAAACGGAAAAGTTGATATGTTAGCGACATCACTGCACAGAATATAAATGCGTGTCTCTTAATTCTAAGCTAGTTTCTAAGTATCAAAACACATTTTGAAAAACTTAATCCTAGAAACTTTTGTTCAGATGAATTATCATTCGAAAAGCAAGCGTTAGCGATGTGACACAAAACATAAGGGAAGTTTTCGCTGCATGAATTCTATCTAAACTAACGATATAATCGCGTATGAATACAACAACGCAAAAATGCACTTGTAACTTCTCGGAAATTTTAAGTTTATGACAAAACCAAATTCTTTGTTTCGATATATGACGAAATCTGTGGAAAACCGGTTTTTAAAAAGCACTTTTTTGGAGTTAGATCGTGCTGATGATTTCATAATAGATGCCATTTGTAGTGCGCAGTTTATTCTTGAAGAACTTTTCTGTCATACGGCTAGAAGTCTTTTTCACTAATCAATTTTAACTTGGTGTGACATTGAAGAGTCAATATTTTTACATATATTCATAGACATGTAACAAGGCCCAATTAAGGAATGGAGCTGTTTATGATAATCCGATGCTTTTTATATGAGCTAATATAACTAAACATCTCATTTTATCCGTGCTCAAGCGATGCATTTCGTGTGACAAGAACTGAAAGCTGTCACCCACCTTTTTATTCAAAGTGAGAGAGCTTATTTAGAAAAATAACTTTTGTAAAAATAATCGAAGTCAAATGAAACATAATCATGTTTTTTTCTTGCCTAAAAGTGCTCAGATACAGGCTATGACTAATCTATGTGCTCTTCTATAAGTCTTCAGTTTTATCCTTGAATATATTCAACATTCAAATGAATGAAACGGAAAATCTTCTTTAATAAATCGTAGATAAAAACAAACCTTGCTAATAACTAATTTAATCCTTTCCGAAGTTGTAAAGAATTTAGAATGATGCCAAGTAATTAAAATTCGATAGAAAATATTGATAATCACTGCTTTTAATTTTTCTAATGATATATCATTGAGTTGAAAAGAAGGTTCAGCCAAAATTTTTAAAAATTTTAAACAATCTTCTACATATTCGATAAATTCCTAAGTTTATTTATAAATTAAAATATTATTACATAAATAAAATATTCTTTTACTTGAACTTCTTTTTCAGCTTGTAAAAATTGTTGAATATAAGCAGATTTGGACAAGATTAATACTTGAATTATATTTTGTAATTCAGTTCTTTGTAATTGTTTTCGAATATGATGAAGATCTGTAAGACATTCTTGCCAAAAATTTATTTCTTCATGAATACCAATTGATTGCTCATTTATACTCATTAAACGATC
This sequence comes from Rotaria sp. Silwood2, assembly GCA_905329745.1. Classification (NCBI taxonomy): domain Eukaryota; kingdom Metazoa; phylum Rotifera; class Eurotatoria; order Philodinida; family Philodinidae; genus Rotaria; species Rotaria sp. Silwood2. Next base: position 754,864 of record CAJNSZ010000020.1, read on the forward strand.
TTGAATGAGAAGTACATCTTTCAATTGATGATGCCATTTGAGCATAACACCTAGAGAAATATATTTTAAAAATTTAAAGATCTTTCTTAAGATTTTCTTTTTTTTGTATCATCGAACAATCATAGGATATATGAATCTAGAAATAAAATTAATTGAAACTTAATTTTTTGAAAATAGGTACAATACAATATTTCTTTCATGAGGTATCTATTCCAACTGACACTTGCTGTTTAACCATTTATTTGACTCACAAGTAGATCTCAGTAAGACTAGAAAAAGCCGCAAAAGGTTCGTCTTCATTATCTTATAAAGCCGGTTTATTAAATTTTCAATCCAAAATACGCAACTTGATTTCTATNATGAATCTAGAAATAAAATTAATTGAAACTTAATTTTTTGAAAATAGGTACAATACAATATTTCTTTCATGAGGTATCTATTCCAACTGACAATTGCTGTATAAACCTGTATTGAGCTCAGAAGAAAGTCTCAACAAGACTAGCAAACGCCTAAAAGGGTTCGTCCTCATGGGCCTTTGACATCGAGCCGTGACTCATTTACTGAATTTTCGACTCATTTGTAAGTAGTTTCTGAAAAATAAAGCCACGAAATTTTAATCTTATATTTTGCCTATTGATTGATCTAGTGACTGTTAGAACACCCTGGAAACTTCAGTTGAAAAGAATGTTCCTTTTTCACAGATATTTCATAGAAATCAAGTTGCGTATTTTGGATTGAAAATTTAATAAACCGGCTTTATAAGATAATGAAGACGAACCTTTTGCGGCTTTTTCTGGTCTTACTGAGATCTACTTGTGAGTCAAATAAATGGTTAAACAGCAAGTGTCAGTTGTGTAGCAGTTTCCTCGTCAAGTCTTCTTCTTTATTTCCTTCATGAAAACGTAGCTTTTTATCTTTCTACATGAATACTATTATTTTTTTAGTTAGTATCGAGATTTCATATAATCGTTTGGAAGCAAAAGAATTTACTAATGCGCAATAAATAAAAACCATTTCATATATATATATATATATCTACTTTCAAATCTTGCAACAAGTGCTTTGTCTTTAATTAGTTCTTCAATTGTTTTATCAATACCATCTTTTGGAATAAATAAATATGTCATCGATGACATCTTTTTATATTGCATTTCATAGAATGTTGCTAAAAATTGATTGAGTTCACTAGAAAAATCATTTTTAATCACTACAAAAAAAAACGAAATCAATTTAAATAATATATTAAACATTTATTACATACTATCTTGTACTGTTGTATTATCCATAAATAATGGTCCAAATAGTGTTGATACAAATGCTGTTAAACATGGAATTGATTTTCCATTAACACATCCAAATTGAATCTGTTTAAGAAATTCATCAATTGATATAATACAATCTGATGAATCAATTTTACGAATAAGATAACATAAATTATAAATAATATTAACTGAAATACCAGTAGATGAAATCGAATGAAGAAGTTGCAACGATGCAGTACGTCGATCGACATAAGCAATAAGAACACGTTGTTGATTCGATGAAAGATAATTTTCTAGAATAGTTAATCGATCATTTGTCCACATTTCATCTGTTAATTCTGGCAATATAATTAATTTTTGAACATAATCAAGCTAGAAAATCCAACAGCAAAAAGAAATTATTTATCAAAGTTTAAAAATAATTTCATACCAGTGAAATATCGATGCTTGTGCTCAAGATATTCAATGAATGAGTTTTTTCATCTGCCATATTGTTATATTCTGTCTCGATATCGTTCTTTTTCTAAGCGATCAATCAAACTTAATTATCAAGAGTTAAAACTTGTCAGACGTTTTCTAGAAAACTAGTAGTTTGAATACAGACATAATTTGATGTATTTTATTCAAAGTTTATTTTGTTCAATGTAATAAAGAAAAAATTACGAACAAAATTTCCTGTAGAATATTTTCAAAAAAGAGACCCATATATTGTCCAAATACTGGTTTTGTAAAGTAGTGACATCTATTGTAAATTTACTTCCTTTTTTAAAGAATTTTATTTTTTTAATATCCTTCTGAATTATTATAAATGTCAAAAATCAATTTTTTCACAATTTCATACATAAAAACAAGTCTTTCTCATTTCATGTGTCATATAGTAATGAATAACATTGCATCATGTTTCTCCTTCGTCCTTGGAAAAATTGAATTGTGTTATATATATATTTCATCAGCATTTTTTTGACACATTCAAGAATAATGACTTTTTAAAACAGTCGCGACCTTTTAAGGCGCCTCAGCTACGGCTAGCGAGCACGAACTTTAACGTGCCCTTTTTTAAAGTAAGTTAAAATAATTCTTTTTTAGAATACTCAGGTCAACTCCTTCATTAATAGAATGTATCTGAAATAAGATGCAATAATATGCCTATAGTAAGAACATGTTCAATGATCTATATGCAACAGTTATAATATGGAATGGTATTAAAGAGCTTTGTCCATTGCCATCACTAGATTGTTATTCAACAGTGCATGAATGACACTACTCCAGGAATCGAGCTTGACCCTTTCTCTCTGTCTTGAAGAATGTATGTTCATCCGTCCCAAAGAGAAAGAAGAGTTAATCTTATTTTAATTTCAAACAATATAATCAATGATTCTCTTCTTATTTAGCTCTAATCATGCAAATCAAAATGGCGTTTGCCACTATTATTTCCGCATTGTCGGTCTCACATATACACAAACAAAATGCATTTCGAATACCATCAACCTGGAGAACTTTTGACACCAACCATCAACGATGGCCATGTCAATAGTATCAATCCTATAAATCCTATCTTAACATCAAATGATTTATTTTCATTTGATGATAATGATATTTGTTTTTCTTCATTTCCACCGAAGAAAAATGAATATCAATTACCAATGAAAGACAATATGAATGAAAATAGTGATAATAATGAACAACAATATGATTTATTTTCAACATTTGAACTTCCTGTTTTAAGCGAACTTGATAAAGCAGGTAAAAACAGAAACTTTATGATTTTTCTATGTTTAACTTTTTTCATTAGAACTAGCAATGGATTTTTTACAACTTGATAGATACACGAGTCATTCATCACTTCCGTCGCCACAAACGGATGTTCTTAATTCGCCAATATCTGATGATTCAACATTTCCATGGATTGGTGAAGAATGTACAGTTGAATCTGAAAAAACAGATGATATGACTGTACCACCATCACCATCCATATCATCAGAAAGTTTATCTCCTGGAATCTCAAGAAAAAAATCAACAAAGAAAACAAATTTATCAACGACGGAACGTAAATTAAGAAAGAAAGATCAAAATAAATCAGCAGCTGAAAAATATCGTAAAAAGAAACAGGCAGAACGAAATGAATTATTGAGTCGACATTTAGATTTAAAAAATCAAAATAAAGAATTGAAGTTTGAACTCGAGAATTTAACATTTCGTCTTGAAAACTTCAAACAATTATTTGCTGAGGTACTTCAAATACAAATTCCATCAAATTAACAATTTTTGAATAAAAAATATTTTCTTCTATCATTATTACTATTGTCATGTTTCCCTTTTATTTTATTGTCGCTTGTATATTTATCCTTTTTTTTCTTTGCTACTCTTCTCCTATAGTATATTAATATAATTAATATATGTGTTCATTTACAAAATTTATATTTAATCAATAAATTATCTTTATCCATAATCAAATAATCATTTTAAATGAATCAATTCTTGAATTATTTTTCAAACTATATTTTATTGTATGTTATTGTGCATATATGATGAGGAAAACTTTCTTTTGATCATTAAACGCTTTAGTGCGACAGAAGTGATTGAGAGTGTTTAGGATGTGTGCATAAGCGGCAGAACGATTTTAATCTAGGGAAAGTTCAAAATTTTTTTCCGGACGCTGATAAGAAGCAAGATGAAAAACAGACGAGTTTCTAGTTTTGTAATCATCACTCTACTGAAAGTATATTTCTACAATCATTCACTTCAAATCTTTGAAAATAATGAAAAATTTTACTACAATATTAACTTTTCTAGTATATGATTAGCGCGTGCATAAAAACTTAAACCTAATCTAAAGTGAAGAGAACAAGCAGAGCTAAAAAAAACACTATTCACGATCAGAAAAAAAAACTTTTCTAATGTCATTTTTTGAAATAAAATCAGAGCATACATTTTTTTAAGTGTAGTTTATCGAATTTTTCGATGTGAATATGAGAAATAATGACACAATTGAAGCGTTATTGTGCCATGCTCGATCGTAGATGTATATTTATTCCATTCATAATGTTGAATATAAACGTGTTGGCGTATTAAATTCACATAGCATAGTTTTTCCAATAGATTGTACATTGAATATGTCACAGATAATTTGAATTTTTGAAATTTTCTTTATACCAAAATTATTTTCTAAGATAATACTCGAAAATTAATCAGCTAATATGTTTGCTTCATGTTGTAAACATGCAATATTCATATCATCAGTTAAATTAATTGATGATATGTTTGAGCTAACCACATAATTATTAGTAACTACTATCCGTTTCAAAATATAGTACCCTTCATTATTTTTTGAATAACTCAAGAACGTAAACAGCAATAGACCTGCGATTTTCACGAATCGAAAGAGGACACATAGGGATGTCTTTTTCTCCAATATTGTATAAGACGAAATCATTCTAAAATCAGTCATTTCTGCAAAACATTACTAAGAATACATGAAAACGATTTGTCACTCCGATGAAATTTTGGTTTTGACATGTTATCTAGATAGAGAGACTTCAGATCTATAGCTCACGATATAATTAGAATGATTATATTTCCATATCATAACGTTGAACAAACAAAATCATTTATTCAATCGCACGAAAAATATGAATTTCTTTTAATTTTTAAGCATATTTTCTTACGATTTGTCAAAATTTGATCTGAATGTTAGACCGTTTTATACATTTTTTGTCATGTCTTGCAGAAATGACTGATTTTAAAATGATTGCATATTATGCAGTGTTGGGGAAAAAGACGTCCCCCTGTCTCCTCATTCGATTGGTGAAAACGGCAGGTTCCTAGCTGTTGGCGTTCTTTATTTATTCAAAAAAGAATTGAGGGCGCTATATTTTGAAATGGACAGTACATTCTTTTTTCTTCTTTTTTAATAATTTGATACTGTTTAGCAGATACTTTGTCTGCCAAAGTACCACTATTCATTTATTATTTCAAAATCTTTTATAAAAGTGAACCATGAGCCACTAGTAGTAAGAAACCAAGATATTTCAAAGAAATACAGTCATACACATAGACTATCTAATATCTGGTTGATTTCTTATAATTACGCTATCTGTTAAGCATAATCAATGGGTATTCCAGCGTTTGGAAATAATATGCACTACAAAAAACGGCTTAAGAGCAAAAAGTTGAGATGCAAAATGTTGAAAATATTTTTTTCGAACGTCATAACAATAATATAGAACCTACAGGTTTTGTCCTCGCCCACACTATCGAATTGCACGTTCGTCATCCTTTTCATAATTGGTTGACTGGAAGTTTGAGAAAGATTAGGATACTGTGGCTAGAAAGGTCAAAATTTTCGCAATTCTGTCGGTCAACGTTTCGCAACTTCATCGAAAAAAAAACAAACCTGCTTGTTCTTCATTTACTCAATAATACCTGCAGATAGAACATTTATAGAAGAGAAGTTATAAAGCTAATGAAAAGCGAATATATGAAAGTTTAAATGTCATTCAACTTATATATAATTATTTATGATAGGATGCTAAGTTGAGCGAACAATAAAGCTATTATTAGTAAAATAATATTGATCAAGACTGTATTACTGTTGGCTACTTCATTACAATAATTTTGATCGAAACAACAAAAATGAATGCTATTATCAACATTACTTCTAGGTACACATGTTCGACCACCAGCCATACGCTCTATACGTAGCGCGTTCAAAAAGTATCCGGACTGATTTTATTACAAAAAAAATAGAAAGAGCTGCTGAGTGTGTTTTATTGTCTGTGTGTAGTATATACACTCCTCTAGCCATAGACACCGTAAGCCCTTTTGAATGATGCGTAGATATGAAAATATGAAAATACCTTTGAGATCACTCTTTATATACTGAAAAAAGCTACAGAGCTCAGTGAAGTTTTGGTTTTTCCACAGGCTAGTTTCAATTGAACATTTATGAGTTTATGGCCACAGCTCACAGTGATAGTGGTCTATCACACACTACAATATTTAAATGGGCTCATCGTTCTGAGAGTGAATAAATATATATCAATGTTATGTCTGGGATGATTGACACATCGTTAGAAGTAGGTGTGGTGATGTGTTTTTTTCCTTGGACCAACTTTAGTCATTCATAATTGATGAGGCAAAATGTTGTAAAGTGAATATTTGAAATCGGAAGGATGTCTGCTATGNGTCGCGGTAAGCATACCTGAATGACAAAGCAGGCACACAGTATGAAAAAAAAGTGGAGACATAGAAAAAAAAGAGACATATGAGGAAAACATAAACCAAAATAATCATTATGCACCGAAAAAAAGTTCTATACCGATACTGCTGTTTCATGAATTCCATTACCCAAAAAATGTCTCGTAAACACCTGAAACTTTGAAAGATTTGGATTTTCTTTTAAAACTCAAAATGATGATAAGTGCCGTCATAGGGAGTGAACCTCGTTCTTGATGTGTTCTGTTACTTTTTGATCTGTTACTTCGAGCATAGATAGATGACTAAGAAGTTAAAGTAACCTAAAGACAATTTCTGCTTATGAATTTTGCTCAAGCTGTCTTGAAACGTTGTACAACTTAAAGCTCTCTATGAGATCCATTCAAAATGAAAATTTCCTTTTTTTGGTACAATGAACATATTTTCAATTTATCGCAGGTTGCAGTTTATTTAACTTTTTTTGAGGACTGTTTATTCAGATTAGCGTTTCATCAGTGCTTCTAAATACGATTTGCCTAATCGTATAACACTAATAAAAATGTTTACGCCTTGTTTACCATCAGATTGAACTGGATATATGTACGGCAGGTATCCAACGTCATGTATCGAAAAAGAAATAGTATATCTTCATCAAAAGAGGATTTCTGCTCAGTTATATTTGGCGTAGTTCTGCATAGATCTCAGGAGGAATGTCGAATAAACTGTGACATCTCCATTATCTTTACAAATTTCCTTTTTTTTTGTTCTGGAAGCAACTTAAAAAATGCTACATATCAATATTTTCAGAAAATCATGAAAAACTATACGTAGATTTTGATTCGTCAATGACTTCGCTGATTCTGCATAGGTTTCAGTTTACACTTGTTAGTCTTTTGTGATCGATTACAATAAAAAATGATAATCCTATTTCAGATTAGTTACAGTAGACGTAGATGCTGATTTACGATGGCTTTCATGTATCATAAAGCGTTATTTACGATTGTTAGGATCGGTTATTGAAACCAATCACCGTTACTCGCTATGACCGATTGGTGTATGATCAACCATGATGGGTCTAGATTCCAGTGCCTTTTAGAAAACGCTATAGTATAGTCTATTGAATGACATCATTTCTCATTGATCAGTAATCAAAGTAATATCAATAGGATAGCATTAATGAAAAGTTTTACTATTCTATCTACATAGAATAATAAACAACGCGAGAGAGATTAAGATTCAAAGTGAAGAATTTATCTATTTTGTATAACGACAAGAGCAGTAAAAATAAAAAAATATATACATGTAGCCTGGAACTTGTATGAAAAGCATAAGATTGCGATGATTCAAAATGATTACTAGCAGAGTTTAGAATTAATAACCTAGCGAGTTCTAGTACTAATTCGATTTCTCATAGTTCGTTACTTTTTCCACCTACGCAGTGGAATCGCTACAATCGATATTATATCCTGATTTTCTGATTATTTTAAAATTTACTGTAGCGGTACACTGCCTAGTATGTTTTTTCTTAAAAACAACAAGAACATAAGCACTGCGGTGCGACATTAAAATTCACGTTCATACCTCTATTAGTCATCTTTTCTTTCTTTTTGTATAATGCAACAGAAGTCAAACCAAACCCTTCTAACTGCCAGTAAAATATTTTATTTCGATTCAAATCATTCTACATTCTTTTTCAAATATATCTTCTAGATTTCTGTCCACGTTTTTTGAAATACACGAACTTGAATATCCAGAATTTCACTTTTCTATTATATTAGCAGTAACAGAATTTTTATTCTTGACAGAAGATCTTTCGTTGAACAGCATATTAAATTTATGGTTAGTTCAACATGCACTTCTGAATGATAGTTCAAAGATGTCTGAACTATTCCTGAAGGTTTTTTAATTTTTTATTCGTCACAAAGACTGTTTCTCAGCGAATAAACTCAAGAGAAGATGTTCAATATTTGAGAAATCGGAAAGAGAACATCCGATATATGTAGAGTAATCATTTGACAAGCGTTTACATAATAACAAAATGATGTAAAATTCTAAAACTATTTCGACTATGGTCACAAAAAAAGCAATCTTACTCATCTCTACCACTTACGAAAAAATTATTCACTGCTAAAACTTCACGTAAAATCATAGTAATGCATGAGATATTTAAACTAAAAATGCTTGACATTGCTAATACAATTTCTTATTAGTGCCGATCATAAACACCTCTGCCAAGACTTTCATGTCAAAAATCGTTCAATCAATCAAAACTCTAAATCTTTTTGAATCAACTTTTGTTGATGGAGTTAACGTACGTAAACAACAAATCTATACTCGAGTTTATCTCGTTGTGCTCATTAGCTCCCTCAGTATTATCATGTTCTATTCATCAATCAGTAGCCATATCTCAACAAAAACATATTTGTACCCATCGATTATGGAGTATGAGCGTTTGCAAAATATCTATTCAACAAATTTGGATTGTTCATGCTCGCAAATATCAATTCCTTATAGTTCGTTTGTTAATCAGCTTGAAGTTAGCTCGTTCCATCAAGTATGCGATAGCGATCTACTTCGTTCAACCATTCCCCTACTTATGCTGCCATACGCAGAGGGACATACTTTAACGAATTCGATAGATTTCCTTTCATGGGTAAATCTCTTTGCCGATGGCATCAATCAACTCTGTTCAATGGCGCAAGAAAATGTGGTCAATGCTATTCAAAATTTTCTTGCATCGAGCATGTTGACATTCCAAATAATACCTCGATTACAGTTCAACAGTAAAATGAATACAACTTTCAATGAACTGCAAACATCCATTCCACGTGAATTTAGTCGAACTTTAGAGCCGATTCGTACCATAATACAAAGCAACGCATTATTGAGCGTCTATTCTACTAATTGGAAAATAGCCAAAGCTAATACTAGCAATGAAGAACATGTTCCATTTTTTATTTTACCAGTTAATTTTGATGTTCCAGGTCAGAAAAAAACTTGTTCATGTTCCACAACACGATCTTGTGCCGTACCAGCACAGATCTTCTTGGATTCTATATCTTTTTATGTAATCCCAGGTTTAATGCGTGGTTGCTTTATGATTGAATCGATTTTACAATCTTCACTGCCCTGCTTCTATTCTTTGGACTGTATTGATGAATTTCTCAACATGGCATCTCTTGGACTTGGGTGGAAATTTTCACAATTGATAGATTTTGGGAATATTTCATCTTTTTTCGACGCTACATCGTCAAGATTTTCTATTAATGATACAATTGAGATGTTGGCTTACGAAGCATTTATTGAAACTTGGGTGAGCAATGTATCATATAATCTGTTTTTTGAATTTTGCGCTCCGAAACAATGTATCTATACATACCATTATCGGTTTAATGCTCTAGAAACCTTAACAACTTTTTTGAGTGTATTTGGTGGTTTGTCTGTTGGATTACACTTTTTCATACCTCATCTCGTTGATAATGTTGCAAAAATTAGCAATCGATTTCGTATCATGCGTTCCGTACAGATTTGACGACAAAACTCGAAATATACATGTTTATGTTGTAATTATTGTTGTTCTTACTCATTTTCGCTTTGTTATCAGCATAACACAATAATTATGATTCTGACACATGAACTCAATAGATACGTATCGGGATGTGGATATAAAGGAATGTAATACTCATATATTATTCAATCACATTCACATCTATAAATTACGTATTTTTATGTCCTATCTTTAAAGTATTAAAAAATCCACTTGAGATTTTGGCTTTTATATCAACGAATAGAGAATTTAATTCTCTAAAAAAGCGCTCAGTTTGTTTTTCGAATAGATTCGAGTGTCGGTATGGGTGTGTTTAGGCATGCAACGAACCCGAACTCGAGTCCGGAGTTCGGACTCGGGTTCAGATTTCTATATTACAAAGTGAAACTAACAGTAATGCATCATAAAGAAATAAGTTTTCCATCCTCAGTGTGTTTCAGGCTACCCTATTACAATGCGATGGGAAGAAGCAAGAGAGATTCTTAATAAAGATTAAAAGTCTAGATCATCTGCATGTTATTCAAGAAATGTAAGTGAAAATTTATCTAAATTAAGGCCGACTTTGGTACAAAATACTATTTCCTATAGCAAAATTAATATCACGCTTTCGAAAACACGATGAATTGCATTATATCTCTCTGCAAGTTTTACTAAAAGTAGATTTTTGGATCACTAATGGTATTTACTGTGTAATTATATTATGCGGTAAAAAGACTTGTCTTCAGATCGACATATTAATTGAATGATCAGAGTAACATATTAACTTTTATATATAAGACAAACGCAGTGTTCTTTGTTTTCAATATGTTTTATAAGATTTTAAAGAGATCGTCATGAAATAAAGTTAGATCTTGTCTAACTTACGTACATATAACTTATACTTGAGAAAAAGATTGAAGTAAAAAACTATGTGAAAGCTTACAACTAGAAGAATTGTGAGAATCAATTCTTCATTTTGCAGATGAGATATCCATATACAAACATTTTACGCTCAGTCTTATGCATAATTGTAAAGAAATGATAAAGCTTAAATAATTTCAAGAGATAAATAACTTGTCATCTATGACATAGTAGTCCACTATGTAAATTTTATTTATTTTTGATATACAAGAAAAATACTTTTTCAACATATTCAATATGAAAAAGATAACAAAAAAACGTGGTACAAAAAAACAAAACGTTTTAATACATGAAATATTTAAACAGTTCTTATTTATCTTCATTTGATAGTTTATCTTTGAGAAAAATGGAATAGCCAAGATTTTCTGAAGAAAGTTGAGCTCATTTTTTACCACCATAATAGGCAGATATGCTGAATGCTGATTCAGATTTTGTACTAGTACTTGGAGAAGATAAATATTTTTGTGCGAGTGGTGCTAAGTTGGGTAATAATAACTTGTTTTTCTTCCAAAATTGAAGTGAATGATATAAATCAGTTGATGTTGATACAAATTAGCCAGCTAATTTTTTATAAGTTTTAAATTCATCATTTAATGTTTTATTTAACGTTGAAGATTGCTTTTTAACCTGTTGAGTATCTTCATCAGCTAATGAATCAAGAAAATAATTGAGTAATGATTTTTTTTCTCTTTTTCTGTTGTTGATGATGCTCGTGTTGAACTATTTGATGTTTGTTGACGAATTATATATTTTATTTCATTTTCTATTTTGCTAATTTCATTATTTGTCATAACTGATATACCATAAGGGTCGAAGTATCCGTAGAACTAGAATTTGAAAAAACCGTTTACTTACATCATTATACATATGTCGATAATATTATAAACAGCTCACCACAATTGCTTTTGTTTGTGATGGATCTTTTACGATATTATAATAAATCATTTTACTTAATAAACATTTTTTCATATTATTAAATAATGGATCATCTGTTGGGCTAATGTTAGATAAGAAATCTTTTTCAAGATGACGGAAGATAAATAATGTAATTCCTATTGTCGGATAATCACTATCACTAAGTGCTTTAGTTGCTCGATAAAATGGCTTCAATATTTTAATTAATAATTCAATTATATACCAATAATCACTTGTTAATTCTAATACGCTTAAACGTTGTTGTTGTTTTTTGTTATATCTAAATTTATTTTGTTTTGAAATAATTCATTGATTATTGGCCGGTGAATATTTAATGTGTTTAACATCTTGTACGTTGAATTCCAACGATTACGTATATCTAACAATAATGAACACTTTATTTTACTATCATTGTATTGATTATATTCATATTTTTTCTTTTTCATGAATGATGATAATATTGAGGAATTTTTTATAATATCAAGAAGTTGTCGAGTTTCTTCATATAAAAATCAAAAGAAATAAATTTTGGATTCTCAAAATATAAAAGTCAGTGAAAATATAGATGCATGCGAAATAGTAAAAAGAAACACTACATACTGTTGACAACTACATAAATACGTGGATCAGATTGTGGCAATGATAAATCAGAACTTTCACTGGGATGCACATCAACACCCACTTCAAAGTTATTTTGACAGGAACCGTCTAAACTTTCAATATCCAATTCACTATTGATAGAAATCGAATCATCTTCATCTGAAAAAAACTCCACCATTATCATCTTGATTTATATTATTATGAGTACCTTCTTCATCCTATAATAAGTCAATGACAAGCAAGTATTACTTGTATGAAGATTAAAGAACGATTACCGAATCTCCATTTTCATCATTTATTTCAGTAAATTCACCATCATTTTCAATAATACGTACTTCATTCATCGATTGATCATCATCAATTATATTAACTTTTTGTAAAGAATCACTAAGGCGTAGTTCAGAATCATATGGATTTGTATCATTAGTTGTAGTCTTTGATGTTTCTTTTTTCTCGATCCACAGATCAAGGCCATTACACACAATAAGATGAAGCAAATCAGCATGACAACGAATACGTGTTATATCAGAACGTGAAAAGTAATCAAACATTTTTATCATATTTGGTGCAGAATCACATGTGTTGCTTGCAACTTTTTCAAAGGAACAAAACCGTAGTATCGTTGATTTTGAAACGAAATCGTTTCTGACATAATGACCAGTGAATACAAAAAAATGATATACCTTTATTGTCACACCAAAAGTCCGTACTAACCGAGATCGATAATAACTTAGACAATGAGTTCATCATAATAAAAAAAATGTTTTGTATGAACACGTTTTAATTCAGTACTAATTGAATGGCGATATGGAGGCTTGTAACCTAAACCAGAAAAAAACACTTAACTAAAAGCAAACAAATATGTTTACCTGATAAAGCTAACTGAATAAATTTCTGAACACCATATTTGGAAGAATCACCAAAACTACGTCCGTCTTCAATTATTGCTCTTACAGCAGCACGATCCAAGTCCTTTTTCAATTTCATTGGTATGCACTTCTGTTTTGAACGATATACCAGCTTTTCCTTTTCTTTGAACTCATCCACTTCATGAACATCACGTAAATACCGAATCAATGTTGATGTTGAATGTAAAGGTGTTGACAAGACTTTCCCATAATCACCAACTAAAAATTACGCTTTTAAACCTTGACCACCATAAATTTTTTCGAAATAAGCCCATACACGAGATTGTTTTGCAGATCTCATTGTTACAGTTGATACACTACTTCCCATAACTACACCTTCATTATTCATCTTGTTGTTTGCGATCTGAAATACAAAACAGCTCATTGATTCAAAAGATACCAGCTCACATGAATTTATTTACATACTTTCATTTTTACTAGCCAATAGTGCAACACAAATTAAAAATGATCCTGTAATTCAACAAACTATGATAAAAAAGTCACTTGAATTAATGATGACCAGCCAGTTACTCAATATTTCTATCTTAAAACAAAAAATATTATTCATAAGTTGAAATATGGGTTTTAGTGGGAGTGGGGGTGTGGGTGTGTAAGTGAGGATGTGAATGTTGGTGTCAGGCTCTGGCTCTGGGTGTTGTTGAAGAGAAGATCCACACCCACCATCTCACACTCACACCCACACGCTGTTATGTTTCATAACTCTCATTGCCACGATGATTTTTCTTCTTTTTCCGAATCAAATCGAATATTTGATTAATTTGGTCAATCAAATCTTCAATTGTTACCTTAGTGGTTTCTCTTTGGGATTTGTTTATTCAATTGGCGCGTGCTTATGTCAACTTTTTTTCCAATGACTCTAATTAATAAATGCTTACAGTTGTTTGTAGTTTGCCTGTTTAATGTTTACTTTTGTGGTGCTATTGTGAGAAAGAATCAACATGCTTTTATAAATATATCTGTAAATCAATAATCATTAGATATTGCAGTCTCGGTAAATTTTATTCATAGCTAACGTTTTGATTTTTATCTGAATATCTTCATTAGACTTTTAACATTCAACACGGCAACTAAAGTCACACAATAAGGGTGTGGGTGTGTGGGTGGGTGTGGGTGTGGTTGGGTGCACTTGCGATCTTCACTTACATGACCACACCCACACCCACCCACACCCACACCCACACTGTCATTAAATACATCTTCAAAATTAAAAATGCATTGGAAGAGTTCATAAACGAAATTCATGTGATAATACTTTAAAAGAATTAGATCGTTTTTGAACAGTTTTTCATAGTATCAGCTATGTTGAAAATATTTAAAAAAATTTGTAATTTTTGAAGATAAAGAAATTTTTCATCAATAATTTATTTTACACTAGAACAGGCATATTCATTAAAATTTGTACAAAAAATTTCTTAATCCATCAATCAAGTGAATAAATTTTATCATAGAAAAAAATCGATTGTCCATCATGGAATAAAATTTAACACAAACAACGTGTGTATACGTCACGACGAAAAAAAATGTTTAAATTAGAGTCACCACAAGTTATTTTTTCGATTGGAGAAGCGACATGATATGCGATTGTCGAATTAAGTTAACTCGTCTCAAAAAGATGAGTTAACTCTGTTTTAGCGTTTTACGAAATCTCATTAGTTAACTGTGTTTTATTTTTTTTTCAGTGTGTTCGGGACCTTACTTATCAAAGCTATACCTTTTCTTTGTTTTTTTCGGGAGGGTCATCCATTCATTTTATTGAATGGCGTCAATGAATACAAAGAAACAATGAATATAAAGAAACAATGAATATATATAGATAAATGCATCTAAAGCATTACGTTAATCAAAATTAGAATGTGTGAGTCATGCATTACCTTGTTTGATTTACCTAATGAAATGTTACTTCTTATTCTGAAGAAGCTTAACAATATAGATGTTCTCTATTCATTATTTGGTGTTGATAATCAACGACTTGATCCTATATTACAAAGCGAAGCTTTCATTAAGACTCTCAATTTTGTATTAACAACGACAAGTAATGATGTTTTACCGATTGCTGATTCGATACTTAATCGATACTGCATTGATATCTTGCCTAAAATCAATTGCAATGTTAGATCCCTTATTCTTGAATCAGAGTGTATGGAACGTATTCTACTCGCTGCTGATTTTCCTAATTTAACTGAACTTAAACTGTATAATGTTAACGATTATATTGTTTCACATTATTTTACAGGTAAGCGATTTTCGTATTCAAGTAAAGAAAAAGATTTCATTGAAAACAGTATAAATATTGCACAATATTTGATTGTTCTTTATTTAGTCGAATCACCATTTCGACATATTTTTCAACAACAAATTACCGATCTTATTCTTGTATGCAAGAACGAATTTAACATATTATTAATGAATAAAAATGCAAAATTTGTGTACGAATATACTTTCAAACTCTTTGAAAATCTGAAACACTTATCTGTTATCGGATTACCGCCAATTTTCTCAATTAATTATATATCTTTGGCTACTTGTTTCTCTTCAAATCTTTACAAATTATGTCTTCATATCAATACTTTCGAAGATTGTTTTGCTTTACTTGATGGTCGTCTCAAACATCTGTCTATGTTGATTGTTAATATTAATAGTACAGAATATCATCCATCAGTTGTTTACAATATTGTAAGTTTATATATGATTAGATACATTTTATCAAGTTAAAGTATTTCGATTTATATTTTCGTATTTTTTTCTAATGGATAACAATATATTAAGAAATACTGATTTGTGTTTTTTAGAATATGCTGCATAATATGAAATATTTCTCGTTAACCTGTCGTTGTCCAAATGATGAATATGATACTCATGTTGTACCTCTTCTTCGTCGTATGTTTAATCTTGAAGAATTAAGTTTGAATATTATTAATGAGAAACGAAGTTCATTTGTCGATGGCACTCAAATTAACGAAAAAATTCTTATTCATATGCCACGACTTTCTAAATTTACTTTTTATATTAGTACCAAAACTAAACTAAAGCATATGGTTCATCACTTATCGAACGACGATATTCAACAAACTTTTGTTAACATAGGATATGAACAAGTATGTTGTTTTCTAAATCGAATTACCAATAGTGTTGTATGCAATGTTTTCTCATTACCGTTTGCATTTGATTATCTTGAATATGTTGGAAATACTTTGCCGTCAATGGCTTTTAGTCGTGTTACCCAATTGATGATGCATGATATACGTCCATTTTTGCATGAATTTTTCATGCGAATTGCTCGCTTTTTCCCATTACTTAAAAAAATGCGTATTCTGAATATTCATCCGCAGTTACAGATGTCACACAAATTGAATTCCAATGATAATCAATTGCATTCAATTGTTGAATATCCTTTTCTTATATCGCTTTCTATCTTCTATACTCATATTGATTATGTCGAACAGTTTCTCAATCAAACAAAAACACATCTACCTCGTCTTACTGAATTAACAGTCGATTATGATGAATTAAGAATTGTTACAGAAAACTTTACAAGAGATACAACACGTCTTAATTGTATTAATGTGAAAAATTTAATTTTTGAAAAGTTAATTGTACATTCAGAAGATTTTTATACTTATTTTCCTTTGTTGTAAGTTTGTTTTTGTTCTGATGAAGTTAATAAAAGAAATAGTTCTTTTTTTGTTTTTATTAATGTTCTTTTATTGTTATATAATGCTTAGGTATGAGAATTTTAAAAAATAATTTAATGCTTTTCTAGTGTTATTAAATTAACATTAATTAATACACAATATATATATGTTAGTACTATTAATGTAATATAATGTCAAGATTAATGCTAAGTTGACATCTTTATAAGTAACAAAATTTGATATTGTTGTTTCACTTGTCAATTATGCAACTAAAATAATGTTTTAATATACGATTTGTTGTTTGTTAGTGTTGATTTTTGAATCTACCATATAGCAAACACAAAAATAAAAACGCTTGCTTTCGGGGTTCATATATAACTCAATAAAATTTAACCTACTCCATTATATTTTATATATAATTTGTGAAACATATTAAGTTCAACAATAAATATATGTTTACAGTTCTTTTTTTTCGTCTGTATATTTAATAATAGTAATAGAATAAAATAATATGAAAAACATTTTTCTTGAATAATTGAAGTAAATTGATGTTATTTTTATAAAATATTATATTATTATGTATAGAATAAATTATTTTCATGTGAATTTACATCATTAATCATTATAATGTGTAAAATTAATATAAACTGACATGTGATTAAATATATTTACTGAGTCAATCACCCAGGTCTTTATTCTAAAAGGTATTGTCCCGAAATTCGGAAAAAAAAATCCGGAAGAAAAAATCCGGAGGAAAAAATCCGGAAAAAAATAAATCTGGAAAAAAATAAATCTGGAAAAAAAAATCCGGAAAAAAAATCCGGAAAAGATAAAATCGGGAAAAATTCTGTAAAAAAGATTCAACAGTTTATTTAACAAAGAAACATGTACAATAAAGAAGAGAAATCATTTGATACGAAGAGAAGTGATGTAGTTCACTTTTTACTAGCAACCAATAAAGAGAGTCCCTCGAGATATTGGGCGCGGTCGATCTCATCGTCCTCGAAACGTTTGGCAAGAGTGTTGATTTTANACAAGAATAAAAAGTGATCGCATCATAAAATGTATAAAATGGTATGTAGTTCATGGTCATCCATTTGAATCAATCAGAATCGAACTGCATTGATCTGAGTGATAACTGCAGTAGTTTTGGATACTTTTTCGCAACATCTAGCAAATACATAGAAATGTTTTCTAGCCGCGATAAAGTAGATATTAAAATTTCCTTCAGCTATCGCAGCAAAACAGAGTTAAATAAGCGTCGTCAAAAATCGAGAAAAGATGCGTTCATAGATATGAGAATAATCTGAAGGATGTCTTCTGCTATAACTCTGAATTGCTTTTTTTAGTATTATGTTTCCTCTGCATTCACTCATTGAAAGTAGCTGTCGAAGGAATCAAGATGAAAAAGCAGTTTTGACATCCTTTTTCGCTTTCGGCACATCTAATAACAAGTAACGCTCGTCAGCAGGACTCGCTTAACCCTCGACTGAATTCAGTCTCGTTATCATCTGTTATCGTGTAACAATTATTGTGCAACACGTGCACAGACGAAAATCTGTCTATAGTATTTCAGTGATGCTCATTTTGTAAAATATTCGGACCATTCTATTTTCCATTCTGAACTTCTAAGATTTACTTAAGCAAACAGCTCGCAGTCGATTACCACGATTGAACTAAACCCATCTCTCAATCCCCGAAGATCATAGTCCGACGATGTTTCTGTTTTCTCTCAAATTTTCACTTATGTCTAGAACTATTCGTATTTCCGAATCCTACTTACAAGAGCTAGATGTCGAAAACAACTGACCATCGATCTTTTGGTCTATGTGTTTTTGACCATGGCACATACAAACTTATTTTATTTCATATGACCCTCTCTTCAATCGAGGGAATAGGAAAGATCAATGGATGGAATCTAAGGCTCTGGAACTATCCGGGCTATTGTGTTTTTACCATATTACACTCCTTTCAGTAGAGGACTTAGCGACCAAAATGTCCCGTTACTTGTTTCGATAGGTATCATAGCAATTATCCTAGCAATTACATAAGAAATCATAAACTCTATTTAAAACAAATTTTTATACGGGCTTTCATTATAGATTAGAAAATTGTTTTCTGTTTAGTTCTTGGCTCCATTTTCTAGGAAACGTGAAGCTCTAGTCATATGTCTCATTTCTTCAATTGCTGTATTCGATATAAGAAAACGAGGGAACGATGATTCTTTCATAGTTTCAGAAAATGCAGCTTCCATTCGCATGACATTCAGACAAACACTGGGACTTCAGCATTTCAAGACACTTAGCCTCTTCGATCCCTTCTTTTCTGCCTATCCCATAAAGTTGAAGAAAATTTCGACTTCTCTCACTTAAGTCCTCTTTCACATCATCAATTGTACGTGAATTTTAAATTATTTCGATCAGCGCGAACAAGCTCGCTTCTAATTGGTCCCTTCTCAATCAATGAAAGCTCGGTCAAAAAAGCGACTCCGTATTCGTATTCCGAGCTATCGACAATCTATGGCAAAGTTCGATCAGAAGCTCCAAAAGCCTACAATAAGAAAGCTCGTTTCTGACTGGCCGATATCCGACCAATGAAACCTCGGCCAAAGAAATTAATTTCGGATTCGGATTCAGGATCCTCGATAACCTATAGCAAAGTTTGATGCAAACGGCCAAAAGTCTCAAAATAAGAAAGTGCGTTTCTGATTGGCCGGTATCCGATCAATGAAACCTCGACCAACGAAATGCACTTCAGATTCGGATTCAGGATCCTGGATAACCTATAGCAAAGTGCCGTCAAAACAGAGAAAGTCTTAAAATAAGCTGACCTCTGTTGTATATTTTTTTGACCTCAATCAAACAAACAAACAAACGCATTTTATTTCGTATGACCCTCCCTTCAGTCGACGGAATTATTTTTTAGACAAATTTTCATCTTAATTCTGCGACAAGCATCCCTATCAAAGTTATATCAACAGTAAGACAATGTATATACCAAAAGCAAGATTTTTTCTTTTTAAATTTCCCCTTCAATACGCCATTAATTGACTTAAGCAAAGACAAATAACAGAAAATGAAAATGACTACATACAAGCTAATCCATAGATATTAAAAGCAATATTTCCCGTCATGTATCAAACTGGTTATATACCATTTCAATAGTGACTTCATAAATAATATTTCGATACATTTAATGATAAACTAATATTTCCCTACATATGATGATAAAATAATCGCTTAGAAAACGCCATGTGGAGCAAGAGGAAGGATCGGAGCGTCNGTTTGTCATGAAATGCCAAAAGAATTCTCATAGATAATATAGTATATCTTTCACTTTTTTAGGTTTTAATTGATGTTATCACGTTTCAGTGCTCATTTTGAAGAATCAGATAATTGCTGATCGAGAATATTATCCTCAGGTATTATAAAAGAAAATCTACAAATATTAATTGTATCAGAAAAATCTATTCTACGTATTTTAGTTAACGAATATCGAACAATGACGTCAATTTGAACTGGCATTCATAAATGAATCGAATCTAGAAAAATTATATGCTGACTTACTTGCACACATTCAAAATACTATCTCATTATCGTCTTGGTGTGGGTGTAGATGTTGTTTGGATGTGTTGATGGATCATACATACTCTCTCACCAATACCCACACCCTCAATAAAGACTAAAAATATCGATTCATAAAATGAAAATATATCAACAAGAATTCATTTATCTACTTTTTTACTAGAATCGATGGCTGTTATAACAATTGGATCTAAATTTTCTAAACCAATGAGAATAGATTGTCATTAAATTTTACCTGCATATACTAATACAAAATAGGTTAAGTAAAATATCTCTAGTGAACGTTATTATTGTTTGTAAAAGATAATCAATTTTCACGAAAACCATCAGTCTCATTTATTTTGTGCATTTGTGCTCTAATTTCTGTTTGGCTTGTTGAGTTGTATTTCATATTGGTCATTTTTTTCGTTTCTCCATTTTTTTCATTTTCTTTTTCCATCCATTCTTTTTATTTTATTTGTACAGACGATTTCGCAAAACTAACGAAAAAATCTTCGTTTATAGATTTTGAATATAATCATTTTTTGCCTTCAATAAAGAATAGTTTCTATTTGCATAGATTGCCAGTTTCAGGATATTTACAAACAATTACAATCAACCCACTTCGCCTTGTTTTTTACTGAAGGAGCGCTGGTTTTATGGAATAAAGTAGGAAATAGTGTACCTGTCTCATGGGATGCTACAGGACGGATAGTCATGAGTAGAGGGAAACAAGTGTTTTACTATGAACTAACTGTTGCTAATATTGCTATTCGACCAGTTACAATAACAAACTTGTCAGAACCTTTTTTCCTGTCATTGCAATGCTATCAACTACGCACACAACGATGGACCTCATTCAATGGTTACAAGAATTCGAAGCAGGATATCGAAAGTTATACAGATTTAAAACTCCATTTCCAAAAGCACTCGTCGTTCATTCAGATGGAGCATTAGTATTTCAAATGGTCATAATGAGCTTCTTCAATGGTGATACTGCACTCAACACATTTAAAACATTGTTGGACTATTGTCAACAAAACAGGAACAAATAACGACCTATCGAAAACTATAGTTCATTCATGTTTGTCACATTTCAGAAAAAGTGTAAAGCGTCAAGCACTTAAATTTTACTCGAAATAGAAGGTAAGTAGCTATTAGTTTACATTTTACATACACTTAAATTATTTTCAGGTAATATGCACTGTCATTCTTAGTCCTACAAAGAATGCATCATGTTCTGTATCTATTTCTTTTTTATCTTATGCAGCAGATAATATAAACAAGGGAACTTTTATTATTAGAAATGTCCAAGTTAATTCGAAAGATGATTGTCGACATTCAGCAGCATTAAATCAGGTATGATGAAAAGAATTCTCAATCCTTCTAAACGAAAAAAGATGATAACCTCCATGACGATATTGAGTAAAGAATAAAAGAGCTGCTTACATTTTATCTTAAGAATTCTATGTATTCAGAATTTATTGTCACTGACAGTATAAGAAAAGATAATACTTTTTTTTATTTATTTAGATTATTGTTGAAACAGATCTTTATGAAGGTGAAATTGGCAATAGCATTAGTGAATAAAATGCTTCAGATGAAAGTGAAAGTGCTTTTCGTGATTATTTCACCAACATATATAATGATCAAACGGGAAAATGTACCACGTTTGCAGATGAAAAATTTTCAAAAGTACATGAAAAATTCATATTACAATCCTGTTTATTTAAAACGTATTCTCTACCTATACTAACCGATCGCACCAATATGAAGTCATTTAATGATGGGAAATTTACAACGATTTAGTTATCGAATAACTGAGCCAGTTGAGCATTGCGGTTGTCACAACAGTAGAACTACTGGCGTGTCAGAATCTCGAATAAAAGTAATAAAACATACAGTTCTTTGTACCGAAGTATCCTCACGAATTGATTAAGTTGTTCATACACTCGACTCTCATATTCGACAAACTGAAATAAATTATTCCAATCATTACCTACTTAATTTAACGCGAAATAGAAGTGTACATGCGAAGAAGCTATTAGTCGAAGAATCATGGAATAAACGGGGTCCGCCACCAACTACTGCTAGTATTTATTCTGAAAAGCCGAAGGTGTCACTTGTTGCTAAAGTAAAAAAAGTTCTAAAAACTAAATCTAATGCCCATGATCAAACTATTGGTAAGCTATCTTTTGAATAGTCAGATTATTTTTCTATGTTTTCGATTTCTGCAGAAAAGTTAAAAATAATATTCTGAAAAAAATATGTCTACGATATTTTTCATAACACCGATGAAAATTAACATTAATTGTATCAATGAATATAATTGAATCAAATAAATAAGTATAACAAAAGGAACAGTTAATGATTATTGCTTCTTCTGTAGTGAGACAGTTTTGAATCGAGTATTTTGAAGAAATTAGTGTTTATATCCAGAGTTTTTTTCTTATGTCTCCCAGTACGATCTTACAAAAGAAAGCTAAAATAGAAATATTTATTCTAGTATAACATATATGTCACTCAAATAGTTTAAGATGAAAATTCGATAATAAAAATTTGGATCCTTGTCTAACAAGTGCCATGCCTATTATGTAGACTTCTACTTTGTTGCTTTACTGAACTCAAACTAATGAAGAAACGTTATCTAAGGAAACAGTTTTCATTTTTAGAATCTTTTTTTTTAAATCTGAATTATTACAATGCTGTTTCTTTTAGACAACAACAAAACACTTATGAAAACGTATAGTTGCTAAACAAATGAATTTACCATCATACACATGCATCTGAAAAAAAATAATATCTAGTTCACATATTTTTTAAACCAACTTTTTTCGATGATAGCCGCACTACCTATCTCAGTTAAATAATTGGAAGAAATATCAATATAAGGTTGATGACTCCTGCAATACTGAATATTGTATTTATTAAAGTTGAAGTAACTTTTTGTTTTAATTTGATATGAAAGATTAAAAATATGTAATAAAAAAAGTTGAATAATTTTTTTTGTTTTTAGGTGTCTGCAGGCATGGACAAACTTCATTATAAGCCTCATCCAATGCTTTCTAAACAACGAATGTGTTGGCTGAATTGTTCTGTTCAACTGGTTTTATCGAATAGTTACCTTGTTGGAGCTCTGTCAAAAAGTTCATTTTTCAAGTTAACATCACAGATTGTAAACGAAAATCAAGTTACACTTAGTTCTGATACAGATGTAGATAATGTGAAATTTTGAAATCATCGCCTACTAAACCTCTAGGAAAAGGTATCATACAAAAATATATTGAAGATATTCGTCAGCATGGTGCAAAATTATACGCCTACAACACAAAAGAACATGTACCCCTTATTCGACCCATGGATGAAACTTCATGTGTTAATGAGTATTTATTTAGTGTTCTCTTACAAACTATTTCTAATTTTATCGACATTTCAATAATTTTCCACCACTTATTTTCATGCTCACAATGCCATGCCTAAAACATAGTAGTTACTGAACAGCATCAATTGTTAACATTAGTCACAACTAATTGTGAAGGATTATTACTACCTAGTGTAGCATTAGAAAATTATTTTCTTGATGAAAGAAATACGAATGCAAAAACGTGTAATGCATGTGGAAAAGCATTACACCAGAATCAATATTGCAAAGAAATTGTACGATTGCCTGATACATTATTTCTGTCATTTACGTGAAACAGATTTGCAATGAATAGTAATGATCACGTGAAAACAACAGAATTTTTTATTCAAAACAATTTGGATATGTCAACATTTGCTTCTTCACAATTGGTATGCTATTCATCATATTTTAAATACCAATTAAAATCATTAAGAACAAGTACTGTAAATAAGGAAGATAGACATCACTATTATTCATATGCAAAATATGGCGAAAAAATTTATCGCTGTGATGAAGCGCTAATTGAACCAGTTGATAAATCGCTGGTGTTTGAAAGACAATATATGCGACTTCAGTTGCTATGTATATCCATGTAAAGAAAAATCAAATCAACTTTGCTGAAGCAATTTGTCAAATATTATCCGAAATAGAAAACTTTAATTTAACTGGTTCTCTAGATTATGCACATGTCAGAATGACGTTTGATGCTGCACTTGAATACACTGCTTATGATACCAAGTTACTCTTCTGGAGTTATGGTTTAGTTTCTACATGTTTACAATGTAAAGAAAGTGAGTCTTCACATTTAATTTACAACATTTTTCATAATATAATATCTCATTTTATTCATAGTAAAATATTTGGTAAAGACTGTATTCTATTTTTGAGTGGCAAACATTTATCGAAAAATGCTGAAACTTCTCTTGATGACACACTCTTTCAAACAAAATTTGTTCCGAAAATTCGATGCAGTAAACAATGTGAAGGATATACTTTTATGACACATGCACACTATTCTATTCTTGAAATACCTCAATGTATTTTTGTTATTTTTACAATTAACACGATTAAGAATTCTACATATACGCCAATCACTGACAAATTTAAGAATAATCTTCAGGAGAAAATTTACATCAAGTGTGATTTACTGCAAAGCTGCTTCACACATGGCTTGTGTTGTTTTATCGTGGTCACTAAAGATGAACGAACTTTATTTGTAAAATTGATGCGAAACAATGAATACTCAGTATACAACAACGATATAAAAGCGTATGAGCCCCTTAAAGGCTATTAGCTCGATAATTTTATTATAGCATCAGCTACTAATATTGTACTTTGTTATTAAACTAATAATACTGTTCAGTTGAATCCAGCATTTACACCAAGTCTACTCGATATGGACAAATGAACAGTGAAATCCAATTTTTACTATCCAATTTTGGCTGAAGCTTTTAACACGTTCATGGCTAATTTAATGAACCATTAAAAATTGGTTCATATCGATTGAAATCTTCGGATATTCATAATTTAATTGAACCAGAAAATGAATTGAATTTTCAGCTACTAAATGCACATTTACAGTTAACGACGACGCTATCGAACGGTATCCTTCTGCTGGATTTGATAGTCTTTGTCAAGTACTTTCGTCGTGGATTCCGAACAACATCTGAAATAATGCACAAAAAATGGTTTAAAAATAATGTTATATCGATTCCTGTTCATCACTCACGTCACTGGCTTTTATTTGTCATTGATATCACAAGACAAATTATACTATTTTTTGACTCCTTGCAATCAAATTTAACACCTTATGAGAAGTATCAAAAAGGTCCTGTTCAGCTACTTCAAACATATTACTTTTACACAGAAAAATCTATCATTCATTTTACCAACTGGAAAATAGTGTCTAACTTCAAAGATTGGCAACAAGACGATGCAACATCATGTGGAATGCATTGTACACTGATCGATTGTTGGCATGTAAAAGTTAGCAGAACGCTTTTTTACGTCTGGTGTTGGTATTTCTATGGCTAGCACCATATATATGATTGTTTGAGGGTCTCATCTTTTTTTTGGAAAGTGGGTCTGTAGGTTAAGGAATTGTATTTAGGCGACTGGATAAATTTTTGTATGATAGTTCGCTGTACGTTGGTGTCTGAGTTTNAACCAAATCGTAGCTTTCTAACAAAACATCCCCCGAAAAAGGTCTCAAAATGCAGAAAAACTACATGAAGAAAGCAAATAGTCTAGATATGTCTCAGATGACAAAAAACAAAGTCAATATACCTTTTCACTTTTTGAAGTACACATAAAACTCGGATTTAAATCCGATGTTTTCGCATTTATTAAAATATGACATTCTAAATACTGAAATTCCAATAAAACGAGTCTTTTTGAAAAATGTTATCTCAACTAAAGAGTTTGATTCTTTTTCAGTTCTAGCATACTGTAATTTTTGATTTAGTAAAAAATTTAATTCTGTGCAACATTAGAATATTAAAACTATCCTAAAATTTCTTTCAAACAAACTATGAATAATAGAAGAAAATCTTTTTTGCTGAAAATCAAAAACATTGTTGATTTATTAAAATATCTACTCACAGTTAACTAACTGTATGTCAGTAAAAAATTGTTTAACATTCATTTGCAAAGAACATCACATTCTGATTTCAACTGGCTGATTTTGAGCTTCTCCAATGACATCAAAATCTCGAACAACATGAACAAATATGTTTACGAATACATTTTAAATCAGTACCCTTTTTGTTTCTTTTACAAATGTCAGTTTTAATCGGTATCAAATGTTCGTTCTCTATGAATTTTTATTCTCTTGAATGATTTATACCGAGACAAAAATTGATTAGACATGTTGTGCAAAGACTTTGTACATGTAGGTCAATAGGTTTTTCATTTTTTTTTCTTTCATATCAAGACAATTTTATAATTTGCAACTTAAAATTGATTATAACAAAAGACATATCATAATTCTAGATAGCATGAAAAAATAAATAAAAAGGTTAAGTAGTTTATACTTTATATCGGCTGTCTTATTACTATTAAAATCCTAATAGTTTCATTAACTATCAGTTTAATCCTCGATGATGATTCTGACACTTAATGCAATAATTGAGTCAAATAAGATCATTTCTATACATATCTGATGTTTTTTTCTTTAGAAACAGATCTTTGTATATGGATAATCTTTATGTTAGATTAACTATAAAGTAACTTCTTTTACTACAAAAAAAAACAAATTTATATCGACATTACTTCTAATATTATTTCAATGAAAGCAAAAAAAAATATCCATAAATTCTAATTAATTTTAATTATCACTTAATTACCAAATGAATTGATTTTTTCACACGTCATTTATTAATCAAAAAAGAAAATCATAATTCAATTGCTCATTTTGTTCTAATTAACAAAAACATCCATTGCATTTTAATTATTAATAATAAAAGAAAGAAAAACGACAATTTATATAATTTGACATTCGATAAAAATCTTCAATTTTTTCATTTTTTTTTTCAACAGAAAAAAAACCTTTTTTCACATTATCATAATTTCATTAAAAAACAAAAAAAAGAGATTCTATATATCATAAGATCTTTTCATTTTGACGATAATTGATATAAAATAACTATACAAAAAAAAAGACAACATGTCAATTTGATAATGATTGAGAATAATATTATGAGAGCGAGAGAGAGAGGAGAGAGGTCACACCGTTAATGAAAATAAAAAGCTTTGCTCTGTAATTTTGTTAGCAAATCAATAGACGAGTGAAAGTGTATATTCGATTATAGTACTGAATTTAATCTTCGCTTTATTATTAACTAAGATATAAAATCACACATCATGTCAGGAAATTGTTGTTGACAACAGTAGAGTAACGAAATAGCTAATCATTGAACGAGCAAATAGACTTCACGCTTTTTTTCATTTGATTAAAAAGAAAAAGAAAATTTGATCTCGAAATGAGAAAAAAAAAGACAAATTTCCGGTAGAACATTATCATTAAACGATCAATATCAATGAAACAAAACTGTACATTGCATGTTATTCGATTTGTCATGTTATAGATAACAAGAATCAGGTGAGAAAAGCTTTATACATACATGTAATGATGATGTTAATTGTCAACGACAACATTTTTTTTTTTTATTCTTTAGACTTTCATCATCATCATGTCATTTTTATTTGACGATGAAAGAAATGAGCTGCTTGCTTCTTCTATGACTCATTAAAGCTAATTGACTTTTCACACAGCAGGATTGAAAAATAAAACTGTCCTTACAGAAACTGCTAATTAAAATCAAGTAGACTCAATCACATCAAAAAGAAAAAAAAAGACGTCATCCACTTAATCTCAATCTATGCCAGCAGATGTATCGGTGTTTAACAATGAGAGATACTTGTCTGTCTTTTTCTTTTTCTTTTTTTAACAAATCGAATTTTTTTGCAACTAATTTGATCAACATTAAATACAGACAATCAAGTCATGATGATGCATTATCTTGCTATTTTACTTAAGTGACCATCATGGGACTAGTTTATGAAACAAAGGAAAAAGAAATCATATCCAATGAAGTATTCAAATATATATTATATTTCTTCTTTTGGTTTGAGTATATATATAACAAATAGGTGAAAGACTTTGTAAATTGATTAATAAACTTAAAAGAACATATATATATATATATATATATTAAAACTAGAACAATAAAAGTTAATGTAACTTTAGTTTGAATTGAACATCAATTGTAAAGTTATTTATTTGTTTTCTAATTGAATAAATATATTCGTTTATTTAACAATAAGAAATATTGATTCTTATTGATTTTTTATAAAATACTTACCATTAATAATTAGAAATTTCTTTTTTTTTTTTTGTTGTTTTTTATTACTTCTATCTATGAAAAGTTTCATTTATTTTCTAATACACATCGATTCAATTTGCTGACAGAAATGTTCAAGTAATGACGATGATCATTGGTTGTGCCAGTCTATAATTACATCCGCCTTTACTATTCGTCCTATCGTTGGTTTTTTGACGAATAGGAAAAAAAATCGACGGAAAAAAAAGAGCAATCATAGAGAGAAAGGGTGACGTTGTTGATTAATGTTTTGCTTCTCCTCTCTTTCTGCTCATTTTACGTCCTTTTTTTTTTGTTCTTCGTCGTAGTCGTCGTTGTCGTTGCACTACTACTCCCCATTCATCACGGTCATTATTAGATTATTCATTAAATAAATTAAAAAAACAACAGAGTAGCGCAAAGAGAGCAAGAAAAAAACCAAGAGAAAACTCATCATTATTATTACAGTTACTATCATCATACGAACTTATAAATATAGATAGAATGAAAAGTAGTACAAACAAGACATCATCATCAACAAATTCTATTTCAATGGTTCCAACAACGAATGATGATTTGAAAGCAATTCATTCAATAGAAGCTATTCTAGGTATTAAACATTACGATAGTCATCATCATCATCATCATCATCAGCAACAACAACATTTATTTTCTTCTTCACATCTTCTACCATCATCAAAATTTAATCAACAAAAATTTACAAATAAAAAACGGAGTTCTAATGAATCTTATCCTGATAGTAAGTGATTATAGAAAGAAAAAAAACCAAATACATGTTTTATTTGAAATATTTTCTTTTTTTTTTAAAAACAAATAGCCAAAGCTATGCGTCATATAAATAATGACATAGATGCATTGAGTACTAGTAAAAGTAATGGTAATTCAGAAGATGATATTGAAGATTTAGATGATGATAATGATAGTAATGATCATTTATTATCAAATCAACAACATAATTCGAAAAAGAAGCATCGTCGAAATCGTACAACATTTACAACATTTCAATTACATGAATTAGAGCGAGCTTTTGAAAAATCTCGTATGATATATTTTTTATAATAATTAATTTTCGTTGTTTTTTTTTTCATGTACTCTATAGATTATCCTGATGTATACAATCGAGAAGAATTAGCAGGCAAAATTAGTTTACCAGAAGTACGAGTACAAGTTTGGTAAGTTATATTAATTTATACATATTTTTACAGACACTTTTCTAATTTAATTTGAGTAAAAAAAAAAAAAACTATTTTGGTAAATAGAGTATATGATTATATTTATATAAGAATATAATTTCTATTTAATAATCTTAATAAATTAAATTAAAGGTTTCAAAATCGTCGTGCTAAATGGCGTCGACAAGAAAAAGCTGAAGCAAGTACATTAAAAATAAATCCTGATTTTCCAATGTCAAGTTTTCCACCAACATCTCGACCAACAACAAATCCATCATCATCATCACCTATTTCATCAACAATGCCATTAGATCCATGGCTTGTTTCACCATTTACAACATCATCATCAACATTTTCTACAAATACAAATGGATCACATCATACAAATAATGTTTCATTTTTTCCAACAAATTGTAATGTATCATCACTTTATCCATCATCAACATATCCAACATCACCACCATTTCATCATTCATATGGTTCATTTTCTCCGGATACAAATGAATTAATTAATGAAACAACAAATTTAAATTCGAATAATAATGCTAATTCAATTGCTCATTTACGTATTAAAGCAAAAGAATATATGAGTGCTATTATTGGAACAACAAATAATACAAAAAATCATCTTATATGGTCTCAAGGTGTATAAGAACATAGATGTTTTTTTTTTTCGTTTAAAATTATGTGTAAAAACAGAGAATTTCCTATTGTATTGCTAAGATTTGTTTTCTTTTTTTTTTTCTATATATATTAAATATGATTTAATGAATTAGCCATGTATTTCTATATATATATTTTTCTTCTTCTTTCTTTTCGAGTCATTTGTTTTATCACCTGTGTATTTAAAAGAAAAAGACGGTAAGTCGATGTAATAAAATAATTGCTGACAGACGTCGCCATCATTTCTTATATTTACTAATTCATCATGAATATAATGACGATCAATTTTGTATATGTATATTGCAAGCAGTTAGATGCACGCGATGAGATTAATAGAAAGGCAAAAGACCGACTACGGAGAAGAAAACAAAAAAAAACGAAACTTCAAATATTATTACTTCAATTAACGACACGCTATGTCAATTGTCTATAGTGAAGATTCACCTGTTTTTTTTCCTATTGAAACATGATCAATTTTCTGCACGAATGGACTGATGAGATAAAGAAAAATAGATGATAGGTCAATTGTGTGTTGATTACTTCATCATCATCACACCATATAAAGATGATAATTGATTTCGACTATACAATTGATTTGTTATCAAGAGAAATTTCTTTAGATGAACATTCAATGAATACCTTTTTTTTTGTCACACAATGATGATAATGGACCCAAAGGCAATAGAAATAATTCTCAAGAGATATTATAAAGAACAATTGAGAAAAAACAAACTTTCAAACTAATAAATGAATGCATTTTTTTTCTTAAATAATCTGATGTTTTTAATGATAATAACAACAAAGTTTTTAAAGTATTATGATAATTTAAATAAATTTATAGTTTATTTACATGATTAAGTTTGACATACTAATACATTTATTACTTAATTTTGAAAGAATTAATTAGTGAAAATAATTTTAAATATAACAATATTATAGCAATAAACTAATTTAATTAATATGATTAACTTAAAAAATGTGTTAAAAAATGAAATAGTTATTTTTTTTCCCTTGAAAGATCTCAAATTGTAAATATTGTTCATATTTCAGATGAAGGCAGGACTTTCTGGATAGTTTTTAGAAATGGAGGGAGGACTAAGAATTGAGCAAACAGTGGGAGACAATTTGTCTGAGAAAAGCTGTCTTTTAAACTTTGCCAGACAGTTTTCCGATAATAATTCATCATGTTTGTATACGTGACATAAAAAGTGTGGAGGTAACTCACATCATCCCTCCCTACATCAAGACTTATTGATGAAGTCATGAGAAGTATGTCAATATTGACACTTTGTATTGTTGGTTTCTGAAATTAGATCAAACTGGATACAAACAAGAGTTTCAAAATATTCTAATTATTTTTTGACCTACATACTTATGATGATGACAATAATCTTTTTTTTTTCTTATCTTAATAAACTTTCTATTCAATTCTGTGTTAACTATATATATATATTGATTAACTGAACATTTCTACAGATGGATTATATTTGTAATTTAATTTAATTTAAATGAAATATGAACATATACGTATATGTCAAAAATATAGTTCATTTTTTGTACTTTTTAAGGATTTTTCTTTATATATGACTGTTGTCACATCTTACGTGTCACCATTTAATAAAACAGATTAACACAATCGGATGAAGATACTTGAAATATGACATTTTTCTTCTATTTTGAAATTGACGGAGAATATTAAATAGAAAAATGTTCTTTAACAACAATATACATCTTTTTCTTAACTATATTTGTATCTTATTAAAATCATATAATTTTTAAACCTTTATCATTCAATATAATATTTATAGCAAGCCTATATTAAAAGCGTACTCTTATCTTAAACTATCTGATTCATTTTATTCAATAAATGTCGGTTAAGTGTCATATTTAAGAAAGTTAGTTTCTCGTCGCGTATGATAGTTATTTGTAATTGATTATAAAAAATAAGTTGTTAATAGAACCAAGAAGATTTCAAATGTTAAAACTGAATTTTCGGCCAATAAATTTAGTTGACTTCGTGTAGAGCTTTAGTTGTTACTAAAACGACTAAATAAAAACTAAAAGCATATTTTGCATGAATAAAAACTTCTATTTACGTTAATTTATTAACTAATAAAGAAATTTCACAATTTCTATTTCAAAAAAAAAAAACTTTTGGAAAAATTTTTTCTCGCATTTCTTTCAAAATCATAGCTATCATATGTTTTATCAATAAAAGGAAATATTCCATCAAAAGAGTGTTTGCAGTTAAGACTGAAAACAAAAAAATATTTTCTTACATTTTCTTTTCGTTCGCAAAATGTATCATGGAATACAAAGATTAAGCTTTTCCCAATTTAACAAACACAAAATCATGATGTTTATTTCTTTTTATTTAATAAGAAATATAAATTGATACTTAGAAAATGAATAAACAGCATATACATGTACTATTTCATCATCTGACACATTTACAAGAAAATGAGAGAAGAAAACAAATACAAGTTTATACAACAAAACAGAAAGTCAAGGATAAAATTTATATGATAGTATTACCCTAGTGAAGATTTTAAGACTATTTTTTATTTTTTTATAGTATTTCTTAATTTTCTTGAATAACTGTTTTATTCATTGCTTTTTACTGATGTTGCATTGCTCTGCATACGTGTTTTTCTTTACTATTACTTCGTTTTTAAAATGAAATGTTTATTTGTATTTTGTACGCAAAAATTACCAGAGTACACAAATGTCTTTGGTTACCATGTTGGTCATCGGATCGGTCGTTTTTTTTTCTTCATTTTTAGAGCACTAAAGCTAGTCAATTTTACTCAATTTCATTGATTTTCATAGCTTTAACGATCTAGAAATGTGAATCTGGAAGTCTTCAACTAACAAATTTCTATATGATATCAAAATCGTTGCTCTAAATGTTGAACTCATACTTTCTCATTTTATAATCAGGGCTTTGAACCATGCTGTATGAATTGAACTATCTATCAACGACAAAATTACTGCAAATCATATTTTTGATAGATATTTTCATTAATAATCAACGATGAAAAATAGAAGTTTTTCAGAAAATGTTTTCGTCTACAGAACTTTATAGAGCTCGTGTCGCTGATTATTTTGGTAAAAAGAAATATTCAAATTTACCCAATAAATAATAGAACTTGGGTCAATATACCCCAAAATATCAACTATTATTCAGTAGCAGTCACGAACAGCCGAAAGTTTTGAGTATTTTGACTCTAACACCGTTATTTATTGAGTAAATTTGAATAGTTGTTTTTCCAAAATGATCAGCGAAACGAGTTCCATAAAGCTTTGTAGACGAAAAAATTTTCTCAAAAAACTTATAGTTTTTGTGGTTGATTACCAATGAAAATATCAATCAAAAATATGATTTACAGTAATTTTGTCGTTGATAGTATGGTCACGAAAAGCTATCTAGTCATTTGAAATTAAATTGTATCTAAAGTGTAATTTTTTTGCCTCAAAATTTCAAACTCACTTTTCTGAACTACTCTTAATTGACTGTTAGAAACTCTCAATGGTTGATATTTTTCAGTTCATGTTTTCATTACAAGAATATTAGAAAAGATTAGGTTCTGCTCGAAACGTTATGGTAACTACAAGTCTCATGCTGTATAGAGAATATGTAAGTATTAAGAAACCTAGAGGTATGAAATCTAATACGAAAAAAAGTCTAATATGTTGGCTTATTTTGTCTTTCTATCGTTAGTAGTAGCCTCAAATGAATTGAATAGCGTTTCATTGTGTTAAATAATAAGTGTAAATAAGAAAATATTAAACGTATCAATTCTTGTGAATAAACTGTATTTTTATTGAAGAATGTCAAGCAATACAAACCTTAGATATTGTTCAACACTAGTTGTTGTCAGTCACTAGATGAAAAGTTTTGAAAGACTTCATCCTGTGTTCCTAATACTACCGTACAGTCTGAAATAAGAGTCGTAACTGTTTCAAACTCTGAGAGCTATATGAATTTCGCAATATATGTCTTCGTGAAACTGTGTAATAAATGGTTATATCAAACAAACTGGGGCTTTACTAGTTGAATTCTGCAACTGAGTCAAGCGTTTTGGTTTCTCTGAAAAAAATTTCTACTGGTTCCAAATCTACTCGAGTTCTCAAATTGATTGTATCTGTTAAATTTTCGTTATACGCCTCTTCACGAAACTCTCAATATTACAAGGAAAGTACTTAACCATTTAAGTACTCGCGTACTTTATAAAGTACGGTTTTTTCAAGTCTCTTAGTTCTTGAATAACTAGCGAACACGAAGTGATATCGAACTGTGGTTTTCTCTGTGACATAGAAGAGACTTCCGTGAATACATCTATATAAGAGTTAATACCCTAATGAGGTCACTCAGGTAGTAAGGCTGACGAATCTGTGGAACACCACTTCTATTCTAAAAATAAGGAGAGCTAATAATGTTCTTTTTGCGGTCCGCAAAATATTTCGATTTTTCGTGTTGGAATCAAGTTATGAGTGGCTCGTAGTGATATTCCAAAGGTTGATATGGCGACTGCTCTCAATCGAATTTCGACCCACACCCGTACTCCCCTACAGGGATGACCAAAGTAATTCGTGACCATCCCTGTGGGGGAGTACGGGCATGGACCAAAAATGACTTTAAAGATTTTTCTAAAAGTTTTGATGAATATATCAACAATGCATACTGTCCATATTAAATACAAACTCTCAAAGAAATTTCATTCATTGGCTGAGTCATGGTATATAAAGGATTAATTGTTCTACTCAAATCTCATCTACAGTACTACTGATGAGTATTTTCACTTGGAATACTGTCATATAAATACAGTTTGAAATTAATTACCACAGGCAGCTTTCTTAGTTCGAGTTTTAAAATGTAAATTTCTTCGCAAAATGTATTATATAAACATCAAGGGGAAACAAACTGATTTCTCTGCAAGAAACTCATGGATATCACTCTATGTCATAGAATATAGTGGTTGCTCTTGGTTTTCATTTATTTCTAAGAAGCATTTTCGATGATTTCTGTTGATTCACAGTGAGCGAATAAAAACTGATTTCCAATGATAGAAATCACCAGAAATAAGGTTATTTCTTCTCTGTAACCATTCTATTTTTCCTAAGCAACATATACATAAGAAATAGCAGATTTTCGACAACTACTACTATTGCATGCCCTGCTCCAGACTTTTTAACAAATATGTGCGTCAGCATTAAGCGACCTCACTTTATTTGTTATTTAGTTCGAAAGTATCATACAATGGCGACAATCTTCTCATTTTTGTTTTATTGGTTAAATAACAATCAATCAGAATTTATTCAAGTATTATTTACAAACGAAGAAAAAAATGCATTTTTTTAATCATATTATGAATGATTTAGATCTATTTTCTAATTCTCCTTCGCTTAATCTCACTAATCATCAACATGAACCACCAATTTATAGTTCAACACCGCTTGTAGTTATAGAAAAGCCACCTTGTGTATCAACTTCATCTAGTTTTTTTCTTCCATTAACTGAAAATACTCAAAATAATGAACAATTAGTCAAATTAAATGAAGTTTGTCGCTGAATAAAATCTAATTTATTCATAAGATTCATTTTTATTTTAGGATCTTTGTTTGCTTGGTTTATTTGATTTTATTCCAAAAACAATAAATATCGATCAAACAGTAACAGTTTGTCGTCAATTAGTTAAAAATTATAATAAATTATCACATGATAAACATATATTACATGAAAAATTAAAAAAATATGAATCAGAACAAATTAAATTTGAAAAACGAGAAGATACTAGTAAACACGACATTGATTGTCTTCAAATAAAAAAAGAACGTTTATCAGATGATATTCAACAATATATAACAAAAATTAATCAATTAACACAACTAATTCAAACAAAAGATAAAGAAGTTTGATAAATAAATTTTCTTCCAAGTATGAGAAATTTCAATTATTTTGCTTTTTTTTTAAAAAGATTCGTCGTTTAAATCAAATATTTAATCAACAAAATGCATTAGCTAAACATCAATATAGAACATTAGAAAAACAAATGGATAAATTAAAAGAAAGAATTCTTATTTTTGAAAAAAATCGGTAATCATTCATTTTGTTTATTTTTTAATCGATCAGTTGAAAAAAAGCAATTTTCACGATATATTTTATTCCTCATTCTCTGCGAATCTTACGTAAATAGAATTCGAGATTCATGAGACAATGCTATCCTTTTCTTTTCAGAATATAGTGAAATCAATAGCCATCTTCGTTTACGAAGACAATAAAGCGAAGTTATCATCTTCATCAATCATTGTTTTTGTTTTTCTATAACACGAAGATATACGATTGTAATGCTACGTTATGTGAATCATCTTATTTCTTGGAGTATAGTGATTAGTGATCATATTTGTTTAAACTTAGTACTTTAACGCTTGCAACGTCTCTCAAAGTGCTGTTTTTCTTTTTGACAAGTCAAGAAGATGAATGCTTGGGGTGCACAATGACGAGATCAATGGTGATGGAATAACTTCAATGCTGTTCGGCGAATCTCTGGAGATCACTTATAACAGACATTTTTAACTAATCAATCGCTTTTGAATTTCAACTCTATGCATTAAAGTAGACATCAGTGAGATGTGGATAAATTCCTTAGACATTCTGTCCAGAGTTATAGGCATTTTACTAGAATTTCAGCTTCTAGCATAGTATATAACTTTGAATAGAAGGTTTGAGGGGGCTTTTCTTTTTGAGAATTTTTATATTTCAATGGAATCTATCTTATGCACTGAGTTCAAATTCAAAAGCAATCGATCAGTTAAAAAAGTTTCCTCGTCAGTTTAATAAAATCTGAACATTGCTCTCCAACTGTTTTCCTTGCCTACGGTTTTTGTTTGATATGATATTATGAAAAATGCTTTCTCTTTACTTTATTTCAAATGTTTATACATCGTTTCAAGTAATATTACATTCAAATCAATTAGTATACATTGGAGATGGAATATTTTCAATCAAACTTTTAAAATTTGAGCTTGCGAAGTTATTCAGTTCAATTTTTATTCCCAGAAACCAAAAAGATAAACTATGTATATTTCAACAATGACTTAGAGTTGAGCGCAAATATCTCCCATTTGAGTTTGAAACTAGCAAGAGAATATTCCCAAGTGGTCTAGTCTGTTCGTCTTCATATTCTGCCTCTATGTACGGCCTATTATGGTAAGAAAAGGTCTAAGATGATTTGTGCTCTTGTTGTTTGTTTTAAAAGTTACGAAGTTCTTTTTGTTTTTTATATAATCGGACAAGCTAATGTTAGAATTTTCATTTCTTACGAGAGAACATTTCCAGATGATTCATTCCATTTGTTTTCAGAAGTAGGAGACCACTGCAATAGCACAACCTTTCAAGGGTTCCTGCTCATATTTAGATTTCGTCAAGATAGCAAATTTTTAATGGTTCCTCTTGTCGGAGTCCATTTTTTCGATCTGAAACTTTGTACACATGAAGGTTTTGATTACACCATCTCATGTATAATGTTTCATCCATTTTCGATATCACATTACTAAGACATAAGTTTCTCAATATATCTACGCTTTTCTTTATGATGATAGTCTAATCAAGACCTTCATGTGTACAAATTTTCAGATCGAAAAGCTGGACTCCGGTAAGAAGAATTGATTAAAAATTCGTTATATTGACCAAATCTAAACATAAGCAGTAATTCTTTGGAAATTACACTATTGTAGTGATCTTCCACATATTGGGATAAGCATAGCGGATCACCTGGTATTGTTTCTTCATAAGATGAAACTTCATATAAATCAGCCATATCAATTTATCAGACTAGATTTCCATCTTAAACTATACATACTATCGCATATTAAATTCAAAAACTCATACTTTGATATATTTAATTCAAACAAATATACAGATGACGTTTTTTTTTTAGATCGACACCTTCAACAATAGATTATTCATCTCCATTATTATTAAATGAATCAATTCCGTCATCGTCATCATCTTCTTCTGAGTATGTCTAAATAAACCTAATGGAATTTCGATTACATATTTTTTTTTTTAAAAGAATCTTATTAAAAAAAATTTGTCATGATTATGATCAAAAACATCGTTTATTAATGATTGAAAATGATCAATTACGTCAATGTGTTATTGATATTTATCGACAACTCGAACGTTTATTACTTATACATCGAAAACCAACAGAAAAATTTATTGAAAATAATAATAATGAAGAATCATTTGAAACACGTATGTTATTATTTTATTTTATCAATTTAATTTTTTTAAAGTAAAATTCATTTTAGAATTAATGCATTTACCATGTGATGCTGTTAATGAAATAGTTCAACGGTATTTTTTAAAAATTTATGATAAACTTGATCAATATATGTTACATGAAAAACCTCTTCAGCAATTCTCAACATTTCCATCTGAAAATAAAGTTTGTTTGGTTATTTAAAATGCATCATGAACAAAATAATATAATCTTTTATCTTTTTTTTTTTTTGTTCAAAGGATATTAAACAAAAAACAAGTTTACATGATCATTTTCTTCCATCTTAATGTCAAATAATTGTTTTTTAAATAAAAAATAATTTTTCCGTCCATTATGTTTGATAACTTAGTAAAGACACAAAAACATTTTTTTAGATTTCATTTTAATATTCATAATGAGTTCAAAAGTAAAACAAGTTGCAGAAAAAGCTGTACCAGTTGTTAAGCGTGATATTAATAAATGGCTTGCTCCTCTACGTCAATTTCTTATGCTTGTATGAGTAGATTTTATATGATTTTCAAAGAGATACGAAACAAAGTTCTTTTTTTTTTTCGTTTTATAGAGAGTTTTTACACCTAATCAACGACATGAATTTGAATGGTCTCAACGGTAATGAATAAATGAAATTAATTTTATTTCTATTATTATATTTTTGATTTCTTTTTTCTTTAGAACACAACCACCACCACTTTTACCAACTGGTTTTGCTCATAAATTAAGTCAAAATTATTATTTTGAGCGTGACGCTCGTCGTCTAGTTGGACCTCCTCAAGTTCTTTTTTCAAATACAACTAATCAACAATTTCTTGCAAGTAGTGCTGCACAACCGTAAGAATTTCATTTCGTTTGCTGTTAATCGATACTTAATTATGAAATACTATAGACAATTAACAGCTGGAATGACTACACAAGCAACACAACAGCAAAATGTTAATGTTACATCAAATACTTCACAATTTGTATCAATTACGGAAGCTGAAAAACAAACTGCTAATTTATTGGCAGCTAAAAATAAAGAACAGAAGACTCGTAGCCAACCTCGTGTACCGGGACAAATTTATAATTGGGATGGTTAATTATCTTCATGTATAATAGATGAACTCTCCTTTTTTTTCTCTTTATTTCCCTTAGCTCTTATTCTTTTTTCGTCCTATTAGTAATCAGCATAAAACTCTTTCTTTACTCTGTTTGATC
The DNA here is from genome assembly GCA_905329745.1 of Rotaria sp. Silwood2. Classification (NCBI taxonomy): domain Eukaryota; kingdom Metazoa; phylum Rotifera; class Eurotatoria; order Philodinida; family Philodinidae; genus Rotaria; species Rotaria sp. Silwood2. The sequence goes on from CAJNSZ010000020.1 coordinate 795,005, forward strand.
TTAAACTTATGTCACTTTTGCTTTTGATCATAACAAAGAAAAAGAAAGATGCTCCTGTTTTCAATTTCAAGAACCTTTTTTTTTTTTAAATTTCTATGCATCATGATGAAAAACTATTGTAAGACGTGATTTAGATTAAAATTGAATTTATTATTGAAGAGTAAGACAATTTAGAAAAAATTATTGTTTTTATAGTTTTGGGAAAATGTTTCGCAATACCTGAAAAGAATTTTGTTTGCTGAATAAGACTTATGAAAAGAAATCAATCATTTATTTTTATCGTCGTGCGATATTAATAACTTTAGTGGCTGTTCAGAGTCGGATTTGATTCTCAAGAAAAAAGAATATGTACGAGTCTGTTTTACTCTTTAAACTAAAGCTAATTACTTTCCAACGACTTTTATTCAATCGGTAAAGTCAATCCAACTCCGGCAATAAACAATCAATAGAAAGTATTTAATTTTGTTCAAAATTCTTCGTGCTGTTTTTCTTTTACAGAATTAATTCAGGAATTTTATTGAGTTATGTACCAAACACTCACAGAAGATAAAAAGGCATTTCGCCACTGCCTTCTCCCCCATCGATTCGTTAAGTATCCGCCCCGTCACATCAAAAAAGTTCTTTGACATATTATATCTTTGCAAATCTTCAAGTACTCTCTTTGAACAAATATGATCGTCAACGACTAAACTCTAAGAAATACAATGATTCGTAAATAGCTGTACATTAAAGTTTGGTATGCGTGGTATTACAAAAGTATTTTATCTAACCGCATACTATTGGTAACAGTCTAAAAATCGAATATCGAACAGTTTATGATACAGTGCAATACGATCCTAAAACTGCTTACCAAACATTAGTATTCAGATACTCAAAAGAAAAGTAAACGTCTCTCATGAAAAATCAAGTTTTAAAAAATTCTCCCACAGAAAAATCTTATCAGCAAGAAAGTTCTAGATTTACTATAATTTCTCTCACAACAATAGAATTAGGGTTAACCTAAGCTATTGATTTCTTCATATGTCTGTTTTTTACAAACTCTAGGTTTCCAAAAAATTCGTATTGTCGAATATTGATCCAAAACTTTACACATATAGCAAATTCAATTAGGCTAACTGTTAGCGAACTTCAGTAGATAAAACGATTACCATTTTATGTATATTACCAATGTATTTTCCAACGAAAAACAAGAATCTACTCTTCACTTTATTAGTAATTCGAGTTATTTCTCAAACATTTCGTATATTACTAAAAAGTTTCAGTAGATACTGAAATTACGAAATATTTTTTTATATGTATGTCGATGTACTTTATCATTGAAAACAGAACAACTACCTTGCGAAGTGTAAGTAATTTATGAAATTTCTCTATGCCTCTTAAAATTACTAATATATCGAAATGTAGTCTACTTTTCGATAAAAATAAGTGTATTGATATCTATATACACTAATGATAGTAATTTTAGTATTTACCGAAAATTTCCAGTAAATTTCAGAAATTTCCAAATGATGTTTATAGAGTTGTGTTGTTGAACAAAAAGCGAGCGATTTGCTGTTGCGAAAATGGTATTTATGGAAGTCGTCTTAGAATAAACTCGTAATGGTTATTTTCATAATTCACTCAAAACTTTCTCATTAGATTTTTAAGTAAGTTTCGAAATTTGTGGTTTATTTAGTATTGCCTTCTTTGATACATTCTTTCACTGAATGAAACATTTAATTTTTTAGAAACCTCAACATACTTCACATAGTTGTTTAGGAGTCTATACAGATTTCGAATTCTTTATTATTGAGTTAAGTGATAATTTCTATTTCATTTCAATAATAATAAAAAAAATAATTACATATAAAAATGGTTTTAAAATACAGCAATTTTTCATTTTTACTGATTTAACTGCAAAAAAAAAGATAGCATCGCTAGGAGACGGAGAAGACCTATCAAATCTCACAAATGTTTATTGTTCTTTTTCTACACAAGGCAAATAAACAATTAACATGTTGATCATTATTGAAGATGGCATCTCATCTTTAGTTATTTATTATTGTTGAAAAAGATTTTCGAAGTAAAAACTTTTTTGATTTTTTAAATTAGATAATCCATTCATATTTAATGAAGACAAAAATAACATATCGGATCGACGTGGCATAACCAGATAGGAGGGAGGTTTAGCTCCCTCCGATACAAACAATAGAGTTTTGCTTAAAAAAAGGCATAAGCTTCTTCTCGAATCATTATCAGACAGTTTCCGCCTTCACCTACAATTTTTTTTTCTGGTAACGCCACTATCGGAAGGAACTATTTTTCAAGAGTTCTTCGTATTTTCAAATATAATTCAAAGCAAATGAATATATTCGTTTTTTATAATAATTAAAATTTGTCATGTAATAGTAAAAAAAAACAAAAAAACCTGTTCGAAGGCGACCCCTTTCGTTAAGTCACCTTCACTATTTCTCCTTTACGTATGTGTTTATTCATTGTTCTTACATTCCTATTCGACCAAATAAAATCCGTTATCGAAGTAAACTATGGATTCTCATGTTTAAGTGGTAAATAAACTATATGACAAGCAAAACAAAAAACGGAGAAGTCGAAAGAAAAACTATGCCATACATCACCAGTTTTTTTCTCGGATCAAATTAATGTTGTTTGTTTTTCTTTGCTTTGTTTTTCTATTCTAATAAATTAATAAATTAAAATTTCTTAATCTTAAATATTATTATTATCGCATTTGTTTATTTATTTGTAAATTATTTAAGATTTTGCATCGCTTATTCTTTTTTCAAACGATTATCGATTTTAGTTTCGAAAACTAACACAAAACAAAATAAAATGAGTTCAACAACTGTCGCTCAACATACAACACAACCATTAAATTTTGGACCAGAATGGTTTGATATAGATTTATCTTGCGTATTCATTATGTTCTTTTTCTAATTATAAATAGGCTTCGAGCTTTATCAACACCTGAATCTACAACATCTATTCCATCATCAAGTGGTAATGGTAGTGGAAACATATTTAAATTTTCAGCAACAAAATATCGTTATTCAAAAGATGAAATCTTAGCATTACGTTCTAATGTAACTGAACGTTTATCGGCAGATGTACGAAATGAAATAATGGAAAATTTAAAAGACGTTGAAAGTATTTTTCGTCCAAATATAATTGAACCATTAACATTAACTACACCAACAGCCGAAGAAACGGTAAATGATGAAGCTTTGATTTTTCTTTTTGTTTTTATTGAAACTAATATTGATTAGGCAAAAATGAACTCTTTATCAAGTTATATTTCTGGTCGAACACCAGGTGGTGGTGGTGGTCGAGGTGGAAGTAATTCACAACAATCACAACAACAACAGCATGATACACGAACTAATCGTGGCGGAGGTTTAATGCCAAATGGACGTGGTAGTGGATCGAGAGGCAGAGGTAAAAAAACGAATATTTCGTGTTTTCACTTTAAGACAACATAAATAATAAATTATTTTGTTTTTTTCTATAGGTGGACGTGATCATGCGTTTGGATCAACTCGTGGGAATAATAATACGGAAGATAATGGAGAAACTGTAGGAGGTAGTGTCGGCGATGATACATCAGGGCCATCATCATCATGGTCACGTGGTGGTTATCATTCACGTGGTGGTGGAGCGTTTAGCAATCGAGTACGGTCTTATGATGATCGGTGAGTATAAGAAATCTTCTATTAGAAGATTTCCAAATGGATTAAACCTCGAATTCGATTGATTTTTAGTGTAGATTTTGAAGTATTCTTTGTTGTTTGTTAGTACTTTTATTAAATCCAACTTTTGCAATTTCTAATAGAAAAACCTCACGTTGTGATTATTCTTTGTATGCAAAAATCTCGTAATGATATAGAGTTTTGCGAGACGGACTTATGGCCTTTGCAACCCTGACATCTCTCATAAGAAATTATCTAAGAATTTCTATTTAGTGAACAATCTCAATCATTTCGTCGTGGTGGTGGTACACGCCAAACAACTGAAGCGTGGCGTCGATCACGAGGTGATGATGATGAAAATCATGATCAAAATGAAGATTCATCAACATCTGCAAATGCTTCTACTTCTTGGACATCTCGTGGTGGACAAACAAGACGAGGAGGTGGTGGTAGTGGGCCAATGGAACATCGTACTAAGTCCAATGATAAATGGAGTCATACAGATGATCGGCCTGGTACAAAAATAAATAATAATCTTCGAGATATAAAAATTTAACATGTTTTTTTTTTCTTGCAAAACAATTAGGTCCGTCAAATAGCTATGAGTCAAATCAAACACGTGGATGGCGATCGAATACAACAATGTCTGATCGTGATCTTAATTTACGTCGTCCACAAGCAAAACGAGAACGTAAAATTATTTTATAGAAACTAATTCTAAAAACAAAATCAACTTTTTTTTTTTTTTTACTTAGGAATGCCTGAATGGATGAATGATAATAATGATAATGATAATCAATTGAATAGTGCAACATATGAAACAGATGAGCCATTTACTGGTACATCGTCAAAACAACAAAATACTGATAATAATGAACAACAACAAAAAGTTCAAACTACAACTGATGATACATCATCAAATGTAAATGCTGTAAGTTATTGAAAACTTTTTTTAAATTCTATATTTAATCATATTTTATTTCTTTTTTTTAAAAAGCAATCATCAAAATCGCAAGATGAGAATAAACGTGAAAAATCACCATCACCACAAATAGATGCAAGTTTTGTTAATGTTCCAACAAAATCGGAAATTCTTGGTAGATTATTTTATCTTATTTTATTTCTATCCGAATCTTTTTCGTTTAAATATACTAGAACCTAAACCAATACCTTCTGGCCAACATACTCTTTCAACATGGGATGATGAATATGAGCCGAGTGATGTAGCAACAACTGTAGTTGAATCAACCCTTGCTGAAGTATTAAATTTCTTCTTTTTTCGTGTATAAAATCTATTGATTTTTCTTTAGGATCATGATTATTCTCCACCAACATCTACTCATACAACTCCTCATCCTATTTCAATAGAACCAACTCCACCTGCTGTTGTACCAATTATTCCACAACAACGTGTACAACCACCTGTAATTATTGATGATAAACAATGGTTTTATAAAGATCCACAAAATACAGTACAAGGTCCATTTTCATCAGCTGATATGGACCGTTGGTTTACAGCTGGATATTTTACTATACTTTTACCCGTTAAACGTTTGGGTGAAACACAATTTTCAACTATACAACAATTAACAAAAGAATTAGGTCGCTTACCATTTCGTACTGATTCATCAACACTTTCACCACCTGTGCAACAACAGCCAATTGTATCTGAAGCACAAAAATTTAATTCTATGATGTATGCAACATCATCAACAGCAAACAATGCTTATATTGATGAGTATTTAATGCAAAAACAACAACAGTCAAGACAAAATCTTCAACAGTCATTATTTAATAGGTATTGTTACGAGAAACTAAAAATTTTTCCATCAAGAAAAAAGAATACTCTGCCTTGCGAGAGATTTCTTAGCTCGATATCTTTCGTACAACTAATACTATCTGTAGCTTTAGGCAGAAGATCAGTTTGACGCATAGTTTTTTCTCTCAATCGTTTAAGCGCTTCATACATACTAACGAATCACAGGAACACGTGCATGACACAACGTACGCACAAGGGAACTACTCCAACTGACACTCGTCGTTTGAACTCATTGAATCCATAGACAAGTTTCAGTGAGAATAGCAAAAGCCTAAAAGAGTTCGTCCGTATTAGCCTTTGATGCTGAGTTATGAACGATTTACTTTTTTTTTGATTCATTTTAGATTCTTCTTGAAAGACGGAGTAATGAAGTTCTAATACAAAATTTCGACTACATTAGAATATTCTGAAAGTTTCAATCAAAACAGTGTTCTTTTATTGAGTTGTTAAATTTTCAAGTGAACTCGATTTTGGTGGCAAGGATCTATGGGGTCGAACTCTTTTAGGCTTTTGCTATTCTCAGTAAGACCTGCCTGGGAGTCCAATATAAACTCAACCGGCGTAGTTCTCTCATCAGTATCTTGCATAGGAGTCAACAGTTCAAATCAAAAGTTATTTTTCTTGATTTTAAGACGAATCTTCTATTCAAAACTTTTGATTGCCGCAAAAAAAGTTGCAAATAATTATATTTCTTCTGTACATGAATTGATTTCGAGTTGGTTCAGTTTGAGACAAGATAGAATTTAAGACTAGAAGTTGATGTATTTAACATGCTTCTCTAATATATATATTACATCTAGGGATGTGGAAAATAGGCATTGACTACATTGAGATACTAACTCTATCAAAATGTGCTCATCTTTTTTGTAACAGTGTGTTCCATTGTTTCAGTCAATACTAATATCGGCATGTATTCACTACAATAAATCAGCGATGGTCAGTAAACTGAAACTGTACATCTCCTAAAAGAATTATTGAAAAGTTTTTAACCATTATGCTTTTCTTTTTTACAAAAAAAATCGCTCTAATATCACAATATTCTTCATAGACAAACATCAATGCCTTTACCAACAGTTGATCGAAAACCAGTTACATCTCCAACAATAATAAATTCTCAATTACAAGCATATTTTGCTTCTCAACAACAACAACAACAACAACAACAGCAGCAGCAACTATCCCAATCATCTTCATCTCTTTTTTCATCAAATTTAGTTAATGATCCTGCAATAGTCTATCAACAACAACCACAATTACAACGAAGTATATCGGCAACAAATCAACAACAACAACCAGTATTCGATGAACTACATCATCATTCATTTCGTCAAATATCATCACAACCAAATACCTCATCATCATCAACAACATCATTTTTTGGTACAAATGTACCGATTTCACAATCTCAAAAACCAGATGATATAATGACGCGTCTTGCGCAAGCAATGCAAAATCATGGACAACAACAACAAGAAAAAGTTGAAGAACAACGTCGTATTGAACAACAACGACGTGAACTTGAATTAGAACGTTTAAAATTAGCACAACAAGCAGAACAATTACGTTTACAACGTGAAGAAGAAGAACGTCGTCAATTAGAACAAAAACAAAAATTTGAAGAAGAATTACGTAAAAAAAATGAAACAACTATTAATAAACAAATTATATTTGATCAAATGAAAGAAATGACTAAAACAATGGACCAGAAAAAACAGCAACAGCAACAACAACAGCCAATTAAATCACAATCAAAAGTTGAAATTGATCCATTTTTAGCTTTTCAACAATCACTTCAATTTCAAAAAGAACAACAAGCTAAAATTGAAGCACAAAAGTAGATTTACTTTCATTATTATATATTAATCGGTTTTTTTCATTTTTGTAGAGCAGAAAATGTTCGACGCTATCAACAAGTTCGAGAACAAGCTCAACCACAAGTTCGAGAACAAGTTCAACCACAACAACCAACATTTAAATTACCAGAAACAGCAAATTGGGCTCGACATCCATCACATAATAATGATCAAATTCAAACATTAAATTTTGCTGAAATTCAAAAACAAGAACAAGAAGAAGAGAGACGTACCCGAGAAGCAGCTATTGCTGCTCAGCATATTGTATGTTCAGATGTTCTAAAGTACATTTTGACATTTCAAAATATCAATAGCAAAAATAGTACTTATAAGTCTCTAAGGAAATCCTATTTAAGTGACTTTCAAAAATCATTCATTTACTTTTTTAATTGTTATTTTTTTTTCTTACCGGAAATTTTGCATCTAATTTCTATATTCTTCATTCATCTGTAAAAGAAATCGACAATTATTTAAATAGATTATAATATTTCTATTTAATTAGGCTAAAAATGAAAGTTTAAATACTCCAAATTCACCATCATCATCAAATAAACCTGGTTCATGGGCTCGAACATTATTTACTGGTAATAATAATAATAATAATAATAATAATATTTCATCAGATCATGAAACCAACGAGAATACATTGCCTGATTCACCAATAACATCATACAATCAACAAGCAACAAATGCGGTACTTTCTCTTTTAAATATTCATGTATGTTGTGGTGTAATATTATTGCATGATTTTATTTCTCGAATTTATTTTATGTTCAATAGATCTTTTAAGAAAAAAAAACTTGAAAAAAAAAATTTTTCTTTTTGTATGTAGCCAAAATCTCGATCAACTGCAAATCAACAATCAGTACCATGGAATGCAGCCAACAATGCACCGAATACATCACTTCAAGATATTCAACGACAACAACAACAACAGTCTCAAGTAAAATAAAAAGATTTTTACTTTCTTTATTTGTGAAAAACGATCTAAAAGGAGTGTGTTGAATTATTGGAGTAAAAATTTAGGTCAACTCATAGACCGTGACAGACACCATCACAGTAGGAAGTTGCGAGTGCATATCTTTTGTGGATCCGGATCTGGTGGGGCCCACACTTGCATTTTTTTCCACTATTATCTAGTACCCTTTGTGTACATGAATAAAAAAAGGATCAGGGTTTTAACTATTTATAAATGACTTTCAAAGAAAAGTCAGCGTATAGTTATTTCTGGTTGTTCACTTTCTCATCATTCGATGCTTAATGAATTAAAAGTTTCTCCTTAGATGAAGAGAGCATTATGTCAACAAAAAAAAAAAAAGAAATTGAACAATTAATCGATAAACAAAATTCAACATTAAAAATCTTCAGTTATATATATGTAAACAAGATCAAACAAGTAGGAACTTGCGGATCCACGTTTCTATGGATTCAGGTTTGGAAGGACCTGTAGCTTTCTACATCACACACTGTATGTGAATAATGTCTTGTTATAATATATGAACTATTTCCTTATTGTATTTTTGAAGGATAAGGTAAAAGGATGGTGAAGAAATGTATCTCAAAATAGAACGAATAAAACAATCGTTCTGTAATAAACAAGAACAGCTGTATTTTGTTACACATTTTAATCTCACAGAGATCGAACTACCACCTGTTATATTCGTTCTAATTCTATTTTAGAATGAAGCAAAACAACAAACTCAACAACAACAACAACAACAACAACAACAAACACTTTCAAGTTCTTCTGGTCAATCAACACCAGCATGGGGTGGTATTTTTCAACATTCTACACCATCTTCATCATCAATCTTTTGGGGAGATAATCAACATAGTTCGTTATCAACAAAACCTGCTGCAACTAGTAATACTAAACCATCGTATGTATCAAATTTATTTTGATTTTTCTGTTTCTTTTTAATATTGATTTTTTTTTCTATTATTAAATTTTTTATTTTAATAGAACACCATGGACTGAATTAAAATCAGCTGCAGTACCATCATCAACAACAACAAAAATAAATCCAGTAAATGTTGAATTATCAAAAAGTGAACGTGAAGCAAAGTATTTATTTACAACAACACGTACACAAGATGCACTATCAAAATGGACACAAACACAATTTAAAGATAATTTACAAGCTATTGATGGTAAATAAAAAACAATTCGAATTTTTTTTTCAAATATCGTTTCTTTTTTCTTTCTCATTTGTTCAAGTTCCAACACTTGTTCAATTATTGAAAGATATCGATAGTTCGGAAGAAATTGTCGAATATGTTCAACCATATATAGGTTCGGTTATAAAAGCTAAAGAATTTGCTAATGACTTTATTGCAAAACGTAAACAATTAGCAAATGCTGAAGTATATCATTTATTATAAGAATAATTAAATTATTTTTTCTTTTTTTCTTTTTTTTTTCTATTTAGCCGGAATTAGATAATGAACGTTTACATGAATTAGCTATGGCACCAACATCATCGAATACAAATTCTGGTAATGGTGGTGATGAAGGTTTTCAATTAGCATCAAGTAATGGACAAAAGAAAAAAGCTAAAAAAATGAAAGGACAAAAGATCGACGTCAAACAACTTGGTTTTATGGTTAATAATCGACCAGAACAACGAGATGACATTGATAAAGTACCCATGTAAAACATTCGAAGAAAAGCCAAAATAAGAAAAAAAAACCCAAATATCTCTCGTGTGCGCCATGTGTATATATTATATATCTTCTTTCTTGTCCCTTCCCAACATAAAGGTTTTTCTTTTTTTTTTTTAATTCACCATCATCATCATCATTCATAATGCGCGCACATCGATCTCTCTCTATAAGCTTTTTAAAAGTGTAAGTGTGTGTATGCAGTTTTTTCTTCTTTTTTCTTTTGTTGTCGTCTGATTTCGATTGCGCGTCGCTTAATTAACATTTATTATCATCTGTAAACACATACACACATTTTCGTTCGTTCATTTTTTTTCTTCTTGTTGTCTGATGTTGTTGGTTTTCTTCTACTATTCTCTACTTCTATTATTATTATTAAAGAAAAAAAAAACCCGGACAGACAGAGAGATCAAATGAAAATGATAAAATGATTTTTTTATAAATAAGATAATCGATGGTTAAGATGAATTTAGTTGATTGGTGAAATTTTTATTTTCTCAAAAAGTTTTCAATTGATTCAATTCGGTTTACTAATAGTTGGAAATAGATCAACATTGAATCTTAGATTATCACTATGATTGTCATGAAAAGTCTTACTACCAGGTGAAGAGTGACTAAATGGGAATTCTTCGATCTCATTTTGGCGACCAATCTAGGGTATGATGAATTCTGCTTGCAAGTATCACCCACACCTTTGATCAGGCATCATAGATTTTTTTTATTCAGATGGTGATAAGGCATCATTAGCAACGTCTCTTACAACGTTTGATACATCAGTAGAGAGCTCAGTGATGTCTCACTATCATCGATAGAAATTTCATGTTGATTATCTGATTTATGAAATTATCTTTGGGTATCTTCAGCATGAAAGTTGGTGGGATTCGTCAAAAATAGGAAAATGTAATTCCAATTAATCTCAGCCATTTGCTGTAATATTTTCTGAAGTAAACACTCTGCTCTATGCGAAAACCGTTCCAAATAATGAAAACACTGTTGTACGTTAGATTTACAGTAGACTAAAGTTTCCTATCTATGAGACGCTAAAGTCCTGTGAAGGCTTATTTGCCAATAAAATAATGGATGTTAACGTTTTAAAAATAATGATGAACCAAAGAAGTGTTATAAAAGCCATATTTGATGTCAAAAAAGAAAAGTATTTTGATTCTAACATCAATACGCTAAGGCTAATCGGCCTCGGATTAATGCTTGCCATTAGGGTAAATCGAGTTCTATTTGTAATAAAAATACAAGGCGATACGATTCAAAGGACAGGGAGCATAAAAAGACGATCGGCCTACTTCAGAATTTTTGAAAACACTATATATTTTGATGCAGTATAGAAGAAGAATGGTTTGATGCCAGATTCAATCTACCTGAGTACCGAGTCGATGACTTCTCTCGCAGATTACTACAACATATTAATATTACATTGACATGGCTGTATATTCACAATAGATTTGTCAAAAATTTTGTTTGTCTGGCTGTAAATTGTCTCATTTCAAAGAGCAGAGCATTATGTACAAATACTTATATCAACTACCTAGACATAGGAAACATAAGTTGAGCTGATGGTGAACGAATAGCTTTTCTGTCGGTATTTTAGTAGCCAAAAGTTTTTGAGAGTAAACACTCTAAAATTGTGATGGGGTAAGTGTGGTGGTCAGAAAAGAGCATACTACTACTACCTGCACTCGCATCCACCCCATCACGATTTTAGACAATATTTGCCCTAAAAAATATTAACCAATTAGATATCGATAAGAAACCTATATGTGCTTGTAGCTTATCAAAAACTGAATCGAACTCTAAAGACGAAAGCCGATCGTAAAAAGATTCTCAAAGCGATTCAGAAGACTCAATCGTCATGATATGTGTAAAATATCGACAGAAAAACTATTCGTTCACCAAATAAGCTCAGCTTATGTTTATTTTTTTCTGCACGATTCGTTTATACCCAGACGAATAACTGATGAGTCATCGCAAGATCATGTAATTATACTCTCGAACAACTGAAACTTCTCTCACTTTTGTCATCAACAACCTCTTCATTACAGCAAGGCGTAGTGTTAGGAAGTAGAACTTTCCTCAGCTACTTACTCATACTATTCATCATCTGATTTGGGATGTGACAACTTGTTGAAATATGATATTGTATACTTTAGTGTTTTCAACACAAACCAAAGTGAAACTATTGTTAATTAAAGGATTTGTATGAATCCAAATGCATCTTGTTTTCAAGTTCCATAATACAAAACTTTCAGGAGGTATTAGAGCTAGTGTGATCCGAATTAATTGATACATTTCTATTAGGATCTAGAAGTTTACATCCTTAAAATCAATAAACTATATAACCGAACTGAACATGAATAATTCCAATGTTTCCTCTTTCTTTTGTCGAAATTGTAAATACCTCGAGATTTGATTATCACAGTTCAGGCATGCTATATACACGTCTTATTTTAAATTTGCTGGTTTGAACGTCAGAGCTTTGATTCGTCCTGAATATGTGCAATTATCCTAACTAACTCTACACACGATTTCATTCTGACTACCAATCATTTATTGAAAAAGCAAATCATTGAAATCACTAAAAGGTTCATAGTAGAAATTGAAAAGATGGGCAGTGCATCTGCCATTTAAGTTAGTTCTTTTTCAGTGAGATCATCATTGGAATATTTGTTTGAGCGGAGATCTTTTCATTATTGGCTACAAAGATATATTCTGTTCCGAATGTGCCACGTAACATAAGAGATGTTGCAGGACAACAACATGTACAATCCAATATGCTCTTAATTATATTGATGCATTGACTACCACCAGCGGAGTATTCTTTGATTTGAGCAATATCCGGCAGATAGATGGATGAATCAACATGTTAACGGTCACAGGCCTATTGAAAACGAATTCTGTATGAAGACAAAATTCAATAATCTAACAAATGTTTTAGCTCATTCAAATCAAATAGGAAAATAGTTTTCATCGTTCTTTTACATAAATGAACAGTGATTCAAATGTGAATCATCCGACTCGAATAAACACATACTCACATACTCAATGAAAGCTACTCAGAAACAATGAAAATGAGTCTAAAGTGAGTAAAATGTTCTTAAATGAGCCGTTTTTAATAGTTGTACTATTTACCAAATTGTAATATTGTCTCCTCTCTATATGCTTGTTGATCGGCGGTGTAACCAAGATGTCTGCTTCGAACTAATTCTTCTAAAAGGACGATAAAGGTGAATTGATCAATATTCGCATTAACCACAAACACAATGAAGAAGTACTATTCAATATTTAAAATGAGATAATAATAGTAAAAGATAGCGCATCTCAATGTTTTATAACTACACTGAAAACAAATAGATAACGTACAAAACAGAAAAAAAGATTTCGAATACAAGGTGCAAAACAGTCCATTCTTCGTCAAAAAATTTGAATTTTCATTCAAAGTCTTTTTTGATGATTCGGAGCAATCAAAGAAAGAGACACTCCCAGTTTCTATTGACGATAAGAACTTGTTTGAATTTGTGCAATACACTTATTGCTTGCAATCTGAATCTTTCTCACTACCGTGACTGCTGTGTTAGAATTGCGTATTACCATATTGTAAACGTTAACTGCTATCGTACAATATGATGATAAGGGGTATCAGGTAAATATAGAAATTTGTAAGTTGAAGTGTTCACAAAAATCAAATTATTCGTCTCAATATCAAGTACTGGGATGCAAATAGAATTCAGACACGCTGGAAATCTTTCGACCGTTTCATCGAAAATGTACGCTACTTCCTCGAGATATTGAATTCTTAGAGGCATGTGCATGTTTGAAAAGTTTTGTGACTGTATTTTCTAAATTGTACAGTACTAAAGTTTCCAGTGAAACATGTGTGCAGGTAGCCTCGGATATCTCACTACATGAATTTATTGAAATAAAACTTCGTTTTAGTTCCAATTCACAGTGAATTCTTACGATGACTAGGCTAATATGTCCAGCTGAATTTCAGATTGATATCATTTTATTTATTTTTTTTAGAGATAGCTTGCAGGGAATGAAAAATTAAGTGAAACAACTACGCGTTCTGTTTATTACTCAATCAAACAAGAATTTCTGAAAATGCGTTTAAAAACTCTGATCAGTGTCTCTTTTGACTGCTTCAGGTTCATCCAGAAAATACCGAAACCACTTACATTAGCTACAGAAGTTATATAAGGACACTTAAAAGAGCAACTTTTTCATGTTAAAAACGATTCACAAAGTCTTCTCACAATATTTTTGACATCAACCGTGCATAAAAAAGTTATTTTGATTTGTAAAATATGCCAAAATATTGTTGGAAAATTTGTTTGTACTTTTTCCAAATGCAAAAGTTGCCTTTTTTGAAGCGACTTCATGCAACTTTTATGAGGAACAGAGCTGATTTTTATGTTTTCTGAGTGGATATGAAAACGCTTAAACAGAAGCCACCATTGGGACTTTTAAACGCGTTTTCAAAAAATCTTGTCTGATTAGATATCAGGCTGTTCAATGTGAAATGCTCAGACGATTCATAGTTGGTCATTGCATTTGATAACCTAACTGCCAAATGTGAAGATGTGAAGTTACTTTGCATAATGGACAACTAGACGAACATGAACATATGTTAATTTTATTCAAATATCAATATTGAAATAAAAACATCTGTCACTGGCCTATCTTATCCTAATAAAAGATCTTTTGAAATCAAGACGAACACTGGAAAAGTCTATCGCAAAAAAGTCTCGCAAATCGATAATGATACAGAATTCATTCCTATTGCCAAACTATCGAAATATGTTACAAAGAAAACTGTTTAAAACTAATAATTAGCCTATAAACAGCATTGTGCGAAAACATTATTTTGATTACACCAGAAATAGAATAGAAAATAGTAATTACTATGCCGAGTAGGTTGAAAATTCGGAATATCAAATTTTGTTAATGCGCAAAACAGTTTAAGTCTGATTGATCGCAAACTTTGGCTAATTATTTTCTTATATCTGGTTCAATGTTGAGTATACACTGTAAACAGATGTAGATTGATAAACTCTACAAAATAGATTTATTAGCTTCATAAACACTTTCAAAGTGATGTCGGTTTCATAAAGCCTTCGAGAGTTTTTTTATCTCTATGGGTGTGTAAGGCCTTATGAAGTCGGCATAAGCTGTAAAGGAATTTATGAAGATAATAAATCTTTTCGTAGGGTTTATTATTTTCCTTTTTTCTATAATACAGCATCACTACTCAATGACGAACGTAGCAGGTGCTGTTTTATTTCTTCATATGATATCTAGTGTTAGTTATAATGCTGAATAGCATCAGTAAACATAGACTGAGTTAGTGGTCGCTGTAATCTCTGGTAGTTAAACATCAGACTCATTTTTGGTCGTTAAAATAACATCTTAGCGCAGTTACAAAGATAATATTTGCAATCGACGCGTGAAACCATGTCGAATGATAAAGAGCAGAATATATTTTCAAAGAAAAACTTTCGAAAAATGTGGTTGAACTTCTTCCAGAAGTGAATTTTATTGTTTGAAAGATGATTCTTCAAGTAATATCTCTAAACAATACAAGAACGATAAAACACATATTCTACAGCTTTGGCTTTCACTATAAGTTTATTATGACGTTGACTGATAGCAGAAATAAGAGCCCGTCTGTTTTTATAAGGAGGACGTATGCATGTTGGAGGCATCCACGGCAGAATATGTTTTGCAGAAAAATATTTCATGACAAGAGTAGTTCGCTTGAAATATTTTCAAAAAAGGCCTCACCAGCCAGTTCCGAAATCTCACCTTTTTCTTCTCTCTTAAGCACTGTGTCGTCATCGTTCGAGAAAAGAAATGGACTTTTCACTGATTTTTATTTTCATTGATTCATAGTCCAGCACACATAAAGATTTAACGAGACTTTGTTCGACAAGGAAATATAGTTGTTTTGGGACATAGTGATGGTTATCATTGAATAATTAATTCGAAGACTGACTAAGACATGACTTCTATCTCAATAACTGATGTTGAAACAAATACTTTATTATTCTATTGTGTATGCTGTGTTGTATTTGAGAATATGGTTAAAACAAACTGAACCTATGCCTCGAATCCTTCAGTTTTCCTAAGAATCTATAAGAGTGCCATGAACACCTATACTGAATTTTTGAAATACCATTCATCCTTGTAGAAAAGAGCAACCTAAATTGTTGCAACAATAAAATTGTTAGATTGAATAAAGAATCTCTTGCTAAGAGGCTTATCAAGTTTTTCAAATAGAGAAAACATAATTGGATCCAGTAGAGGTTTTCGTTACTGGTACCAATACTGGTAGAAACGATCAGATCGGACTAGACTAGTTTGTATACCGAGCAGAGCTATTGTTCATTCTTCTGACTCGATAACAGTCAAATCAGCCCCTGGATTAGTCATACATGCTTCCTAAGCATTACGTTAATGACATAACAGTCTCCTTTTAGTCCTTTTCACGTTTTATCTCCATAAGTTTTCTCTCTCTTGGCATTGACTGGTGAATAGAAAAATCCATATGACTACAAATTCTATATTAGCTTTCTACATTCAATTGCTGTTCTTCCAGACATGAACATTATTCATTAACTGTATATTTGATCTGCTACCTTCGTTATTTTCGCTTTGCTATCTCTTATGTAACTGTGAAATAGATCTTGTGAACAGCAAGTGAAATACATGTAAATCTATGATAAACTCAAATGCTATAGAATTGGGCAAGCAAGCATGAACTTTCTAGAGTCCGAGTATGAATACAGCAACACTCGCACTCGAAAACGAGAATCTCAAATACATTTACTTTGAAATGTGTTTTCAACAGTCTTACACCGTAATTATCGAATATGCATGGATGTATTGAAACAAAATGAAATGAGAACAAAGTTTATTTCTATTAATCATATAATAATTGATTTTATAATATTTAGCAGAGCTTTCTGGTTCTACCGAGGGTGTGGTTGTGGGTGTGAGTGTGTATCGATTGCGAGAAGACCCATACCTACCAACACAGTGGTATTTTTTCCAATCATAGCTTGAACGACTATGTGAACACATGACCAGTCGATTACGATCCGAGCAGAACTAGCTCTGAGCTAAACACAGTTCGAACTTGTTTCTATGTTCTTACACCATATAATTACCTCGTATAGCACTACTTGTCACAACTTTGCAAATGAGTTTTTTTACTTTTACTTCCTGAAGCGAAAATAAATTATATAAATATCGAAAACAAATCACAATAAATATATTCTTGCTGTTTATAAGAAAAATTAAAATAAGGAAATCAAAGGTTTTCACATTTAAAAAGATTGAAATGTCAGCATAAAAAAAATATCTCGCTCTGAGATAAATAAATATATCTATGTATAATAAAGGCATTGATTAATTTCTTTTCTCTTACTAGTTACACCTCAATATTCAATATTAATAAAATTTGAGAACACAACAAGAAAACATTTGGACAAGAATTCATGTCTATGTACTTTGTTGTAATCATGATATCATAATATTAATAGGCATTTGGAAAAAAAATAAAATATTAGACTTCATTAAAACCACCTCCTTTTTAATTTAAGTTTCTTTACCTTCTTAGAATAAAATATTCATTTATCTTTTTGATATAAGCATATATTAACAACTTTATCCATGCTATATACTTGGAAGTAATAAAACTTTGTTGATGCTTATATCTTTATTACATAAATTTAGAAGTTCTAGTTTCAGCCATGTTTCATCATAGACAACAATAAAGATAAGCGAACAACTCCATTTGAAAAGGTACATATGAAATTCAGATAAAATGAAACAGCTGGAAATAAAAGTAACATATTTATAGGATTTATTTGCTTGCATCGGTAAGAAATTGTGAAATGCGCAAAAAACTAAGATCATAATCTATCCTGTACTTCTCTCAAAGTATTTTTTATGTAATATAGAACGAGGCATGTAGTTTCGACAACAATTAGATATTTTCAATAAAAGATGTGCAAATAACAATCAATAATGAGACACGTACTAATTTATATAATTAATCTGTTTAATCAAACTCAATTCGATTATATATTAATGATAGTAATGCAGTCTAAATCCTAGAATCCGATTTCATTCCTACACCAAGTGTTGATTATTTTCTGACTTTTTTGAGAATAAAGTAAAAGCCTTCATCTTATAACAGTATCGTAATATAGAAAAGCCAGACAACATCTATTAATGAGTTTTCAACAGGGACAAGGTTACACGCGTTTTGGTTTTCGAACGCGTTCAAACGGTGTCTTTTAATATAAATTGGTTAGGATGCTGTAGCATTGGATTGTAAGAAATTGCGTTTATTTGTTTCAAACGTCTTAAGTTACATAGTTTGTAGACGTCCAGGAACGCTTTAGGATATTTAGGAGTTTAAGCATAAATATATGGACGATAGAAAGAATATTATTGAATTATTCTAATTTCAATAGAAATAGATAGTTTTTCGTATAGCATCTGCTAATCAAGTACTTATTATAAACTTAGATCAAATTGTATGATTATCAATTACTGCACACAGAAATAACGAAAACAACATAATCATTATCGATTGAAAACTTAAAGACATATTTGTGAAAAAATATCCTGCTTGAAATACATATTCCAAAGAACCATTTATAGAAAAATGCTTCGGCTTCTTAGTCTTGTTCAAATGAGTTAATAGAAAGTTCATACGTTTATTCAAGTGAATTAGAAAAGTCTTTTTTTTTCTTTCAGCTACTATCTTCTAAACCTAATATAATTACGCCATAGTATTTGCTCCAATCACAATACCATTGTAACGAAGATGTGGCATGTGGGAATCATAAGCGCATTTTCACACACATGTAACTTTCTTTTGTTTTAAGTATTTATTCTCACTAACTAAACTATATAACTATACGTTCAACTGAGTTTTAGAAAGCATTGCATTCAAACGAGTTTCTGCTAATTCCACAGATTGACAGAAACATACAGTGAAACGCATTTTATTGAGTCTGTCAATTAAACAGTATTTAGTTGAAGAGACATAGCTTCTCTCCACTATTAAACATGATCAGAGGCATAGAATAATATGAATGTGTCACAACGCGTTTCACAATAAAAGGTGATTATGCATTTCTATGCGTTTCGTCTACATATATGCTCCAAAACTATGAATTTTCTCTACATGCGTTCGTCAAATACAGTGATAGGTGCATATAGATGCGTTTTCTTCATGCTTCCAAATGAAAACCTGTTGGAACATAGAAGATTTCCAACATAAACCCGTTTAGCTTCGTCTAAAATGTGTTTCATGGTTATATAGATGTGATCCCTACTAAATACCTGTGCACGCGTTTTTACCTTTTGATTAGGACATCAAAAGATGTAGAATTTCATGCGCTATCAGAATATATAGCTTACCTTCTACAAAGTTATTTCTATAGTTGAAATAATTTTCAAAAAGACAAATAGAAAAGCAACAGAAAATGCAATTCGAAAAACTTAGCTGATAAAGATATCTTTTGTCTGCTTAATTTGTCTCCGCGAATAAATGTAATCGTAAATGTTTACATACAGAGTTGTGAAGAATTTTATAGACTATAAGAATATAAAATTACTTTTCTAAAAATGACAATTCATAATAATGATATGCTAAAAATATCGAGTGCAATCATGATTTTCTAGATAAAGATTTTTCATAATAATTCAGAATATTGTGGAAAACACTTTTCTATACTAAAATTTCATATCACAAAATTTTGAGAACGGAATTCCACGCCTTTTGACATGCTCTTTAAAATAAGGCCATTCTCGAGTTATGCTATTCCGTTGATCCGTCTCACTTGGTTTAGGTAGATAGGTATGTTTTCTGAAAATGGTGCATGATACTTAGCAATAATTATCCAATGATGAGGTAGGCCATCATGAATAGTATCTTTAGTAAAAACAAGATCTCGTTTATAGCTCTTAGTGTTGTTTAGAAAATGAAAATTTACTGAAATGTATTGCTCTAAGAAGTGCTCGTAATATAGGATACTCTCTCATAGTTGTAACGTGTATGTCTGCTGAATGGCTTATTCGTTCGCGCTGAAATTTTCAATTTCTTGCTAAGTTTGGTAGGTTTACCTAATGTAATATTATCAGCCAAATCAGTGACATTCATTGTGCAACGTTGGTCGTGGCTCAGATACAATGCCTCCTAAAGATGTATTGCAACAAGTGGTAGCATCTGCTCTGAGGCTGAAACTTTGCTTTAAATTGGATTAGGCGGAAAAGTAGAGTGAAGTAAAACTATCAATTTAGGCCTGCACATGATACTCAATGCAGCAAATCGATCTGTACAAACGTAATCTTTTATCGTAAAGATCTTTGTTCCACAAAATGAGAAATAGATATGACATATTACTGCTACTGTAATTCGAGCCTACTTGGCTTCTAACCTATCACCGTGGTAGAAAGATAACAGAAGGAACCTTTTCATACTGTTTTGCAGCAAGAGACAGAACGCGTTTATCCACTGACTGTCTAAGCAATGCAGGAACATAACTAGATATCTACTCACAGTGAGGGTCAAACCATTTTTGCCGAAATACAACAGAAAAATAGAGAAATGCATCACACAGTATCAGACTACCTAATCGCACAGTACAAAAGAGGTATAAAGATAAGGGAGTGAGGAATGACTCGTCAATATCATAGTCGACTCAAATTGAGGGGACAATAGTTCATCTTTCTTGAGCAACCACTGACGACGGAAGGTCCCGAGATGATTAAAAGATTTTCAGTCCATATTTTATCCAGTGATAAAGGACCTATAGACTAGAATAAACTCCAAAGGATTGGGGCTGATGGTTGAGATTTGACCGAGATATTGCCATTTTAGTGAATTTTTCCTGTGTGGACCCAATTTTACGATAAAATCTTGTTGTCAAGTTTTGGCCTGAAAACTATGCCCAGATGAATGTCTCGATGGGATCAGCTTATGCACAAAATTTCAGAAGTTTGCGACCAAGTGTCTGCAAGATATGCATTTTCTAAAATGTGCATGTTTTACATGATATCAATGGAAAAGCGCCTAAAGTCTAAAAACCATGTATCTCACAGATACTTGATCGAAAACTTCTGAAATTTTTTGCATAAGCTATTCTCACTGAGACCTTCATCTGGGCATAGTTTTCAGGCCAACACTTGACAACAAGATTTTATCGTAAAATTGGGTTCACACAGGAAAAATCCACTAATATGGCAATATCTGGGTCAAATCTCAACTTCAGCTCCAATCCTTTGGAGTTTGTTCTAGTCCCTCGGTCCCCTACCACTGTGTAAAAAATAGGCTCAAAAGCTTTTAACCACCTGGAGACCTTCCCCTCGTGAGTGAGAAAAAGCCTTCGCATACGTTTTGAGATCGTCGCTGAAGTCATACGAAAAAATAATAGTGTAAATGTGTATAGCTACAGTTGAATCGCGGTTGATGAAGTGATTAATTTAACTACTTTTCTCTTTATCGCGAGGAAACGTTTAGCGTGAAATCGATAAGGAATGAATCGTATAATGGCTTGAGGAAGCGTGGACTGTGGGGTGTGAGCTGCGAGGCATAGGTGTGTTCGTGAAGGCAAGGTTCTTGCCCATACCCACACGGACCATAGGTACAGTCACCCACATTCACACAGATACCTACACCCTGACGAGCACGGATCCACACACCCATACCCATCAAAATCCGCATGCCCGCAGTACATCTGCACCCACAGCCAGCCACAGCTACACCTACACCCACACACCCACACCCACACCCACACCCACACCCTCATCGTGTTTATGTTGTAAGAAGAATGATAAACATAGATAGATGGCATGATGGACTTTATTACTCAAGATTTCTTCTAAAATCTACTAGATATAAAATGTCTGGATGCTCCTAGTTTTGATTTAAAGTGTAAGATTGCACTCTTGTGACTTTTCTTGAACAATGAAAGATTCACCCTACTCTGATCGAAAGTAAAAATGTCGAAAGATACAAATGTTGAAAATGATAGTGTATGGGAGAAGAAGTTTTTCTCCCTCATTCTAACTCTTACATCCACATTAAGATCCCGCATTTTTATTTCGACATTTTTACTTTCGACCAATTTCAGGTTTACCAACGATTATTATCAATTACCGAGTAATAGTAATAAAAAGTAATAGTAATGTGCCACTCCTAATAAAAAAGTTTATTAAAACAAAAAGACTCTATGATATCCTATATCTTGACGTGCTCTTTCCAACAAAAAGAAAATTTAAAAATATCACATGTGTCTGAATTAAGAAATTTGGGTTGCATGTTCGACATATCATGAACGAAGAAAAAACAAGAAAGATTTTTAGTTTTTTTTCGAAAATAATTTATTTTTCGAATAGGAGATCATGGGAATCTTCAAAAATTTTTGGAAAAAAAAATGACGCGTCTACGAAAAAATTTTTGTCGGTTTTGAGAGATCAGATCACGGACTTCCTTTCCATGCATTTATCTTAATTTCGACTATTCTGACGGAAAATGATTTTTTGAATGGGGAAGAAAGGAGAAAGAAAGAAGACCTTAACATAATTAGGTTATCACTCATAAAATCTTTCATTACAAAAAAATATATTTTGAAAATAACGTTGAAGAAACAATCGAACTTCGGTATACCACAAATATATATTTTGATACAGAAATATTTTCTAAATTATTCTATTGTACTTGTGATAAGTTATATCATAATAATGATTTATATGCATCTCTTCACATCACGTAACTGTTTTAAAAATCTTATTAAAGTATAATCCATTAAGATTCGATGACAATTTCGCATATAAATGTACGTATATTCAGGATGTTATCTAAAGAAAATAATCTACGTATTCGAGTAACAATTTGGTATATACCGCTGATATGTTCTTGTCTGATAACTTGATTCATAATTACTCTTTAGCTGTATTGAGACTAATTTTTAATAGAAGAGCAGACATATCTTCTTCGTACTATGCAAATCATGCAATATTAAATGTTGTATATGTGATTTTTCTGTAAGCAGATGATCCTTGTATTCCATATTAGTACTAAAATAGTCTGTTTAATTATTGTGATTTAATTGAAAAGCTGTATTTCTAGTTTATATAATACAACTGATTTTGAAAGCTAAAGCGTCTGTTTTATTTGATTAACTATTGATAATTTTCATTTTCCAAATAGAGTAGTTTCTTTTTTGTGCACATAAAATAAGGAAATGGAAAAAATTAAATGTAATATACAGTAATAGTGTTAACTTATTTACAACTGTTTTATAGGTAAAATTACCGTACTTTGTAATGATGAAACATTAGAACGACATTGATTTTACTACTAATAATAAAATTTTACACAGTATTATGTTGCTCTTGATATTTCATTCATGCACTTATTGTTTGTTTTTATTATATCGCGTATATCAATTCTACTCTCGTGCATTACACTCTGAAGAAAGTTACACAGTAAGGGGTCAAGCACACTAGAAAAAATAAAATTGAATTAAGAAATATGATTGATGTTTCTAAATAGCAACGCCAATCATATTTCTTAATTCAATTTTATTTTTTTCTAGTGTGCTTGATCTCTATAACCATGGTAAAATTTTCAATGAAGAAGAGAAAGAAATGATTTATTCGTCCACAGTGCAATCAACTGTATAAGAAAAAAATAGAAATTTTCGCAGTATCATGTATAGTCACTTTCTGAATAACAATGGACAATATGTTATACACATCATGGACGGCAGCAGACGTAGGATAAATAATTGAATATTGAAGAAAAAAACGTCATTTAATATTTATCTACTATGGAACATAAATCTATTCACTTTCTTGATTTACCTGATGAAATACTACTTATTATTACAAAAAAACTATGTCCTATTGATGTTCTTTATTCATTATTGGGAGTCAACAAACGACTCGATACAATAGCAAGATATATCGTTCACACGAAGTTTCTAGACTTCTCAATTATATCATCGAACTCTCAATTTAGTCCAGTTGATGATGTTGTACTTGATCGATTCTGCGCTCAAATATTACCTCAAATATATCAGCACTTGAAAGTACTTGTTTTTGAACAATTATGTATGAAACGCATTCTTCTAGCTTGCCAATATCCTAACCTTCGTATTATCAATATTATAAATTATAAACCAAACATTTTTTCTCAATATTTAACAGGTATATAATGTTCTTTGATGATATATATTTTTCTATAAAAATTCATTGCATGATATTAATATTATTAGAAGAATCACCAATAGTTCACTTATTTCGTAAACAAATCGCACACATTACTATTACAAATAGAAAAAAGGAAGCATCGAATGAATCATTTACAGATGGATGTGCACATATTTTTACTATATGTAAACAGTTAACGTTTTTTGACATGAGTCGATTTACTTCCAATGGCAATGCTCAACTGTTACTTTATAATCGACTTCCAAACACTTGTTTCTCTTCAAATTTGCGAACCTTATTTGTCAATGTGGCAACTTTTGATGATTGTCTTTGTTTACTTGATGGTCGTCTTAGTCAATTATCATCATTCACTGTCAATATTAGCTCTATCAAAAGATCATCAACAATTACTAACAATAGGGTAAGTAAACTTTATCTCAAGTTTACTCTAATTGAAGGTAATAATGATGAATTTTTCTATAGAATGTATTACCAAATCTAACTGAATTTTCTCTATTCTGTTATTCACTTACAAATGCTTATGATTGTCACATAGTACCACTTCTTCGACGTATGTCAAATTTGAAAGATCTTACTCTAAACCTTAATATAGAACGATTGACATTCATTGATCGTATTCATCTTGATGAACAAGTTCTCAATTATATGTCAAAACTGAATTCATTTACATTTCATATCTGTACATTTATTTCTACTTCTAATACAGTCCAATTTTTATCAACTAATGATATTCAAAAGACATTTATTGATTGGAAATATTCTTTAATATCTTGCTGTGTTGATTATTTCTCAAATGAAATTGGTCTTTGTCATATTTATTCCACACCAGTCAAAATAACTCGTTTTATGTATGTTACGAATAGTTTTCGTGGTAGTCATTTTCAATTTGTTACGGATTTAAAATTGTACGATACGCATTCATTTGAACATGATTTCTTCGAATGGGCTTCTCAAGCATTTCCATTACTCAATAAATTAACAATATTTAATTTGATACCACAAGAAAATAAACGTCAAATTTCTTCAATTATTAAATATTTACATTTGAGAAGACTCGATCTTATTAATGCACACATTGATTATGCTAATCAATTTCTATTTCATACATATGCATATCTTCCTCGTCTTGTTACATTGATGATACGATATGAGCAGCTAACAATTGTAACAAACAACTTCACAAATGATCTNATCTAGTTTGTCGTTTTATGTCGACTCTGATAGAAGATTGTCGTTAAACAGCAGCTACGACAACAAAAATTGAGGTGCGAGTGTGGATCTTATTTTCAATGACAGCCACACCCACCCACATCCACGCATCTACAGCCTTAGTGGTCATTTATTGATAATGAAGATGATGATATCAAATCAAATATGATGTCTCATCCAGAAATGCACTGAGTCCGAATTATCGCTGAGTATTCATAATGAATGCTTCGCGTTTGTATTCCAGTTTGCAAAGTATCTTGAAGCAGTTCAGACAGTGTTGAATATTGGAGTAATTGTCCTCGTATTTCTAGAGGTATATAGGCAAAGTTTGAGGTACCCTAAAGTATGATTAAATTCCAGTTCGAGTATTTCTGCAGACTTTCAGTCTGTATATCATTCTTTGTTTTGTATGCCGACCTACCACAGTCAAGCGTGAAATCATTTATTTTGACTTCTACATCCTTTTATTAATTAACTGAAGATGATCACAGTCAAGACCTAACTGAATCCTAAAAGTTCACGATAGATTCATGCTCAGCATCACGTCGCATAGATACACATGAAAATTCTCTTTAATATAGACATATTCATTGATGCTAGATAATATTCTGATCGATATTTCATTTCGCATACAATTCATAAGATCGTCTTTATTATTAAAAAAATATTTATTCTCATTTTACACGTTGTAAATAAACTGTTCTGCATATGAACATATTTTTCTGTCTTTTTCTTCATCAAATAATATGTTCAAGGTAATATAAATCTTGCTTAAAATTATCATTTTAAAGAAGCAAATAATTTGTTTTTTTTTTACTTTATTCCGTGGTGTCTCCAATTTTTTTCTCATAGATATATGAAGCAAAGCGAGATGCTTTTTCAGATTCAATGAAATCCAAATCAATATCATTGAATTCATTCCTTTGAACATTGTTACCTGCATGTCCAGTAACATTTTGGACCAGAAGTGAATAAATAACATCTTTCAATGAACCAGTATAGTAATATTCACATTCTGCCCAGGTACCATGTTGCTCTTTAATTAACCATAGATCTTCATTTGAAGTAGAATCTAACATAAGTTCATTCAATATAGTTTGAATTTGTTTATATGGAATAAGATATGATTGAGAAAGATGAAAAAGTATTTTAGCTGTAATATATCGAACTGTCATTGATTTTGATTTTAAATAAGATAGTAAAAGATTTAAAACGATTTTCTCATCTTTAATTGTATGAATGTGTTTTATATATTTATAACAGTTGTTTTGAACATTTGGATCATCACGCACAGCTTCGATGAACATTTCACATAGGTCGACAGTTAACTCACCCAATAATGATAGAATTGTTAAACAAGCAGAACGTTGTATAAAATTATGTTGTTTACTCGCATAAAACAATGCACGTTTCAAATTATCTCCATTGCTCCAATCTTTGATAAAAGCAAAAAATGTTGCCGGTATCCGTATAGCAATTAAACTAGCGATACTAACATATTGAGGATATCCAAAAGCTAAATCGAAATCTATGTCTACTATCATTTTTATTTTGTTATTAAAGTTACGAATCTGATTATATAATTCGGCCATAAAAACTGGCAAAAGAGTTGGACGCTCTTCAATTAACTGTACGACAGCATGTTCGCTATTTTGTTGAACATCATAAATATACCAGGATGCTGTTGATCCGATCAATGCATGATAATACTGCATATAATCAAAACTAAGCATTCCAAGTAGAAATGACTTATCTTGAAGAACGCGACCAAATCCTGTACGAGCAGCTTTCAAAATTTCCATCGAATCATGTCTCAACAAAGTAGATAATAAATCTAAATCATCTTGATCAAAGGCGACATTGTGTATAGATACACAATAGGAATAACTGGAAATTAGTGCACTCAAAACATTATTAGAATATATAGAAGTCTCATAACATAAGCTATTCACTACTAATATAATTTTTTCAAACAAACTTTTATATGTTTTTTCATTACATACATAGCCAAGAGCACATGCTACTGCTTGAAGAATTTCATTGTCGTAGGATATTTCAAATAAGTTCATTAGAGCAGTGATTGCTAGTTGTCGTGTTTCCTCAGTGTTATTGAGTAATTTGTACAAGCTCATCAGCACTGAAACAACAAATTTAGTATGACTTTCCAAAACTGCATCTGATGTTGTATCTCCATCGATCTCTCGGAATGAAGAAAAATTCGATGCAATCATATCACACATATATGTCACCAAATCACCAGACAGTCGAAACAAATTAACATAAGGACCAGCATCTATCGCTACATCAGTTGAAAAAAATGAAGTTACATAAGAATTTTTCGATGATCTTAAATCGTTAAAGGAATATTGCTTATTGGTCAATGCATGTATTCTGTATCTTTCTAGCCAAAGTAATGTTTCTAGATGAGATTGAACATCTATATTTATATTTTTGAGTAAATGACCCAATGTGAGCTT